>VZRN01004184.1:986208-1207697 GCA_013397935.1 Dasyornis broadbenti
AATCCATCCCCCCTTGTCCTGTCACTACATGCCCTTATATTCCCTCTCCATCTTTCTTGTAGGCACCTTTCAGCTACAGGAAGGCCACAATTAGGTCACTCTGAAGCCTCCTCTTCTCCAGGCTGAGCAATGCCAATTCTGTAAGCCTTCCCTCATGGCAGTGCATAGTATTGATTACCACCCCTGGTCAATTTGGTGGCCTCCCTCTGGAAAGATGTGTCAGAATTTTATGTTTTCCTCTCCCTGAACAGGCATTTTGCTTTGGCATTCTTGTGAAATTTCTTTCTTGTCACTCTGTGCTATTTCTCGCTTGACCTGTACTTCTCTACCTTCTGTGTATACAGTCCCATGCATTCCTTTCTCTTGAATACATTAGGTCTGCTTCGTATGTAGAAAGTGCACTCCTCTGCCTTGCAGAATTAGAAGGTCTGAAAGCAGATAAATATAAGAGCATCAGAAACACATGATGATAAATCACAGAAAAACAGTCAGACTTTTATAATTAGACCAGAGAAATTTGTAATGTTGTAGCAGAAAAATTACAGAGGACGAGGAAAAAGGCTATAAAGTGTCTGCCATAGAAACATGCTGAAGACTGTACGTTCGGTTAATTTACTATGACTTATTAGATTTTCCAAATAAAACTTAGTTGTAAGTGTGTTGCGAGGCTCTAAAAAATGCTTCTTTTCCATGCTGTGTAATTCACAACACAAGTGTGCTGTGATAAGACATAAATGTACTTTGACACTGTCAGAAAGCAGCAAGCAGTGCTCCCATGAGGGAATCCGAGCTGGGAGCTGATGGTGACTCCAACACAGGCATTGCTTTCACTGACATGCACAGTTCTTCAGGGTTGGACCACAGTAGGTAGCTCGATACTGATGACAGGGTCTATCAACGTCCCAGGCATGGCAAGGGGATGAATCAAGGCCTGAGTACAGCCAGAGGCTCCTAGACGTAGCACAGCTCAAACCTTAAATAGCAGCTTTGATCTTGCTGTACTGCTAACTTACAGCTCCTGACAGGTAGTGAGAGACCTTGTGATAGCTTGTGGTAGGCTTACAAGTGTCAGTAGATGAGGGATCTATCATGTGAATATTTCCAAGGCCTGTAAAGATGGATGTAGCACATCTACACTGTAGTCACTTCCACTTTGCCATTTTGTAGTTGGAGAAGCACCAAGCAAACTCATTTCATTGCTCCACTCAAGGTCCCTAAAGCGTGTTGTCATATCAGATGTAAAAGTTGAGCCACCATAATAATCCGTATGGACAGAATTTCACTAAATACTTGTTGGATCAGGACGGCCCACAACATGCCTGATCTAGGATCAAACAGGTTGCAGAGGCTTCAAACATCAAGTCAACAAAAGGGAAGAGGAACTGTACACTGCTTGTGGTGCAGCAAGGTCAAATGATCAATGTGACGTGACCTCAAGAATAGCTGAAAGAATCAATGGAAGCTGTGGCAAAAGGCAGGAGGACTCTGGTGGGTGCAGCTCCACTTGCCTAGCACTCCAGAGGCTTGCAGAGAGCTACAGGGGTTTGACAGTATCCACCTGTAGCTCTATTGCTGTGAAGCATCAACACTGCTTTCCAGACTGACTGATGTCTGCATGTACGTACAAAGTGGTGGTGGTATCATTTGTACATGCTTAATGTTAATTTGTCATTGTCATCACAAATTAAAATTACCAACAGAAGAAAAATTGTATTACAACAATGAATGTATCCACTTTTGCGCACCAAAAGCCAGTTACTGCCAAGTAAATATACCTCTACCATCTTCCTTCTCTGAGCTAAAATTGAATATTAAAGCCAGAACTATGTGACAATACAAGGTATAAGAGAAAGGTAAACTAAGACCCTGTCGACTGCTTTCATGTAACTAATACTGAAGATCATTGCAGTTATTTCTTATTTTGTGAGCCCTATTTAGGTTTTATTTTAAATCATGGTAGCAATTATTTAATAAAAGATGAATTGAAGAATAAAGTTTAAAAATGTGTATTTAGTATTCTATATAGTAAATACTTTATATCTGCCCATTCAATCACTTTACAGCCTTTTGTTATTATGTAGGTTTAATATTCCTTTTTATAGCTAGAGGATGTGCTTTTAAGCTAATCTTAGCAATTAATTGCCTATTGCTTGCAAAAGCCAAGTTTAGCCTGGCACAGCACATCTGCCTGACAAGGCTTCTGAGAAATGTGGTCTACAATGAGATGAAGTATCTCCTTTTAATAAAGAACATTAAAAGCTGGATGAGAAGTGACAGGCTATGCATGAACAGTAGACCTGAGTTGTCCAAAGAAAAACTTGGAAAGTACACCAATCTTAGTCGTCTCAAGAGACAGTACAAAGACAAAATTTATGACAGTATTCTTTACTGCTTGTTAAAGCCAAGGAGTTTGAATAATCATGGGATAACAGAAATTTGTGCAATAACCAGCAAGATGAATGTGAGCAAACATTTTCTGAGAAGTTTATTTGCTGCTTGTTGTTCCATTGGCTGAGCTGTAAGGACACAGTTTTGCCAAGTATTCTGTTTTTTGGATACAGCACAACACACCACTATCCTATTAAAATAATTTTTTTTCAATTTTTTTTTATGTTTTTTGTTTTCTTTTGTTTTAATTGTATACAGTTACTATTATGCTATGCATAGCTTTTCTGTTCTGTCTTGCCTTCTACTGAAGATTTGGCATAGAGCCAAGACTCTCAAAAAGCCTTGACCAGGTTCCAATGCCCAATGAGACTTTGAAAATACTGAGTCAGATCCTTAGATTCTGTTTTGCTTTTTATTTTGCTGTTCATATTGTATTTGTCTTCATGGCTCAGGCTTATATCATTGGGTGATGCCTTAAAGATCCTAGAAATGAAACAACACACTTTTGAGATAGTATTAGTATAGAAGGAAACATAAAAGCTGGTCTTTATTGGAGGCCTCCAGGGGCAAATATGGAAAACTGTCCACCAAAGCCCACCCCCCAAGGGGTGAACACAGCTTTGCAAGTTTAGTAAATTAGCAAAATTGATAAGAATTCCCGATTAGAAGCACAGGTGATGAGGTAATTTCCCCTTCTGGTTCAACCTTTTTCTGGAGCTCCCCCTTGTTACTAGTTGTACTTTGTTAGTGAAAATGTGTCTCAAAGGGCTGTTTTTTGGCTTTGGTAGACAGGGAGAACCAAGATAGGATAGGGGCCCTGGAATATGTTTTGTCTTTCTGCCTAGGAAAAAGGGTAGGGAAAAATAGTGGGAGTAGCTACTATTAAAATAGCTACAAATACTAGTGTAAAGAATACAGAGAATATATAAAAGAAAAAGGCAAAAAAATCAATCTGGCATCAGGCTAGTAGGGTAAGATGTGAGATCTGGTGTTGAAGTACTATAGCCAATGCCTTGCCCCATGTAATCTTGTTATTGGTTATTTATGCAGCCATTATGATTTGAGTTGGTGCTCTTCTTTCAAATGGATGTTCTCTTCTGAACTGCTGAAACATGGAATTCTTGGCCCAGTGTCAGAGGAAATACGGATGAATTTCACAATTTTGTGCCTCCTGATTCTGGACCATATGTGAAATGCTGAAAACTTTTTTAGCTGTGTGTATCCTGCAGTCTCTCTCTCAGAACGATCTCTACTAATTTATATGGCACACCTCTTGTGAAAAAATTCATGAAAAATAATGAAAAGCTTATAGCCTAGTCCTTATGTTCAGACTGGGAGTAATCTGTCCTGACCAAACAAAGACCTTTTAGATGCCCTTTGTCTGGCTTTGTACTATGTGAAACATTGGTAAAAAGGAAGACTTCATGCATACACATAATATATTTTCTTCTAAAACTGTTGTAATCAGTACACTGAACTTCATTATTTCCAGTCTGGGATTTGCAACCTTCCATAGTAACACTGGCCCTCTGCTCCTTGCATATTTCATGGAGCTGTGGTTTGTGATTGCTTTGCCATCTGATCTCACACTTTTGCGGTATATCCAGCTCAGGAAAAAAGCAGAGGTTCTGCTTTACTGTGTTGTTTATATATTAAAAGAAGTTCTAATTTATTATTATTATTATTTAATTTATTCAAGCATATTTGGATTTGTCTGATAGACTCAGGTCCTTCCTTAATAAAAATATATCAATGTATAAAAATAAGATCTTTGTTTATGTAGTATGGTTTGTTGTTGACATAGGCATATTTTAGGAGATGTTTGTATTTTGGGGGTGAGTACCGTTACTTCTTTGATCCGTGACCTGGCCTAGCTTAAGCCATCATGTGAAACTGCCTTGCTTTGCCTCTTTGATACATTTTAGGGAGAGAGAAAAGAATGTTCTAGTACTTTATTTCCCCCAATTTAAATTTTGGAGCCAGCGGTAATCTTGGCTTCAGAATTTGACCTTTTACATGTTGTTTTCTAAAGCAGGAGCTGTTTTGGTTTGAAGACTCAGCAGTTTGAAAGTGAACAGAGAAACGTTGCAGATCAAGTAAGGCCAAAGGGAAAATTAATAAACAAGTTTAACTGCACCTCTGCATGCAATCTGGTTTTGGAAGCACAAATGCATTCTGACTACTGTAATTTGCTTCACTGTTTATCATTGATTCCAGTGATCAGTTAACAGTAGTATTCACAAATTCTAAAATCATAGAGAGCAGCAAGTGAATTCATTGATGCATGAGATCAGAAACAGAAAAATACTATCCAACTTCCAGAGCTTACAGCTTTTCCATTCCACTGCTATCTTAAGGAACATGAGGTTTGGTATAAACCTGTCATCTAACTTGAGATACTAGGAGTTCATAACACCTTCTGGATGTCTTGTATTTCCTTAACACTGGAGATTTTCACTTCCCTTCGATATATTTTAGTCAGCTGGTGAAAAATGGTACCTCTTGGTATATGTCAAGCCCTAAACTGAGCTGTGTTTGGTATACAGTAAGAATTACGGTGTGTTTGGGCAGTTAAGTTCAGGCATTGCAGGATAAGAGTGAAAACAGATTGCCAGATGCAAAGACAAGGGTTTCTCCAGGAGAATGACATGCTGTCAGTCATTGCCTCCCTACTGAAAGGTGCTGTGATATGACCATGAAAAGGCTGCGGGCTGTTGGGGAAGTGTTTATCACATGGCAATATCAGACAACTTCAGCCTTAAATAAACCTGTGAAGTTATCACTGCTTTTTAAAAGAAATCAGACATGGAGATAATTTCAAGGTGTTTGGATGAAAGCATATTAAATGTACTTGGGCCTGAAAGTTGAACTTCTTTTTGGTTTTCTTAAGGTAATTAGGAAAACTGAATGTTCATGAACTTTTGTTCTGCAGACACAGAAATAACTCATAATAGATTTAGATAGATGTAGGAGTGATTTCCTGCAAAGATTTTAATAAAATAAAAATAAATTAAAAATATATGTCTTTAAAACTTCACTTGCATTTTGCATCAGCTTTGTCTCAGTGAAGATTCTCTCCTAATGTCCTGGTTACTCAATGGAAAACACAGTCTGAACAGACTGAGCTTCAGAAACTGTCACAAGGTCTACTGAAATGTCACAAATTATTTAAGTCTCTGTTAGAGAGCAAATGTCTTCTTGCATTAAGAAGTTAAGTATATTGCCCTTAAAATGCACATTCTATATGTAGGTAATATACACAATTCTGTATCAAAAATAACTTCTGAGGGGCTAATGAGTAATCTCAGTTTTCTCCTGAGTTTGAAAGGAGCTGTGCTTTTTACAGGAGAGAAAAAAAAAATCATAATTCATAATTCTTGACAGTGGTAGAAAAAAAGATTTTTAGGGTAGGAAATATTTCAACCTATAGACTTGCTCAAGACGTCACACAGATGTGCCTTGTCTCATTGTTACTGTGTTCAGCTGTGGATTCTTAAAACGGAGACAGCTGTAGCAAGTATCACACTTTTTCTTTATTTGGAAGATGTATACCAGAGTTATAGTGTGCCTAAGGGATCAAGGGAATAGACACTGGAGATTATGGGTGGAGATGTGAGGGGAGGGGTAGCAAAAGGAGCAGAGAAAGTTCTGGAGAGCAGATGAGTGGTTATCTCTCCTCACCATGCATTTCATTGTCACTGATGCTTTAGGAGTGTGATACCTATGTCTTCTTTTCCACTCATATTCTCCTACCAGCTTAAGGTGCACTGTACATTTTCCCTGTTTGCTGAGTGGTTGCTGATGGCTTCACACTTAATGATTTTTAAGAGCTACCATGCCTGAGCTTATACATGGATAGTATATTTGAGAATATTACTTTTGCTTTTCATTTTGTACAGGAAATTCCAAGCATCTAAAGCATTATCGTTTTCAAGTAAGTTTAGGCTGAAAAAAAATGTAGGGAGAACATCAAATGAGAATTTACTACTCAACCCATTTCCCAAGCCAGAAGTATAATGTAGGTTTATTTTAGTCAAGTTGTGTGCAACCTCCTGTGCATGGAATCACACCCACTACAGTTGTGTTATATCAGGGGTTGCACAGCAGAAATAAAAATTCTTACAGTATTTATTATACAACTGCTGCTTTTCAGGGTAGGTTTGCTTGAAAAACAAGTAGGTCTCTTCCTGTTTGTCCTTTGCTCTATGAAAGAAGGAAATGCAAGTGGAGCCAAGGATATAACATCAAATCAGTATAAGAAGCATGTGATACCAGCGTGTAGTAAGAATTAAAAATTATTTCTTACCCAGGGTCTTTGTGTATGTAGTCAATCTTCTGCACGCTGCTGAAAGATGTATAAAAATTTCCTATTTTAAGTAGCTTTTAACGCAATGACAAGTTCTGCTATATCATCGTTTGTGATTACTAAAGGTTGCCTGATCAGATTTTTATTGTAGTGGGCATTTATCTGTAGAATATTGTATCTCCGGGAGTACAGCAGTGAAGACAAAAATGTCAATATCAATTGACAAAATGTACAATTTTTTTAATATCAGTTGATTCTCACCTACATTTAGTATTCTCCATCTATTTTAAAGCCTACCATTTGCTGAAGGTCCTCTATGATAAACATATACAGCAAAAACCTGTGTGGGGCACTCCACAGAGAGCATTTTTAGTTTAAAATATCTCTGTTTTGGGGATAAATCAGAACATCCTTCAGGGGTGATAACTCAATCTCTTCCTCTCTACTTTGACAATACTACTTTGTTGTCAAGACACCAGTGGTGTTTATAAACTGATTTAGTATTACTTTTCACTGGTCTTTTGTGGAATGCATTGGGCTGGAGTCACATTATATATGTAGCTTTAGCATTTGTCAGCTGCCTGTGGTTGTGATCTGAGTACCTCCAGCTTCTTAGGTTAACTTCTCCAGAGAAGACTCAGGAAGATGTTTTAATGGGAATTTGCAACAGATGTAGAATGGCTGGAGTCTCAGTAGGGGGAGAGAACTGGAGTAATTTTTCACTCTACTTACATAAATTTGGTAGTGATTGAAAGAGCAAAGGTTTCACCTCACTCTAAGAGGTGGAAGTGCTCAAAACTCATCCATGTATTTTTCCATCCTGTGACAAAATCTTTGTTTTTCAAACCAATAATGAATATGTTTTCTGGCTGATTTAAATTCATATATTTCTCTTTGGAGCTGAGAGTCTCTCAGCTTTCTGATAACTGTAGGATGCCTTTGAAAATTGGAAAGATGCTGTCATCGTGGACTCTCTCCCACAGCTATTAGTTTTATGCTATATTGCTAAAGTTTGGCTTATTTTGTTATTTTTGGTAGCATGTGCACTGCCTTTCTGCACCCTTTCCTTTTCTTTAAATCCTTATGTGGATAACTGCTGACAATGAGCTTCCACTTTTCACTGTTGGCAGGTGTCAAAGAGTTAATTCTTCTCTACAGGAGCAAGTGGAGACCTTTGAAAAGTCCAGAATTTAGCAACTCTGTCTGCTGCCAAGATTCAAGAGCTGATCGGTGCTATTAAAAGCCACAGGATCTGTTGTGGCTATGGGAACATTTTCTGGTTTGTTGTGGGCATAAAGAAGGGACAGCAGTCAGAGACATGTGAATGCTTAAAGGATGAATAAAGAAAATTATTGCCTTGAGCTGTGAGGTATTAACATTCTATTTGCCAAACCCATTGCTACACGGATCATAGAGCACATGTTGACTTCTTTACTCTCTCCCTCCCCACTCCCAGTTCTTTTCAAGACCAGTATCAATTTGTAAATATAAATTCCAGTGTGGGGTGGGTCTGGAATGAGATCTGCACCCAAAATTCACCCCCAAGATAATTCTGAACTATTCTGTTTCCTCTTACTATGGACATGCACAACCCCATTGTCCCTTCGACATACATCTACTTGTGCTTTATTTCATAGAGTCAATACAAACATATTGGGCATGTGGGTCTGCATTTTTGGGGTTTTTACTGCAGGAGGAGAAAGCTCATTTATTACTGCAAACCTGACTCTTTGCTTCCACTCACATAGAAAAAAAAATACTCAGAATATGTATAAAATTAAAAGAGAATCTAGAGCACATGTGAAGCCTTTGCAGTACTGTAACGAACGACAACTGTTGCACTGATTTGAATGGATGCAAAATTAATGCCCAGGGCAAATGATCCTTCATTTATGTCAGAGGACATAAAAGAGATTTTATTTTTTTACTTACCTTTTTATTTTGGCATGGATAACAGAGGATCTCTTAAAACAATCAGTGTGTCATTGCCTTGGTAGCAATGATTGGAAAGGAGTATTTGAAGCAATACAAAAGAGAAAGGACCTTATAGTGTCACACAGCACATACTGTTCTGTGGTTCTTACTATGCAAGAACAGTATCATGTTATATCAGGCAAAGGGATAATTTCACTGATTGAATGGGATTATTTAAAGTGATTTGTTTAAAAGTACCATAGGAATTTGTTTTCATTTTTGTATTGCAATTTCAACTGGTGTTTTGAAGTGGCATTTTGAATAACTTTCATGCTGACCTATATTTGTAAAGCATAGTACATTTCTGCATTTATTCTATGTGTTTGTTATTATTATGGTTATACCATGTGCTTTTCAAGATCCAAGATTGTTTTCAACTTGCACAATTTTTTTACTACCCATATTTCTCATAATGTATTTCATGCATGCTATACCAGATTATAAAGATCGCAGAAAATAACAAATGCAACTTCTAGAGGCATTTGAGCTCATTTTGAGAGTTTGACTTTGGATTATGTAAAGAGCATGATGTTTCCTCTGCCGAAGCTTTAACAGCATTGAGTCATTCAGTTGTCTAACCCCAGAATGAGACATCTACTTGTCTTAATGAAATTAATGGTGTTGCACAAGCCATATCAAAAGGCGAATCTCTTGTGGGCAGGGGAAGTTTTGCCTGAGTGAAAGCTAGAAAATTGTCCATTATATACTTTGGTCCATTTTTCTTACAGTAAGAGAGAAACATGATACCATTCTATGCACATAACAGCTTCTTTACTGAAGCACCTCAGGATACCTCAGAAACTAAAACTAATTGCTAAGAAATTATTGTAACGAGAATTGATCTAGGACTGTCAGTCCTTGTAAAGACGTATAACTTCTTTAATCACTGGCTGCAGTTCTATTTCTGTGCAGAAAACTATTAATTACATTTAAAACAAACAGCAAAAAACCCCAGCTCCTTGCTTCCAAGAATGCCATTTTGGTTCTTTTTTTGACTTTACCACCAAGCAGAACTTGGCTGACATTCTGCTTTTTCTAATGCTTGCCACAATCAGAGCTGCTAACTAGCAACACATGGCATGAGAGAGAAGCCCTAAGAAAACAGTGGCAGGGTTTTTGCCTTAATGATTTGGAGATGTTTGTCACTTTGCGTACTTTTGTCGTTAACATTTTCTGTTAGTTGTCCCACATCTCTCTCTCTCCCACAAACATGCATACCCCCATGCTGAAATAAAAGCATTCGTATGCTCTAATGAGTTGCCAACCATCTACTTGTGTAAAATAACAGAGCACTAATATAGTGCCCAATTCTTAATGAGGTAATCTATTTACTTCCTAGTCCAGGGGAGAACAGATACCTCTATGAAGCCCAACTTTGTATGGACACAGTGAAATTACATGAACCTGATTGCAATGCAAATAGTAGGAATTCAGAATAGACTGCACTATCAGCCTGAAGAAGTTATCACTAATCCTATCCTAAAGATTTGGATATGTTATCTGTGTCTTTGCTTGGGAAAGAAAAAAAAAGATGGCATAATTTCAGTACTGCTGCCCCCTCCTTGGTGTTATTTCATTCTCTCCTAAATTTTGACAGGACATACTGGGATTTATATGATAAAGTTTTCCTTAGACCTCATTTTTCTTAACTGTGTTGGAGGGACAACACAGAACTTTGGGATGACTAAATATTAGAGAGATGAGTGTGAAATTACTGCTATTTTGACTTAAAAAAGCATTCACTAAGTTCCTGTCCTTCAGATTCCTTTTGAAAAAGTAACTGTATTTCTGGAGTATGTCAGCCTTTCAGTGTATATGAAAAAAAATTTGTGTAAATCATCTAAAGGGCTCTGCTGTATATGTCTTTAAAATGTGTTGAACTGCAGTTGTTCCCATGAATCTTGATGGGGTGATAGTATCTGTTAAGTCAGGAGAGCTGACCCTACTGGTAGGTCTGGGTTATAAAATTACATTTTCTTTTTAAGACATTATGTGTTTTCTTAGACATGGGCTTAATTCCTCTAGGATTGGTTGCTACTAAATATTAGTTCCTTCTACTACAATTTGGAAGCAAAGAAGTCACTTTTAGGGATCAAAATATATACATAAATATATATATAAAAATATAAATATATATATATATATTTTAAAAACAGATACTAAGTCAGATACACCATGAGAATGAAGAGCACCAACTCACTTTCAAGTTGTGTTCTCAATGGCACCAATGATTCTCAAACCTTTTCCCCGCCTTGTTTTGTTTACACTAAATTGGTGTTTTTGAAATGTAATACAAAATATTATATGAAAAAGTGTTTAGTCACAAATCTACATTCTCAAAGTGAGAATACATTATGCCCTATTTTAAAGCTGACATGGTAGAAGTTAAGGGAAAACAGCATACTAGTCATATAACTTTTTGAGTTTACAGTCAAATTGACCTTCACTTCTGCCACTTAGAAGTTAACCAGTCAGTCTATTTTCTTGGATTCCAAAACGAATAAAATTCTCTGTTAAAATTGGTTCTGTGAATGTACAGATTACATGGAAGTAAGAAAGCGACTGAGTCTTGCAGAATTTCCAGAGTTTGTTAAATCAAGCAGAGACGGGGAGGTCAGTAAATATTACTACTTGTAAGATGGCTGCAGTGCACTGCATTGTATTGTGTGTTAGGGCAGGATTTGTAGTATTTTTTGTAGTATAAGAAGAAGAAGAGGCAAGAAAACCCATGGGGGGTGGGGGTTGGGGGGGCAGTGCACATGTATGCTTGCTATGTGATATATAATGAAACAGGGAAACATTCCTGATTTTCTTGTGCATCCACCACTCTCATTTCTGTAGCAATTTACTATGCTATTGTGAGTTCATGTAGAAAACTGACAAAGTCATGCTTTCCCTAACTAGTTCAAGTTAATGAGAGGTTCTGTTGTCTTATCCTGTAGAGAAGAAGGAGCTGAAGTTAAGTGGGAATATGAGAATGAAGACTTCCCATAAAGACGAGAAAATGGAGGATTTCCAGCCTGAGCCAAGTTTCAATTAACCAGTTGCTTTGTTTTCACTAGTAAAAGGCTCTGAATTTGGGGTAAACCTGAACTCAAGCACCTGTTACTGCTTCTGTTCTAATCTGACATTCTTTTACATCGAACCTTCATGAACCTTTTATTCAGTGGTCAATAAAGATAAAGGGACATTTTCAAAATGCTGTGCTGCTCCCAGTGTTAGAGTCTGGAATGGAGAGTTTTGGTCTGTCTGTTTTCTTCATATTGGTCCTGCTGAGCATTCCTGGAGGGACAGAGAGTGGCCTAAGCTCATTGAATTAGCAGTTCACAATTGCTGGGCTGATGCCAAGGTACAGGCTTTTTGTGGTTTTATTCTGTGAATATAGCTACCTTGCTGTGATAAAGCTAAGGCATAAACCTCTTTTACATTTGCTCAGAAATGCCCTGGTGTTTGTCTAATGTTCAAGTTTAAATGTTGCTGAGCCAATGTATCTGTCTGGTTTGTTTGACATCAAGGCACAAGCTCTTTAGAAAGTTTTGGCTAAGTGATTGCTAACTGGGATGATGTCACAACCCCTTTCACTCACTGGATCATCAGAGCCCCCCTTTTTTAGTAGTCCCCCCTTTTAGGGACAGGTGATTTAAACATGAGAACTGTTTTGCACTGGTAAGCTGGTTTGATGTCAACAGTCAGACTGCTATACAGGTTCCCATCTCAAAAAAAGAAGCTGCCATTAGAGCACTTCTGTAGTTTTTTGTGTTACTGGCTCAGCATTTCCAACATGTCACTCTGATTTCTATGGTTAGGCCTCTCCTCATAGGATTACTGGCTCAGTAACCTAATTTTATTCATCTAGTGTCAAGCTCTAGTGACAAAGAAAACTCAGTTGCCCCCAACACAACGGAGCCTGTCTCCAGGCACAGGTTTTACCGCACATTGTTTGATGTGCCAGGTTAGCACACTTGGACACAGACATCTTCAGCTGCAAGACCAGAGTTCTTCAACTATCCTATAGTTCACCTGTTACAAAGAGCTTTTTCAGATCCTGAGGACGATTTTATTTTATTAGGCCACTTTAAGACTTCATACCACCACATAACCAGCCAACTCTGTTACAACACTGACAGACAACTGTGCATTTGGAATAAAGCTAATATTTTCAGTTTCAATACCAACAGCTGGACCCTGTACCTAGAGTTTGATCTTTCTTCTGTACTTTTATGATTTTGCATTTTTTGCAACTGCAGCATTAAGTTCAGTGCTCAAGTGGATCTACATGTTCTGACACTAGCTGTACCCGTACTGCATCGTATGAGGATGAATATATGCATCACATATGAAAGTTGATTCTGGTATCTGTAGAGGCAGACATAGGTTTCAAAAGAAATGTTATTTAAAACAGTGTGGTTACTGTGGCAGTGGTTTGTGGGAAATAGCAGATGGTAAAGCTGGAAGAAGACAGCAGGTAAGATGTTTGGCTCTTACGGTATTAGTGTGCAAAAAGCTTACCTCAGTGGATCATAATTACGTTATTCCCTTTGATTCAATACAGGCTGTGCACGTACAAACAAAAGAGCTGACAGAATTCCATTTGGTCAGAAAAGGAACAGGGGCTTTGTTTGAAGAAAGCATTTTTTGCATCATGTTATTAAATGGAACACTTAATCAGCTTCCTTGCCAAAAGAAAGCTTATTATACTTATTATATATAAACTATAATAGAAGAAAAACATAGAGGAAAACTGGAGTGTTGTAATGCTGAATATACTCTCCATGGTTCATCTATATGCTAGTCTAGAGTACAAGGAACAGACTGAACGTTAATATTTGAAATTTTAAGTTTAGCTAGGGCTGTAGGTTCTGGTAGGTTTGAGTTTCAGCTTTTGTAAACAACTCAAGCAACTCCCTGAATGGTTTTGTCAGTTAGCTTTCTCCCTTGCACTTTTTCTGAGCTTTTTCCAGGTTTTGTATTATTTCATCCAAAATAAATTACATCATGGAAAATAAGAAATACTGTTCTGTGAAGCTGGTTTCAAAATACAGTTCACATTAAGTTTGTATGAAATTACATAGGATTAATATAAATCTGTTCTAGATCTTACCATCTAAATCTGTTTGGATCTTTCCAAGTCTGCTTTGCTCAAAGGAGGCAGAAAGAGTGGGAAAATTGTATATTAGTCTAGTTAGAGCCAACTAAACTTTGGTTTGCCTTCAGAGACACACAAAAACCAAAGTACTTCATGCTAGTCTTTGTTTTACCCAAAAGCACTTCCACGGTAGTATTATTTTTATACACTTCTGCTGAGCACAGCATCTACTTGATTTTCTACGTCAATCAAATGATAGTAAGGTAGTACTTCAGCAGTATTAATTGACATAATTTTGATAAGTTAGTGGAACTTACAACTGATTACCCCAGCCAAGGATCTGACCTTTGCCACCTTGCTGTAGCAAAGAGAAAACATTCAGGCTGTGAGAGGCTGGGACCAAGATGCCTCAAAACCCAATGGCTAAAGCTGTGAAGACTAACCTCTTTCTGACTTCTGTGACATACATCTCTTTGTGTGATTTCTCTCTGTTTTGTAAATCATTTTTAAGGGGAGAATCTTCTCCCTGGCAACATGTCTGTGAAGTTTGCTGTAGGCTTGGAGTGGAAATGCACAAGAATTTGGATTGAATTTGCTAAAATGATCAATTTTTCTACATAGATCAGAGAAGATATGGTTATAATAGGATGGCATGATGTAACAGGTGAGTGGAACCATAAATACACACTTTGAAATAGCTAAAGAAATTGGTTTTGCTGAGGCAGTGGTAGCACTTAGGTAGTAGCTTTTAGGTGTAAAAAGGGTGTAACTGCAGTATTTATGTCTAACCTTTCAAATAAATGTATTTTTGTAGTGTTCTCACATTTTCAGATACTACCTTTTAGTCATTCTGTAAGCACAAGTTATTAGCATCCAGCACCAAAGAAAATGGTACAGCAGTAGCTTACATGTGTAAAAGACAATCCTCCCCTCCCTTTCCCAGAGGAATTAGAGACCAATGTAATTCCTCACACATGCAAGCTATTCATTACTAGTGTATTTATTAATGTAAGCTGTATATAATATTAGTGTATTTGTGAGTATCCTGTGGGCACACCTTTGCCAGCATAAAACCAATCCTAGTGCCGTCCCGTTTGGGAGATACAGTTTTTCTGTCATTCCAGAGGGTGTGTTGTAAGCCTGGCAGCACATGATGGTTTATTGCTTAGCATATGATAGGATTGTTCAGTTTGACTGTGGAGAAAGGAACAGAGCAAGCAGAGAAAGTAAGCATCTCACATTTTAAAAGAGCAATTACAGTTTATGCCTTTTAAGGCAGACATTTTGATGTAGAAGGAAAAGGACTTTTGCCAAAAAGCAGAAAATTCTTCTATGCCAGTGGCTTGCTCAAAGTTTCATAGTGTTCATAGATTTGCGTGTAAAGACAGAATTGAGGTACCTAAACACGCATATGCATGCAGAACATACCCACCCACCACCCTTTCTTTAGTTTGGAAAGCTCTTAAAGGATCCCAGTCTTAATGGGACTTTGTTCACTTTTCAAATAATTGCAATCACACTTCAAATCAAACATTTAAGGGCATGTAAAGAATTACCCCTGCATTGTTGTTAAAACAGGTAACAACAAAGGTTTATTTTATTTCCTGATTGTTCATTTTCCTACAAGTAAGCAACACATGTACATTTTAAATGAGTATTTTTTAAAAAGGAAGTCAGAAATAACTGAAACTTGTAAGCAAGGCAATATCTGCTAGAGATTATTCAGTTCAACAGAAATATCTTTCCAGTTCTTACAGTGCATATGTTATGGTTGAATGCTTTCCTTAAGGTCAGGCAGTATGTGTACATTATGACTAATTTTTTTTCTGACCTTGCATATTCAAAGATCAGAGTTAGCATACATTTCGAAGCAGGGTCTAGAAAAATCACTGTATTTGTCAATCTCATCCCATGTAAGTTTTGGCAACTGAACAGAAGATATCTGATGAAAAAAGATCCCCAGAACAGCTATGCGCTCAAAACATCAGGCAGAAGCACCCTTCCAGCAGTGTCAGCTTCTTTGCCTCTGCCCTTATTTCTTCTGATCCTGAATAGCTATACCTTTAGTTCTTTACATGTGTACCGTTTCACCCTGTCTAATGATATTCTTTTAATAGATACTTCATGTTCTGTATGAGAATTCAACTTTATCTGGTTCTGTTGCTCACGAGTCTTGAATTTATAGATAGATATTGTAACTTCTTACAAAAGAAGATGGGCAAATTTATTACTATTTGTTAAAACAAGAACTGAAGAGATTATTTGATGGAGAGATTATATGGTTTGATGTAATACATCATTTGAAAAATAAGAAATCCTACTCTGTTCTTCAGAATAGAGGCTTAGTGCCTTTCTCATGCTTATACTAATCTACATGTTATATTTTATGTAATATTAATCTTGATCTGTGTTTCTGTTGATCCTTGCGGGAAAAAAATTTTTCATATTTGGAGAAAAGTCAAAGAACATAATAAGGCAAACAAGACTATTCCTGTCCTCCATTTCTGAGATTTTAGTGGATAATTATGTGTTCAAGATTGTTTTGTTTGGGATTAAGAAGACAAGACTTGCTCCATTCTCTCTTCAGGCAATAGCTATACAGTGAAGAATATCTTTATACTTGTGCCACATTTGGGTTTTGGTGTTTTTTGGTTCCCTGTGTCATAAATGTGTTACTGTTCAGTAATACTAAATTATCCTTTAAAATTATGACAGACACTCTGTAATATAGAGATTTCGAGAGACAGGCAATGATACTTCAAGAGTAGTGATGATACTTTAAGAGCAGCAAACCTTCTCACTATTGAGAAGTATGTTTGTAATTGCTAATGAACTTTTAATTGAAAAAAACCTAGCAGAAGCCCTCCTACCTTCTATGTAGTTCTGAAACTTGTTGCTACTCCTTTTCTAACCACTCTGTTTCATGCTTGGAAATGCACCTTGTACTTGAATATATGAGAATCTCTGCAGCTACTGCTTGCCCTCTGAATGTTGAAGGTGGCTCTCAGTGTGTATTCTTGGCATTCATATGGACATCTCAAGAGACTAAATCCTCAAGGGTTTCGTTGGTAGATAGGATTCATTGGTCACCTATGATATGGAAGCACATTGTCATACAAAAGCAGAAGAGGAATTCAGAAAAGGGAGCATGAGGTAGAATTCACTGTAAATTGAACAATCCTGCTACACACCCTCAGCTACCCAAAAGTTTCAAGTTACTCTGGCATTTAACAGTGTACCTCACTCAGAGCTGATGGACATCAGTTTTAGAATGAAGATTTATCTGTTGGGGTAAGGTGGATTTAGTGTTAGTATTGTGTGACTTGGTTAAGTGTTAAATTTCTTGCTTGCACTCTATAATGATGTGTTCGTGCCATTGTTAAGCAAAGACCAGTTAGAGTCATAGAATCACAGAATATTCTGAGTTGGAAAGGACCCACAAAAACATCAACTCCTGGCCCTGCACAGGATGCCCTAAGAGTCACACCACGTGCCTGAGAGCGTTGTCCAAACCCATCTTGAACTCTGTCAGGCTGGTGCTGGGACCACTTCCCTGGGGAGCCTGTTCCAGTGCCCAAACACTCTCTAGGTGAAGAACATTTTCCTAAT
Source organism: Dasyornis broadbenti (assembly GCA_013397935.1). Taxonomy (NCBI): domain Eukaryota; kingdom Metazoa; phylum Chordata; class Aves; order Passeriformes; family Dasyornithidae; genus Dasyornis; species Dasyornis broadbenti. The sequence continues at coordinate 1,003,572 of VZRN01004184.1, forward strand.
TTTTTATTTATGAAAATGCTATGTTTTGTCTCCTAACAAGCCTGCTTCACATGTAACTTTGTCTTTTGGAAAAGACATTAATTAAGGATCAGGAACAAGATCCACTATTCAGCTGAAGTAATCCTGTGTATATGTGTAGACTGATTTACATCAGCTGATAGTTAGGCCTTGAAGTTTTGTTTTACAGTTATGTTCTTTGAGATGCAGGCCACTTAAAACCTAATCTGTTAGTTTTCATGTTTAACTGATGACAAGTGATGTTCAGAATCCCACAGTACTTCTCTGTGAGTTGCTTTTTAGCATTTGGGGCTGTGGAAGCGGTATGCTTTTATAATATGTGAGCACAGACCTACTGTGCTTCTCAGGTATAGTATGCTCATTTTAAAATTGCTTTTCCTATGCAGCTGAACTATTTTTAAATACACAGTGAATGAACTTACCTTTTAAAAAAGTGTTTGGGTACATAACACTGACATTTTAAAACAAACATTATAACTGCTGCAGAATTGGGTAGTATTTATGACTTCAAGGAATACAAGATGAAAGGAACACACATTTCAATGCAGAGAAATTCTGTGAATTTAATTTCTTCAAAGAGAAATGGAAAACACTCTTTTGTCAGGACAATATTTGCAGCTTTTTCTGGTATAGGTAATTGATCAGATACACAATACCATGCTCTAATGTGGTTTCTCAATATCCTGAAACTCACTCATTTTTTATATTCTTATCAGTGGAGCTTGATGTCAGGATAGACAACAATCACTAAAGTTGATTGGACTAGTATGGAAGAAAGCACACTGAATCTATTACAGTATTTTGAAGAGAAAACATGATCTCAAATAATGACTGAACTGATATAAATGTGAAAAAAATAACCTGAATTAATGAGCATATGTGTGTATAAGACACTGTTGTTTGTCTTTTCAAATCTGCAAGCTGATTGAGGAGAGAAAACGTAAAACACTGCATGCAGAAGAATCATCTGGCTTTGTGACACTCCTTAGAGGACTTTAGACCTGTAAATGTGAATGGATTACCTCAAGAAATGGATAGCATTTCCCTATGTGACAGATACAAGTTGGTCATAATATGTCAGAGAAAACCATACTCATTTTCCTCAAAAGACAAACACTTCTATATCACAAGTAATAAAAAGCACTTCAAAGCAGACATAAACTAAAAAATATTCATGACACTTAATCTGTCATAATCTTTTAAAGCTGTGTGTAAGAGCAGAGTGGGTGCTGTTTTATATTTATGATTTTATAGCACCATGTGTGGGCAAAAAATGTAGGATTTTACTTATTCTGAGTAAGAGATGAATTTCCTAAATGTTACAGCATGTCTTGCATGTAACATTCATATTAGAGATGTCATCCACAAAATAGTAAATCAATGGAGAACAATTTGCCAAAATTATTAGACAATAGTCTTTTCTCTCAGCACCATGTCTGAGTTCAGTGCTGTTCAGAATTACATGGTGAGGTAATTAGAACATGCTGAGGAAACTCTAAATGTTTTTTACCTGTCTTTTTTTCTTCCTTTGGTCTGCAAGGGAAACTGTTGCACAGGCAGAAACCTGTGGGTCTCTCTCAGGCATGTGAGAAGTCCCCATTCAAGGCCAGTGCCCGTGGCAGGACTGCCCAGAGTCAGGCTTTAACAAACCTACAGTCTTCAGCGCTCAGATCTGGATGGCAGAACTTTTCTCTAAGCAAAATTTTAGGAGTCTAAGCTTCTGAGTGGTCTGTGGAATAAGCTAGCACAACTAAAGTTTCAGCAGGCCGTTACTGGAATGACTGTGTACAACATTTCTGATGAAGATATTTATGTTGATATATTCCTGTGTTTTCTTACTGATAAATTTCCAGATATCAGTATATGCATTTCCCCCTACTCCAGTGTTGTAGTGTCCTCTATGAAAGGATGCTATTTTATGTTATGTTATGCTGAATTATATTTAAATTTGTTTTCTTGGACTTAGTAGTTCCATATAAAATGTGAAACCTCACAGTACCTGCTGTTAGTCCTCTAAACACCACTGAAAATGTAGGTACATTTCTTCAAAGAATTCATAGTTGAGCTACTGTTTTTCTGTGCTAGCTCTGTATATGCATTTCATGAGTCATAAAACTCTGTCACAATAAATCAAAAGCAATATACTGAATGCATTTTTTCATTGGTATGTGTTGCATATCAAGTTCTAATCTCATAAAATTGTATACAATTTTACTGGAAGAAATTTTTCATTTTCCTATAAGTAAACGAATTTTTTGTCCATTGCTTGCTAGAGTGCCAGAAATATTTTGGACAATATTACACAACTGGGCTTTGAATTTACAAGTTTAGATGTTCTAAATTTGACTTAATGTCTTTTACATCTTGCACCACAGATTATATTACTTTTTGCAAAACCTTTGTTTTCCTTGTTTAATAAATGACCACATTGTGGTACAATGGAAATCTCTACTGATGCTGTAACCGGGCTTACCTGAAACAGAGGCCAGACAAGGTTAGGAGAATAAAAATCAGACAAAATTATTAAAGGCCTTTAGGTACATTCATGGCAAACAAAGCCCACTCGTGAGGCTACACCCAAAAATGGACCCCAGTCATGAGGTCCTCACCTTTTACAAGTTCTATCTTATTGGGATATTGGGCCTTAGTTCTCCAATTACACCCTCAGGTGATGATGTCAACCATCCCAAGCCTTCTCCCCCCAGTTCACTGCTGTTTACATATTTTGGGGCTCTGAGGCAGTGAAAGTGTCCTTGGATTTCCACTCAGAGGAATTGTTTTGGCCAAAGGTGCTGATAATAGAAGTTTTTAGCATTTTTTATGAAGCCCAGAACTACACCAAAGCTACAGACACATGAAGAATAGAATCTAAAAATTCTTAAGGCATCATTACCACCTTCAAAAAAGCAGTTTACATTCTGCCTTTGAAGGAATTTTTATGAGGCAGGGGTAGGAAAAAGGGATGTTGGAGTGGGGGGAGGGTGATGAATTTAAATTATATGACATTTCTGCATTTGTAGTTTTCTGGCCACTATTTTGATTAAAATTGAATCACACTTACAGAAGCTTTCAGTGTAGCTCTCTCTGTTCCATGAAGTAAGCTAAATGCTTCAGGTTTCACATGGAAAAAAATCTACTGCTTTTACATACCCTTTTGGATTTGCTTCTGTGAGCTTTTCATATACTGAGCTCTAGCTGATGTGGATGGAAATTCCACATATGGAGGGCCTGGAGAGTCAAACCCCTTGCTTTTCACATGTTTTTGCCTCTCTTTCAAATATGCAGGAATGCAGGCATTGTGCTTGTATTTTATAAATTTTATTACTATTTCCAGAGCTAGCTCCAGACTTCTCAGCAGCAAAAGCAAAACCCTATCTTCCCACCCCCCATCCCTCAGGCATGAAGGCAGAACGACTTTATTCTCGGTCTTAGGTCAGAAAAATTTGACTATCTCATGAGAGATAATCAGCTGAGTGGTTTCTGGAAAAGGCAAGAGGAGGCGGGGAAATCAGCCTGGGTCACTTAGGGGACAAGGAGCAGTCAAGGGTCAGTGGATCCATGCCTTACTGTCTCCCTTTTTTTTTTTCCTCTTAGCATTCTCCTTCAGCTGCCACTCTATTACCTTCTCAAACCCCTTAACTCTGCTGTATCAGTAAAAAAATTGTTATGAAATCTCTATAAGTTGAGATACAGAAAAAGGCATAAAGAAAGTAGCTATAGGAAAAGACATCTAATGATGAAATGTGCCTTTTTAAAGTAAGTTTTTTCTTTTTCTCTTTTTTTTTTAAGAAGACCAGTGAGAGAATCTGTGGCACTGTGTCAAAAGGAAAAAATAATACAGAGAGTCAAGTTTTGGACATTTATTTTGCATGATCATAAGAGGGTAAAACTTCTGGCATTGAGAAAGGATGTTCACCTTAAAATCTGTGTTCAAACAAAAATATTGACATTCTAATTTATAGTGCTGTATGTAGCAATTATAAATTATACAGCTGATGACTTGCACATCACTGGATACAGGGAATTTCTCTAATTTTAAAATTTTTATTTGGATGATATTTTCACTTTTTTTCTCATACTGTTCATTGTCAAATTTTTTAGACATTTGTTATACATATCACCTGTTTGCTTTTATTAAGATAAATGTTTTGCAATAATGCCTTTGTAACTGACATTTTGAAAAACTTCAAAACCTGACCAGTATAATTTTTGTTTGCAGTTAATGCCTGCAATCTGTAAACTTGCAGTCTGTATGCTTGGCAGTGCCAGCAAAGAACAAAAGTGCTCTGCTTCAGAGGACTTCTGATATGCAGTGCCTCAGCTCTCAAGTGAATTGCAGTATGTAAGTCATCAGAGCTGACAAAATGTCTGTGAGGAAGGCTTTTCCTGATTCTACAAGCATTTTCAAGCTCTCAGATCTTCCACACAGGAGGGTGTCTAAGCAGGAGCACTGCTTCTCTGATGTGCATGCAGGTCTTGTCCTGCTGGGGGCCCTCAACCACCCACCCCAACATTTGCTGGAAAAGTTGCACAGCAAGCTGTAGGCAATCCAGGAGACTCCTGGAATGCATGGGGGATAACTTTCTAAGCCAGATAAACCTACTAGAGGAAATGCAATACTAGATACAATGGTCACCAACATAAGTGAGTAATTGGGGATGTCAAGATTGGAGGTAGCCTGGGTTGCAGAGATCGCACATGGATGGAGTCTGCAGTCTTGAGGAATATAGGTCAGGTAAGGAATCAAGTTGGGCCACTGAACTTTAGGAAGGCAGACTTCCAGCTCTTCAGGGAGATTGCCTGTGGGATCCCCTGGGAAACTGCACTCAGGGACAAGGGAGAAGAACAGAGCTGGCAGATCTTTACGGAAGACTTCCACAGAGCACAAGAGCTAATGATCCTCAGGAGCAAGAAATTGGGCAAGGAAGGCAGGACACAGCATGGCTGACAGGGAGCTACTGGTCAAACTGAAGGGAAAGAAGCAAATGCAGACAGTGGAAACAAGGACAGATGCACTGGGGAGGGTATAGAGATGAAGCACGATTGTGTAGGGATGGGGTGAGGAAGGTCAAAGCAAAATTAAACTGAACATGGCAAGGGAGACAAAGAATCATGAGGGTTTCTACAAGTATGTCAATCAGAAAAGGAAGGTCAAAGAAGATAAATTACACTGGTGAACATGTAATAGTGGATGAGGAGAAGGCTGAGGTACTCACAGACTTTTTGCCTGTCTTCAATGGCAGCTCCCTTCGCACACCTCTGGACAGCTGGATGGGACGGGGTCAGAGTGCTCCCAATTGTAAGTAATACCAGGTTCATGACCACCTGAGGAACTTGAATGTGCACAAGTGTGTGGGACCTGATGAGCTGCATCCCAGGGTCCTGAGGAAATTCACTGATGTAGTTGCCAAGTCACTCTCCACGATATTTGAACAGTCAGGTAAAATCTCAGGGGACTGGAAAAAGGAAAACATTGTACCCATCTTTACAAAGCGAAGAAAGGAGGACCCTGGGAAGTAGCACCCTGTCAGCCTCCCCTCTGTGGCTGAGAGGATCACAGAACAGATCCAGCAGAAGCTGTGCTAAGGCACAGGGAGGACAGGGAGGTGACTCAAGACATCAGCACAGTTTCACCAAGGGCAAATCCTGCCTGACCAACCCAGTGGCTTTTTGTGGTGGAGTGATTACATCAGTGGACAAGGGAGTAACTACAGATGTCACTTATCTGGACTTCTGTAAAGCCTTTGACACAGTCCCCCACAGCATCCTTCTCTTTGAACTGGAGAGCAATGAATTCAACGGGTATACTGGTAGGTGGATTAGGAATTGGTTGGGTGGCTGCATCCAGAGGGCAGGGGTCAATGTCTTAGAGTCCCAGGGGGTATCGGTAACAAGTGATGTCTTCTGGGGGGTCCATATTTGGACGAGTGTTATTTAATATCTTCATTAATAGACAGAGGGTTTGAGTGTGAATCTGAACCCTCAGCAAATGTGCAGATGACACCAAGCTGAGTGGTGCTGTTGCCACACTCGAGGGACAAGGTGCCATCGAGAGGGACCGCAACGAGATCAAGAAGTGGGCCAATGGGAATCTCATGATGTTTACGAAGACCAAGTACAGCGTGCTGCACCTGGGTCAGGGCAAGCCCTGGTACCAACACAGGCTGGGGGATGAACAGACAGAGAGCAGCCCTGCCCAGAAGGACTTGGGGTGCTGGTGGGTGAGAGGCTGGACATGACCCAGCAATGAGCACTCACAGTCCAGAAAGCCAAATGTGTCCTGGGCTGCATCCAAAGCAGTGTGGGCAGCAGGGCCAGGGAGGGGATTCTGCCCCTCTGCTCTGCTCTGGTGAGATCCCACCTGGAACACTGCATCCACCTCTGGGGTTCCAGCACAGGAGAGATATGGGCCTGTTGGAGTGAGTCCAGAGGAGGCCACCAAGTTGGTCAGAGGGATGGAACACCTCTCATATGAGGGATGTCATTGTCTCATTATTGAGGCTGATAAAATTGGGATTGTTCAGACTGAAAAAGAGGTGGCTTTGGAGTGAGCTAATTGTGAACGTCCAGTACCTGAAGAGAATTTACAGGAAAGATGAGGCAAGACATGAAGTGACAGGTCAAGAAGGAATGGTTTGAAATTGAAAGAGGGTAGATTTAGGTCAGATATTAGGAAGAAAGTCTACTGTGAAGGTGGTGAGGCACTGGAACAAGTTGTGTAGGGAACAGTTGTGGAGGTCCCATCCCCAGAGAGGTTCAAGGCCAGGTTGGATGGAGCGGTGAGCATCCTGGTCTAGTGGAAGGTGTAACTGCCCATGGCAGGGGTGTTGGAACTAGATGACCTTCGAGGTCCCCCTCCAACCCAAACCATTCTATGATTCTATGACTCTGTTCATCTAGGATGAGGCCAAACCTCTGTGTTGTGTCCCTTTGCCTATTGACTTCATTTACGTTCATCTGAAAGCAAAACCTGGCCTATGGCATATTACAGCATTGATTAGCATTATTTTGCTAAATAGTGAGATTGTTAATGTCTGTCCTGTACATACTTTGAGTAGGTTTAAAGAACAACTAAATAAGTTCTTTCACTTCTATTGGTATGACTTCATGTGAGCACCTTGCTTATTTGTTTTTTAAAAGCAAATTAAATTCAAGTGCCACCCAGTAGTGCTATACTGAGAATCTGACACAGTTATTTTTTCCCTGGATACTGAGAAGTTTTGTGAACAAAAGGGAATAGCCTATGTTGAAAGGTTAGTAAAGTGGCACATAATACTACTTCTTATTGTTATTCTCAGAAGCAATCTTTTCATTACAAACACAGCTATTGACCTAACAATGCAATGAGAGGCATGTTAATAACTACCAGAGGACCATGTGACATTTGTGTTGCTCTGTGCTGCTTAGAAAGCAGCACCCATGTAAAACAGACAACTCTGAGCACTGAAAATTGCCACTGAAAATCGCATGCTCCCAGCTATTATTTTTCCTACTCTCTCAGAGAAGGGGACATATGTCATTTTCCGGGAACTTCACCACCTTCTCTGGATTCTTCAATTTTTTGAGAAAGGACAAGGATGGGATAAGAGAGCTCATTAAGGCGCCCATTACAACAGCTTTACTTTCCATTTCGTGACTTGAATACTTTTGCTGTTTTCACCTGGGGAAACATATGTACTATCCTAACAGAAAAAACCACCAGCAGCTTGCTGTTCATTTCAAACAACTGGGAGTAAATAAACCAGTTGGGTAAAATTAAACAAATACAGCTATTCTCACATTCTTGTGGTGGGGATACTTTCTTCTACTGCCTGTTGTCTTTCAGCTGTCTAATCTGGAGAAGATCTCATTTTCACTCTGTGACAACTCTGGCTCTTCCTGGGGTGCCAAGGGGACATTTCAGGGGGGTGGTGGACCTTGACTGCCAACATGCCTGGGGGTGCTCCTTTTTGGAAGGGTGAGTCTTTCATTCTATACAATAGAATGTTGGGGCTTCATTCTTAGTTGGTCTGTTAGTTTTTCTCTCTTACATCCACTCCGAGTTGTTTCTGATACTGCTATGCCCTGTCTGAACTTTTATGCATATCCTAAAGGGGGCTGCTGCACTATTGACCTCTCTGCAGCGGTCAGCTGCTCATACAAGTACTAAGCCAGGCCATCGCCATCATCAAATTCTTGCACTTTCCTCTGACATACTCTTCATGTGCCTGCACATGTATGCCTGCATGCAGAGGTGCAGGGTTAATCCCTGACTGACTTCTAGTGGCCTGTTTTGAGACCATTTCAGGAATGAGTGACTGTTAGACAAAGCGCAGTGTCTTCATCAATCAAAATTTAAACAAATAAACTACTCCTTAAAAACCAGTGATCTTGCCTAGAAGTGTGAGCAATCTGTATGACAGTGAGCATGCAATAAAATTGCAGGAGTTTCAACAGTATTTTCTACATAACAATGCAACAAATATTGTAAAAATCACAAAAGCAGTCACCATAATGCCTCCTTGCCACAACTCTGCCCCATTCTCCGGGCCCCTCACCGTCAATGAGGAATGTGGTTTCTTACAGGCATACATTAAATATTCTGTCTGGGTTTAAACTGTTCTGTCCACAGAGTTTAATATGCAGGCTTGATGGCACTAAAAATACTGATGATTTGGTTTGCAGATTACTAGTCGTTGTGGTTGTAAATCTGTTGTTATGCAAATGCCTAGATTACCCTGTTTATGAAAGCAGCTACTTTTTCATTTTCTCTGGGGCTGTATTTCAAAGATGAGCCATTTTTCCCAAAGCAGCTTATTACTGGAAATTCTTAGCAGGGGTATAGAAAAGATATAAAGTCTGATCCTAAGGCTTGCTGTTCAGTGGCTTTTCAGAAGAGCTCGGTATCTCCTATAGAGGCTTTTAGACAGGTCAGGTCAATGTGAAGGTGAAACTATGCAAAGGCTACAGCCCCTTATCAAATCCACTTTTTGCAAAAACACTCCAATGAATATGCCTTTGCCAATAGTCTAGGTCAGAAAAAAACACATTATTTACTGCTTAATTGCCTTGTATCTTTGGCTTAGGACCTATGGGGGGAACATGACTTAGGACCTTTTTGGGAAATTTGTCTTACAGTGTTCCCTGAAACATTATTCGTTGCTCCAGTCATGATACAGGAAGGAGCAGGATAAACCACAGCTAGTGATGACACACACACATCGAGGGAGCGTGTATTCATATGTTTAAAAAAAAAAAAAATCATGAGAAGTTTTTAGTTACAAAAGGCACTTCAAAAATCTTGTGATGTAGAAGCCAGTAACTGTGTCTGGTGCTGGAAAATCTGGCACTCTTTATTCCAAGATGCATTTTTCTCTGGCTGCCAGCTACATGCAACTGAATCCTCTCTTTACTGCTCTGCCTCCTGTGTTGTCTTCATGAGACCAGTGAGATCAGGAACAGTCAAAATTACCCAAACTACTGGTTTCAGTTGATTGTCCTTGACATAGTCTTATGTCTTGCCCTTACTTAGGATCAAAAAATGATTCTCTGAAATGCAATCAACCATCCATGTTCCTGAACCACAGATTCATTGAGAACCACTGCTTGAAAAATGCCTTCTGAAAATAGAAAGAAATTGTAAGAGATGGGAAATAAAAGTATTAAAACTTCATAAAAAATATTATTAGGAATCCAGATATAAACTGTTTACTTAAATTCATAATTATTTCTCCCTAATGAATCTTCACTTAAATTGCTTCCCTTTCTGCCAATAGCCTTGAACAACAATGATTGTCAGATTTTTTGACATGGACTGCAGTAGTATATAGGCTGGATAAATGGCAAGCTCTCTGCTGTGCAATGCAGCCCAGTGTTTTGTGGAACAGTGGCAGTACAGTCCACGTGCTACATGATGATGCCATAGAAAAACATTCATTCTCAGTGTTCCCCAGAAGAATAAAAGACAACATACAATGAGCAGAAGAAAAATGTAGCTGGAAATGGATGTCTTTTTCCTCAAGTACTGAAATTCAGCTGCAGGGTTTGACTCTGCCATTAACAACACGCACTCCATTCTTACTGGAATCACTAGGCTGTTTGTCAGGCCAGAATGAACTGCTATTTTTTATTATATGGTAAAGAGTTCATTTTTAACTCTTTTTAAAACATTAAAATGCATAAGAGAGCCTGAAGTCAGCCCTGTCCTGTCTCTCACAATTTAAGTGGTGGAACTGCTGCTGTATTCATATTTCAGGAGAGGGATATAAAGCCAAGGCTGAGAAAATTCAAACCACTAATGTAACTAGCGCTTTATAAAATGCTAAGATGCTATCCTTGGATTTCCTAAAGGAAGCTCTGGGTGTCCCTTAGCAAGATGGGAGAAGAAGGCTCAAAATTGTATCTTCATGTTAGAGACATATAAAATTAATTAGTTTTCTTTTATCCCATATGCTTAAAAGAATTTTCTTTATTTACCACTAAGCCAGTTAGGCATAGAGTGGTTTGGTGATTATTGGCCAGGATTTCAATAAACTAGAGAATTTTCATGTAATTGTCTAAACCATGCACCTCACTTTGTATCTCATATTCTCACGTCTGAATGTGGAAAATAAAAGATGCTTTTGAATTACATGGTGGTAACTATGCTAGTGGATAGACATACCTACAAATTGCAAAACCTCTGCTTACTGTCACACCGAAAAAACCGGCTAATTTTATAGTCAGTTAGACACATGGTGCAGTGTTCCTAACGTGCATTATATTCACCAGGCACTCCTCATTCGTATGTGGCATCTTTGTCACAGAGGTGGATGTCTCTTTGGAAGGGCTGCCCTCCTGTGAGCATTACTAGGACAGTAGGATTAATGGCATACAGCTCGCTTCCCAACTTGCATTTTAAAGACTCCAAGAAAAGGCTGCCTGTCAGTCAATGGAAACAAAACTCTATTGGACAGAAAGGTCTTAGAAATGTAAAGCCTAATGATTATAGATGGCACTGAAGGAAATGTATCAAAGACATGTAAAACTCCTGGTGTTACAGCTTTTCCTGCTCTGTGATGCTACAAAACCATAAATCTCTAACCCTACCCATTGCTGTTGTACAGCATTTCTGAGCAGTTTTCCTCTGCCCACCAGATAAAAGGTTTTTAATTAGTCTATGTGTTTCCAGATACAACTAGATTTTACAAAGCTGAGCCTTTGATGTATTTCATACAGATAAAGAAATTTGTATTGTAACAAACTCTATCAAGCATATAGTGCTGTACAGCTGTGTTAATATGAAAGTTCTTATTTAATCTCTAGCTTCTTCCAGCCTACCTGCATTAGTTCTTTAATTGTTGATGGCATCACAGAAAGTTATTAACAAGCTGACACAATGCAGTGAATGCCATTTTCTCTGTCCATGTAGTGAAGATCTTTGCTCATAAATGTTAAATCATTACAACAAAAGAAACTAATCTGCTGTCGCAGTTATGCAATGTAGACCTACAATACAAACATACTGGTTCTGCTTTATCTTTTACTCTGAACTTTAACAGAAGAACAAGACAATATACTTGGTCAAAGACAGGAGGGAAGTGAGGAGAAGGAGGAAGTAACATGCAGCAGGGAAATGTAAATCTTAACAGATAAATAATGATCTATAGCTACAGTCAGCAATTAGGATTGCTTAGGTAATCTCCATGGTCTTTCATTATTTAGATACAGCTCTTTTGACATCAAAAGCCTTTTTTTTTTTAAATAAAAACTTCCAGCCAGTAGTCCTTTCTCACTTCACGAAGACACAGTCCAGCATAAAAATATTTCATATCAACTTCAATGATGTTGTGCAGGCAAATAAAATTACAAACCTAAGTGGTCAGAACAACTGTTAATGTCAAAGATATATAAAATAGAATTTTATAAATCAAGATTCAAACAAAAGAAAGAAGGTAAACCCAAAACTGCATTAAGATAGCCCCATGAAAGCCTTTATAAGCTAAATATAGGAGAGATTATGCATTGTATCACAAAGAAGTAGCTTTTGAAAATAAATAAATATGAAAAACAATACCCATTTCAGTGGATAAACTGTTTCAATAAAACAAATGACACCTGGTTACTTTAAAAAAATCTAAGAGATTTTTTTAAAAGATATATACAAAGATATCTTTGTTACAGCTATGACTTCATGCAAGATAGAAGATGTTGCAAAAATAAAGGCCAGTTTGTCATAGATTATCAAGTCAGTTAGCTAAAAAGACACTGTATAAAGATCTCAGAGAATTTGTGACATAGAAAGATGTTAGTACTTTAGGCTTCTCTTGATAAAGGAGTCCTTTCATTGTCCAACATTTCTCATAATTGTTTTGATTTAAGAATGCATGATGCCATAAGATACCTGAAAAGAGCAGATTTTTGTGAGAATTCATCTGATAAGTGGTTTTTGAGGTTAAAGTTCTGAATTACAGTAGGATTCAGAACTCGGTCTTATACGCTTTTCCTGTGTAAAGAAGTTGGCACAGCAGGCTTTGAACCAGTGAGTGTGTAAATAAATGATGGTTCTAAGTAATTTAGTCTGATATTCAGTTAGAGATCAATTGTTCCCTTATTTGCTGGCAAAGTTATTGTGAATCAGAAGTGCTACAGAACTAGAGTATTTGACTTCTGACTTTGAGTAATTCCAGCCACAAAAGTCCTGTTTGCTCATCCATGCAGCATTATTTGCTGTTCTCTTTTCATGTCCTTTAATACAGTTTGATAATATATATTGATCAGTTTGATGAAAATTGACAGATATAAAGTTCTATGACTGAAGGGTTTAGTTTTCGTTAGTTAGAACTGGTGATGTTTATTTACAAATAGTCCTTCCATTGCTCAGAATTTTTTGTCTACTTCAGCAATTGATTTGAATGGAAAAATCACATCTTATTCAGAGGGAAGGATAATTCTCTTACTCAGGATAGTTTTTTTCAGTTCCTTGGTATTTGGATACTTAGTGCTGTGATCATCTTTATCTTCAACTACCACAAGAAAGGCTTTTATTTTTGTAATTCCGGTTATATGAGCACACATTACATGATAAAACAAATTATAATGGAGACTAAATTAAGATTTTACTTCAATTTTTGCCTATTTTGGTTTGTAGAAGAACCTAGAGTTAATTTCCATTATTCCTGATTTCTTCCATGAAGGAGAGAAATATTAAGCACCTTAAGATTCTATCATCTAATCTCATGCCTGGCTCAGTGCAAGCTAGTCAGATAAATTTACCAGCCACAATCATTCTTAAATGTTTTTAAAAGTTTTTCTGTGATGATTCAGTCCACATATGGATTTGAATTTTGAGTTGCCAACTGTAATGAATTCAAACTAGAAGGTCATTAGATCCTACCAGTTGTAAACCCAAGAAATAAAACTTATTTCGTTTTTTCACCTGTTTCTCTGATAGTGAGAATATTTTCTGCCTAGCCTGAAAGCAGAATACTGTCTGTCTTGTTTCACTGCTGCCTGTATTTCTACCATTTTGCAACTGTTTAATCCATCAAGTAGAAACTGCTGCTCTTTGCGTAGTGAGCTGCAGTGCTGAGAAATTTAATACGGAACATGATAGCCTCCTAGTTATTAACATTATAATCTCTTTCAGTATTTTACCGGTTGCTTAAAAATACATTTTTGGTACAGCATAATAGTGCATTCATGGTCACAACTGTATACAGGTAGGAGTTGTTCACTTTTCTCAAGTATTTGCAAGAAACGTAAACAAAAAACATATGTTTCAAATATTTCACTGAATACCTTTTTCCACTCCTGTGTGTATGTTGCAGCCATTTGAGCACTGTACTGTTTCAAAATCCTACCATTTACTTTCCTGATTTATAACATATTCTTTATCTTTCTGTATTTTAAAATGTGCTTTGTGCACTAACCTGATTTTTTCCTCAATACTGAACCTCATATCTTTTCCATCTCTGTGACTGTCACAAGAACAATTCCAGCTTTCAAATATGTCATGAGGTGTTTTTGTGGTATAATACTTGCTCTTTGTCTGCATTGCTAATCTTTATTAACTTGGCCAACTTGAGTGTGAGTAGTCTGTGCCTTTTTCTTAGAAAAACACGTTGTGATGGAGTGGGTGTTCACTCCACGTGGCATCTTCACTACTGTTTTGATATTCAAAACTCTCTCACTAAAAAAGAAAGGTTTCTCCAATGTTCAAATATCTTTCTAGCTCAACATTTCAAAGTATGCTTTGTGCTGTCCAGGCATTTTCATTAATTGCTAGCACAAGAAATGGGCCAAAACCCAAAGACTTTTAATCCAACTCCTCTCCTTCCTCCACACCTCCTCTTGTGGAAACTTTGGAAAGTTGAATCCAGACACAGAGCTGAGTTCTGCAAATTGGCCAAATACAAATCCTGCCTCCACCTTAGGGGTTTTCCGAATGCTGCTCCAAAATGTACTTCCTAGTCTTATTTTTTGTCTCATTTCTTTGTAAGATTCTTAAAACTTACATATTCTTTCCTTCATGATATTTTGGCAGTTTCACATGATTTATTTTAGGTTCCCTCAAGATGGTCTAAGCCTGTTTCTGTGGAATCTCAATTTTGATAAGAAAATGAAAATGTAATTGAATCCAATTTGCATTACAAAATACAAATAAAAATAATTACCTATGCATTACCTCCGTAGAAGGAAAAATGAGACAAGACAAAAGCCTTGTAAATTAGAGATCTAAAGAGGTTAAAAACCCTATGAGGTTTTTTTGTTTGATTTGAGTTGCTTTTTATCAGTAAAGAAATTTGTAATTCGTACATTCTCAACTGACTTCCAGATACAAAAATATAAGCTCTGCTTCTGCTATGTTCAAAAGCAATATCATCAGCCCCAAGTGTTGCTGTGTAATCTCTGTAAAATCACAGGCTTGATAGTTTGAATAATGAGACTTTTAATAATTACATTCAACCTGCTAGTTTGCAGCTTCAGAAATCTTCAATTGTGCTCTGTTAGTGCCTTCATATAAAATAATGGGTACGTTACTTAATCTCAATTAATTGTACTGTACCTACAGTGTGCTGTTTGTAATGTATATATTGATTATTTTCTGTACTTTGTGGGCTGGTCAAAGAGCAGGGCAGGTTAAGTTTTAGAGCAAGCTGAGATACAGCACTGGCTGGGAGACAAAACTCATGGAAAGAGTGGAGATAAATAAGGCTTCTTGAAAAAGTTTCTGAAAGTAGACTCAAAAGGAGCATACAGCAGCACAACAATAGAGGAAACTGTCTTGTGTGAAGAAGAAAATTGGAAAGAATAGGCTCAGTTTCCAGAAAGAGAGCATGAGTGGCCCGTGATCACAGACAGGAACTGACATGATTCTAAAAACAGGAATCCATTTCAGTCCACCCATAGGAAGCATGTCAAAAAGTTGAGGACAGGTACTAAAGGTATGGAAGTGTCACCCCAGGTAAGGATTAAGCTTGAGAGGTGAACAGTGATGGAAGAATGATACATAAGTGTTGTCTTTCTTACCTGGAATTCTCTGTCAAAACAGGAGGAGGAAGTAATTTTGAATCTCCTGTTGCAGAATTTCCCTATTTTGTTTTTGTAATTTAGGATCTCAGGCATGTCAGTTCAAGATGTTTGGCTCATCCACTAAACTACCACACCCTCACAATGAAAAAATGTGAATATGGTGTTACATTGTTGTGAAAAACCCTCCAAGAGTCTATAACCTCGTAGGCATTTTGGTGAAATTTTGGTTTAGATTTTTATGCTGCCAAGGTCTGTTATTCAAATACAACAGGTATCATAATTTGTAAGGTAAATGGTGACAAACTAGCATGGAAGGGGGGGAGTTCTCTATCACTCATCACTTCAATGAGCACAGTTAAATTTCAAGAAAAAAGCAGTCCCCATATAGGAATTCACTCCAACTCTTTCCACAATTCCCATGGAGGAAGCAACTGTTCATCTTCAATATTGAAAGTTCAGGATGTTTCATGTGGAAGCATCTCATCTGTCTGATTTCTGTTCAGCCAAACAAAATGGACTAAGCAGTGTTACGTATCATCCCTTTCTTGAGACTTTACCTCACATTAGGTGTAGAGGTTGATGTGGGTGTTGAACACAGAGAGGTCACAGCATACCAGTTCCAAAGTGACATTGTTTCACTTCAGTGTTCATGGCAACCAGTCTCTCCTAAAGGGCAAAGGCCTGATGAGTCTGAAGGCTGAACTGTGTATCTGTTTCCGTGCTAGATGCAAATGAGGAATTTCTTACTTCTCAGAGCTGCATTGTTCTTCCTGTTGTACTTTTGAGTTTTATCTCAAGCTGGAGATCTAGCTAAATGTTTGCATGCATCAGCACCTTAATCTTTGAGGAAAGTACTCTCATAATCACATCATGTAAAGATGAGTGAGCAGTACCTGGACACACCAGAATATTACAGGCCTTACAACTTTCATTGTAGTTTCTTTCATAACCTTGAAAGGCACACACAGACACACACACGTAAATGCAAGTCCTGTGTATATCTCATTATAAAGCTCTGGCTCCCTTCCACTTCTCATTTTCCATATTTGCACAAGCTTCCATATTCACAGAAATCAATCCGGGCTTACAGGAGGAAAAAAAATCTGAGAATAACTGCTAATGGAAAAAGTAAAAAGAAATAAAAATTTCTGGTTGCTGCAGACTGTACAGCAAAAGAGGTCCAGCTACCAGGAAGAGACAAGTGAAAAGGGTAACATATTCTCCCCAGGGAGATCAGCTACAAAGCTGAGCTGACTCTTTGCTGCTGTAAAGCATGTTGATGTTAACAGTTTTCTTCTGCCTACACGTGTGTTTTTCAAATTAAGTATTGTTAAGTCTGTAGAGTTTAAAGTACTGCTTCAGACACTCTCCTTTGCTTCTTCTTCCATTTCATATAATCTATCACAGGTAGAGTACAGCATAGATAACCAGTTCTGTTTCTCTCAAACAGATGCAAACTGATTTAACTGAACACCTGTCAGAGGTGAAGGAAAACTGGAACAAATAACCACTTCAGAAAGTGGAAGGGTTAATTTTCAGGACACAGAGAAGTGTGCAGTTGTGAACTCTCCCTTGAGATGGTGAAGGGCATATATTTGTAAGGTCAGGGTTCGGAGGTGACATGTTTGCATATGTATACTGATGTGATGAGTGATGTTGAATACAATTCTAGATTCGCCAATCTCCAGTACCAATTTTTGCAAATGATTTTGAGTGTCTCAGGACTTCTTCTGTAGCATTAAGATTTTGTAAAAACAACTTCTGGCTTACTGGGGAAACGAAAGTGCTGGGCACATTAGGCGCCATCTACATTAGCTAGCATATCCCTTAAAGTTTCAGCTATTACTTCTGCTGCAGACAGCAGTCTTCTATTGCACTGAATTCTTGTATTCACTTGGGGTACATGACAGAAAATCTGGATATGAACAGGGCCTGAGGTTTTCCACTGTTCGAGCAATATTTGTTTAGAGCATATTTTCCTTTGTAGTGTAGGCTTTATTTTTTATGTATATACGTCCAAAGGAGAAATATCACACTCCATGCTCCCAAATTAGTGTTCCATATACAGAATGAGCTTACAGCAAGACAAATACATGAACTCCATACAAATACGTATATGCAGTATAATAAAGTCCTGCACCTAAACAGCAGGATATGGAGATGTTCAGCTCCAGAAGACGTCCAGGCACTTGATACCTTAAAGTAATTTTCAGTAAATCTACACTTCTTTTTAAGTGGTGGGGGTGTTTTGGTGTTTTTTTCTGTTTGTTTGGGGTTTTTTTTTTTTTTTTTTTTTGGGTTGGTTTTTTTTTTTTTTTTTTTTTTGTTTTGGGTTTTTTTTTTTTTGGTGTTTGTTTTTTTTTTCATTTTGGTTTGGTTTGGGGTTTTTTTGTTTGGTGGGTTTTTGGGTGTTTGTTTGTTTTTTTGTTTTGGTTTGTTTTTTTGGGGGTTTTTTCCCTTTTTGGTTTTTTTTTTCTTTTTTTTTTTTTTTCTTTTTTTCCCAGTTAGGAATAATTCAAATGTGCCTTTAGATAGATGCAATACTGCCCCGTAGAAACTGGCTGATATTAGGCATGACTGCTCATTAAAGCTATATGCAAGAGATTGAGTAGACCTTTCTCTTGGACTTGATTCATGTAAGTTTCCATTCCCTGAATTTCACTTTGATTTCTAGGCTCAACTATGTGCAGAAAACTGAAAGCCAAACTGTTGGAAGAATTATATTTATGTGGTTTCATGAAAAAATTACAGGGTTTGCATGAGCTCGTTGTGAAAACAAAATTCAAGCTGCATTTTAGAATCTGGTCTAAATTTTAAATGTGCAAAAAAATATCAGTTCTGATGAATTTCATACATATTGCAATGCTATTATGAATATCGTGGCCCTCTGCTATTGACTAAATATATATCTTGAATAAACAAAGCTCTTTAAAGATAAGTCACCTTTTCAACATGTCTGAACATTGCAGGCCACATAATTTTGTGACATTACTGTAAGATATTCAACTCACTACAAGAAAGAAGTTGAAGATCTTGAGCACCTCCAAAAAAGAGCAAGGGAGCTAGCTGGTGAAGGGTCTGGAGCACAAGTCCTGTGAGGAGTGCCTGAGGGACCTGGGGGTGTTTAGCTTGGAGAAAAGGAGACTAAGGGGAGACCTATCACTTCTACAACTTTGAGTGGGTTATCAGTCACTTCTTACAAGAAACAAATGGTAGGAAAAGAAGTAACAACCTCAAGTTAAACCAGGAGGTGTTTACATTGGATATTGGGACTGAGGTGTTTGTCAGGCATTGGAAGAGGCTGTCCAGTAAAGTGGTTGAGTCACCATCCCTGGAGGTATTTAAAAGTTGTGTAGATGTGGTGCATTGGGGCACAGTTTAGTGGTGGACCTGCAGTGTTAAAGTAACATTTGGACTTGGTGATCCTAAAGGTTTTATGTCGCGCTGCCACTGACCACTCAACTGGCCCGGTGTGGCCAGGCAGGACGATGTCCAGTGCACGGTCACCAGAAGCGCCTATGCCGCAGCTTACTTCAGGCACCTCTGCCTCTGAAGCAGGCTGTCACCTAGCAACCACTGAACTCGCCTGGGTGGAAATGCCCCAACACACTGGGTGGGCGCAACTGTAGCCGATGTAGATGTAGCGGAGACGGGAACAAAGAGCGAGAGGAGACCTCCTGTGCTGGCGAATTCGAATGATCTTTATTCCCCAGCCTCGCAGGAAGAGATGTGGGGTCAAGATACACTCAAGGGGACCAGGCACAAAAGGCACAAAACAAGTGGTTACATAGGGTTTTAAGGAGGGGAGGAGTTGGGAGGAGATGGGAGGAGATAATTCCCTGGGCCAATGGGGACAAATTACATAACATGAATAAACCAATGAACACTGACCCAGGGCGGACTCAGGGGCGGGTTCGAGGAATGCATCCAATGAGGGAAGGAATAGGGTGGAAAGTTCTAGGGATAGGGAGGAGAAAGGGGAAGGGTTTAGGGATGGACAACTTAACTGACATAACAGATTGACAACTAAGTG
The DNA here is from genome assembly GCA_013397935.1 of Dasyornis broadbenti. Lineage (NCBI taxonomy): Eukaryota > Metazoa > Chordata > Aves > Passeriformes > Dasyornithidae > Dasyornis > Dasyornis broadbenti. Next base: position 1,023,115 of record VZRN01004184.1, read on the forward strand.
GAGAAACTTCGAGAATAGGGGGAGGAGAGCCCGGGGATTGACATCCCCAGGGGAGTGGCCAGCCCTCAGACTCCTCCTAATGACTCTAGACTCCCAGGGGGATCAGCCCTATCCAGTTCTGTATTAATCCACATACTGAACCCCCAGGAGTCAGCATTAGGAGCCGGGGTGGATGTACTAGTGGCCACTCCGTCGGTGCCAGGTGGAGAAGGGGCAGCTGCCACGGGAGCTGCCTGATGCACCATTACAGTTTTATCCAACCTAAATAATTCTATGATTCTATTGTATAATAAACTCCTGCCTCCTGCCATCATTCTTCATGCAACATTCCCATCACTGCAATGGAGTTCCATGATCAAAACACTGACAGAATACATGGAATCCAAATGTAATTCCAAAAATATTACTCCATCTTAGATAATATAATTGTCTATTGAGCCTTCTGTATTGATGAGAATCATATCCTATACTTCCTTTTAAAAATCAATATTTTCCAAAGTTGACCATGCAATACCCAAAATGAGGCTTTCAGAAATGGGTTTATGTAGCGTTAGCGCAACATCTCCAGTTTAAAGTTGGACTAAGAGAAAGGAAAAAAAAAAACCAAACTACACAACAAAAAAACCCAAACACATGGTTATGAAAACAGCTTTGTCAGTTCTTCCATCTGTTGTAAGTCATGTAATCATAATTGCAGCAGTTTTTTTCTTAAAAATAAAGCAGTCATGATTCATCTATTCAATATTACCAGTCTTGCTGTTTAGATTACAAAGTTTGTCTTGAGACTTTAATTTACAGGAATTCCAGGAACGACTGTAAGTACATCTCCAGTGATGTATTTCTCCTTTCTTCTTGTAGAAAAGGAAGAGAGTATGGTGGAAAACATACAATAGTAGCCAGCAGATGTAGGAAAAAATCCTTTTGTGTAATTCTCAGGTGTGTGTTGACATTGTTGGTGAATCAAAATACATGAGGACTTTGCTTTGGGGGGATGATGGTGTTATTTGTAAAAGGTACTCTAGATTTTTAGTAGATTTGTATGTTTAGTTTCCTGAGTTTTCAAGGGTAATATCAGAAGTCTTAATGTATCCCATGGGAAGAGCCCCATGGTCACTTCCTCACTTCTGATGGTGCAAAGTGGTCCATCCCTCCCCTTTCCTCCAGGAAGTGGTCACTGAAGTTGCTGTAGAGACACATAAAGATGTAATAGAGTTATCTTAAAACCTGTTTCAGACCTTTTCTCATCCCTGCTATGCTTAGTCTAGCTAAGGCATTTTCCATCATAGCCCTTTCCTACCGAGCCTTTTCAGTCTTCCTGGCACTGCTTCCTTGGCTGCCAAGTCCAAAGGTACCCAATCAAACAATTTCTGGGCAGTGAAGGCTGAAATCTGTTTCTTCCACTGTTCCCAATTACTTTCATTTCTTATTTGAAGTTTCTTTCTCAGCCTCATTTTGTAAAGCCCATCTCCATTTAGTTTATATCTTTTCTATTTTGGCCTTCAGATGTCTTCAGTGTTTATGTTCCTGTTCCTGTTACACAAAGCCAGACTCCTCTATCCTCCCATCTGACTTCTCAACATCTGTGACTTTTTTTTCCCTTCTGCTTAGTTCCTTTCCTTCTGTAAACTCTGTATCACTCTCCATCTGTTCATCCAGCTTTTCCTCCAGGCTGGTTTTAATTTCTACTGATGTGTAGTTCTCTTAAATGGTCTGTGGTCTACCCTTCTGCCTTTTTCCTTTCTGACCCCAGTCCTGGCCTTTGACAGAGTTTCTCTTTCCTTTGCTAGCTTCTGACTTCAGTCATTTTTCAGAATCATTGTTAGCATACTATTCTCTATCCTAACACATATCTACCTTACTTTTCTCCATTGTCTGAGCTTGCTGAAGCACCAGAATCCTGACTTTAGGGAATACTGGCCTTTCTGTATGCCCATCTGGACATGATATGCCCTGCAGCACCAAAATGTGGCAACTGCAAGGCATCCAGCTCAGTCCCATGTGGGAGAATGCCTACTGTATTTCGAAAGTTCTTGGATCCAGTCTGCAAATTCTCCTTCAGAAAATAAAATAAACAGACAGTAAAAAGAATAATAATTTTAAAAAAAATACTGGAGACTTCAGGCAATGCAGAAGCATAGACAGGCAAACTAAATTAATTCTCAGCAGAGTGAGAACAGTTATTTGAAACTCCTGTCTGTGAAACTAACTTTTAAAAGGCAGAAATCCCACCTTTCCTGAGGTGTGTGTGCAAAAGTCTTCCTCCAATAAGCTCACTTTCCTTTGAAAGCAGAATAGGAATAGGTTTTAAATTTCCCCAAAGAAGAAAAATGTAGTGACAGAAAGACTGTCACTCAGTACTGTTAGAAACACTTTTGCTTTAGTTTTAGAACAGAGTGAGACCCCTTTATTGCTGAGCAATTGGTGTAAAAGAGAGCACTTTTCTGTAAACAATACAAGGCTTTACCAAAATGTGTGTTCTCCCTGGAGGATTTAAGCATTTTCCGACTGGTGCTTTTTATGGCATACGTTATGTATTGACACAGATTAAATTTCCCTCCTGTCTGGAACAATGCACGCTCAGGAGAGCTACTGACCTTCAATAAGCCTGAGCAGCTCATGGCAAGTGGTGAAACGGAGCTCCGGGAGCTGCAGGCAGAGCACTCCTTTCAGCTGTGCCATTCTGCCTCTCTCCTCCTCCTACTCCTCCTCTCCCGCTCTCTTTTTCCTTCCCCTCTGTCTTTAGCTGCTACGCTTTCCCCAGACCTCTTGGCTTTGTTGTGCTGCACGTCTGAATAGCTGGAGGGGGATTGGCTAAACGCTGGCTCAGGGATCGCTTCCCTGCAGCTCACGCCAACCCATCCACCCACGCCTGGGTCAGGAAATGTGAGCGGGGCTGATGGAGGCGGAGAAGCAGGGCTGAGGGCTTGCACCAGCGCTGGATGTGACAGCAGGCAGCCGAGCGCTTCGCTGCTTGCGTGTCCGACCCCAGGTCCCGCACGGACCCGACAATGGAGTGCTGTCTCTGGACAACCGCTGGCACCCTGCTTCTAGCTTGCCTTATCCTGGTAAAAGCCATTTCTTTCCTGCAAATATGTAGCGCTTGTAGCTGATACTGTATCTGTGTGCATATATGCGGGTGGGCATGTTTTTAATCTCTTAAGGTCGCAGTTGGAGACAGTTTGTTTGGAACCAGTCATGTCCGTCTTATCCTCTCTAAAACACTGCAGACTTGGAGCCTTGATATTGTGGGCTGCTGCAGGTAGAACCAAGCAGTTGATGTTGGCATCAGCTTTCTAAACTTGGAGAGCACTGACCTGTGAATGGTGATTTAACTGCTTGGGATTTAGAGAGGAGCTGTTTCTCTGCTCTTTAAATCAAACTATATCATACTGTAACATTCCTTGAATTTTCTTTCTTAAAAAAAAAAAAAAAGAAAAAAAAAAAAAAAAAAAAAAGAAAAAAAAGAAAAGAAAAAGAAAAAAAAGGAAAAGAAAAGAAAAGAAAAATATTTTTCGGTTTTGCATATGCGGAGAAAACAGGTACAGCATGTACTGAACTTTTTCCTGAAGTCCACTTAAATGAGCTCTCATGACTTCTGTATCTCATTAGAGTCAAGTTTATATCAACCCTTTGAAAGATACGTTCTGTGATATCTGGCATACTTCAGGGCAGTGAACTTGATCATTACTGTATTATTTTCTTGCATATTTCCCCTGATTGTCCTGATAGGATGCTTACAGCTGAGAGCTATAGCTGTGGTCTTTGATTGACATTATATGTTCCATTTTGACTCATACCTAATTTTATGAGTGGTATGTTGGCAATCAGAAAATCTACAGTAAGGGTAATAATATGCATACACTTTTGATAAGAGTCATTTGGCATTCATATGTTGTCCTTTTCCTAGAATTTGACTGAATGTAGTAGTTAGTTCAAACAGCAAAGCATCATTAAGAAATACATGAATTTTATAGCAGCTTGCATCTTCTTATTTATCTGTATAAACCAATTTATAGTAATCATTGTAAATTAGTCAACACATTTCTAGTAGCCACATGGGGACCTAAACAGTAGGATAACCCTATTCAAAATGCTTATTAAAAATCATTGTGTTATTAAAAAAAAAAAAAAAAAAAGGCTTTTTGTATACAGGGTCACAAAATACTAATTGAGCACTAGAAGTAAGAATGCTGACTGGACAGATCTAAAAGTCTTATTTTGTTTTAATGTCTATTTTCCATTTATAATACTGAATTCACACAAAATGGCATGAAGTAGGCATAGATTCTCTTTTGTTTATGAAAATAAGATGCTTGTAATCCGATGACTGTAATATATTATTAATCAATCCTGCAGGGCTAATTTAGGGAACATCAACAGGAGATATGATTCAACAAGAATGTGTAAAGACTGTAGGATCTGGCCCCATGTTAAGCTCATACTCATAATATTTGTACATCACTGTGCTGCTTGTGAATTAAGTTCTCAGTCCCTGATTCATGAAAATAAATAGTGCATTTTGCTGCCAACTATTATGCATTATATTCCACACTATACTGGTTTGTATTTGTATGACTTACCCTGCCTCAAGAGATTTCCCCCCACCTCCCTCCAAATCTCTTTGTGCCTTAAGAATAGTGATGTGAAGCAAGCTTAACTTTCTTTTTTGAATCAGACCATTCTTTTGCTCCTTCCATAGCCAGGAAAATCTCTCACTTGCCTTCAGCAGGAGATTAGGTAAACACGCAAGTATTTGACTTACAGCTTGGCTAGAGATAGGGATAAGTTGAAGGATACCTTGGTGTACTCATTCCTACTGTAATTTATTGCAGCATGAGTTCACCAAAGGCATGGTAGACAGCTCATAGATGTTCTTTGAGAGAAAAAAAGTCATTGAATCAGGCTGTGGCTTGGGTGTTAGCATCCTAGATGTTAGCCGTCAGTCAAGTAGACAGAAACAAGCTTGTAATCTATCACAAGCAATATTTGGATTTATGTGTAGCACCTTGTATCCCTTCTAAAAGCATCTTTCCCACAATAACCAGCACCAGCAGCTCCTTGTCATGTGGCACTCTAGTAATATCAGCAAAAGTTCACCGTTGTAAGCACTAAGGTTATGCAATAAATGCTTACAGGATTTGTCTTAGTATAATTTATTACATGTTCCTAAATTTTCAGTAAGACACAGTGGAGCAAAGTAGCACCTAAAGTCTTTGTGCAGCATCCTTGCCTCAGTAAGGTGTGTCACAGCCCCGGCACATGTACAGCCTATGCACGTGTGCTGCTAAGGCCATCGAGCCTTAGCAGCCTCACAGGCTGTGACAAGTCCACAGGCAACAACAGCCATAACCCCTCCTCTTCCTCTCACTAGCACCTGCCTGGAGTGGTGTAGTAGTGAGTGTAGCTCACTACTCCATTAGGGTTCTTAACCTTCTTCAGAAGAATTTGTATTCATTTTCAGCTGAGTGGTGCCTGAGTAAGGTCACTGGGGGTCCCTAGTTTATTTTGTTAACTGTCCTAAAACTTGCTGCATACTCAGAAAACCAGTTTCTCTAGCATTTATATAGACTAAGTATTTTCACTGCTACTTTTGAGAATCTGAGCCATCTAAGATGCTTGTCTTGAAAAAGTAGTATGAAAAGGCAGTTTCACTTTCCAGAGAAAGACCAGATATATAGAGAATTTTGCTTAATGCTCTGTGAAATTTTGCATGCTAAGGAAATATTACCACACTACTTTTAAGAGCAACAAAAGAAAGCAGTCATTTTGTTCTGGAAGCTTTCCTTTCTATCAGTTTAAAAATAAAAGCCTCACACAAGCAAATCACAGTTGTCTAACTCAAAGGAATGTGCCAAAACCATAACCAGCCATGTGTTCAGCCAAACTCGAAGTCAAATCACGTCATGTCAGAAGGGCATTTAAACACATTTGCATTTGTTATTTGCATCTTTTCAGCAGTTTTTTTTAGCTCTCTTTGTTGCTGTTGTGATACTTACAGAAGTAACACTAGGGTCTGTAATAAAGTACATGTGTTTTTCTGCAGGATTTCTTTCTTTTGCTGTGCTAATTTGCACATGGAAAATAGTCAAATACAATAGTCTGTTCCTTCCAGCTCTTTGGCATTACACTCCCCTATTATCTAGCTGGGTCTGTCTTGGATGACCACAAGTGCAATTAGCCAGTGAAATGAATATGTTTCTTGTTTACATCTGAATGTACAAAGCTTGACATCTTTCCTTTCATGTATATATAGGTCTACCTACTGCTGTATTTCTGTTTGTCTGTCACTACAATTGTAAGTATATTAAGGGGTTTTTTCCAGTATGAGATCCAAAGAACGCAAATATATTTTCATACAGAATCATGTATGTGTACAGACTAGCATTGGATCACATCAGCTGGGTAAGGATAAAATTAAATGCAGAGTTCAGCTATACAAAGCTGAGATTTATTCATGTTACAAAGTGAAAATACCTCGCAGTTGTGTTTTGTGACCCTTGCTGCTGTCACGTATTTCATATCTATGATACAAAACCATTTATTGTGTGAAGAACTAAATGCTACTAAGTATGTGTGATCATAATTTCTTGCTATATTGCTCTAGAATTCTGTGTTCAGACCTATTTTATTGACCTCTTCCTTCAGATTCTTTAATTATAAAATTTGTTTCTTCTTTTTCTACCAAGTGCAGAGGCTTTCATGAGCTCTGTGTGATGGACTTTTTCAGGGGTTTGGATTTTAGTGAATGGAAGTCAGCACTTAATGTAGGCCGTTGAGTTACTGGTCTGTTTCACCAGTGCCACTGAAGTTTAAAATGTTCTTTTAATGACTTTGCTAGATTCATGGGGCTGCAAAAGATTAATAATAGAAGGTATGACTTTGAACACTGTGGAAAATCTGAAGATTGGAATGTGGTCACCTTTAGTCATGTATCTGTCAGCTGGACAACCTTCAGTGCTCAGAAGGTTCATGAGTTAATGTGAAGTCTGAGAGGGCCACTAATTATTGAGGAGAGGACTATCAATCTCTGCACGACTGAATTTTCACTGAAGCAAATTAAAACTGAATCCCTTATAACTGTGTTGTTAGCCATCCAAATATAACCTCATGATTTCTGTTGTATTGTCAAATCTGCGGACAGCTGTGTTGCTTCTACTGGGTTTTGTAGCTATTTTCTTAACTACACGAAAACTCAGAATTGTATGGGAAACAATTATATGGGGGGGAGAATGGGAAACTGCAGTCTGAGGAAGGGAAGAAGAATGGTAAGATCATCCTTAGAGAAACAATTGAAACGCTACATGTAGTGGGGGGGAAAAAAAACAAGTAAAAACCCACCAAGCACCAGATGCTATAATATCATGATAGGGAGTGGGAAAAAGAAATAGAAGTTACTTGTCCCAGCCCAAGCCAAGGACAGTAATAAAATAAGTCTTCTCATCTGGTGGACAACTAATCCAAAAATTGGCATGAAATGTTTAATTTCATCAGAATATCTTACTCTGGTATGAACCACAACTTCTTCCTAACTCTTGTACAGGAATGGCTAGCTTTTGCTGTTGTCTTCTCCATCTTTTTGTATCAGCTTATGGCGAGCAGGCTTGTCATAACAGATGGCCAGTTTTGCATACTCAAGGTGATACAACATGTTATAACTCTTGGGTGTATGTGTAGTCACAATGGCGAAAGTAAGCAAGGGATATACATTTTGTAGAGTGAGATCTTCTGTAGGTCCTTAACCCTGTGTAGTGTTGAACACAGACCAAAAACAGTCAAAGCTTAGTAAAATCTGATCACTTAGATGACTTTCTATCTCAGGGAATGTAAATAATTTCATCACAGGTCTGAGATTTTCTTTCATCTATATTTTAAGTACCCTATTTAGAATTTCATTTTCCACGTATGACCATCTTCTTTATCTTTTTCTCTGCCATAACTGAACTTTTCCAAATTTCTTACAAAAGTAGCTAAAGTTGGGAGAAATTGGAAGGAGAGGGAAAGCAGCGTGTGTATTTGTGAGATTTAATTTTCATACAAAGCCATCATGTGTAGAAATCTTAGTAGTTTTGCCACCTGTGGATTTTTTGGTCACTGCTTATATGGGCAGTGTCCTTCTAACTGTGCAGAGAAATAAGTGGTATGTTCATTGATTCTACTGTACATTAATTTTCACATTGTTTCCACTTTAGTCTTCACTGCCTTTATGGAATCTTTTCCAAAGCTTCAAGCTTTAAAATTTCTGCTTTTCAGGGACTTCTCATAGAGGAAGTTCAGCAGAGAGGGTGTCACGGTAGAGGAAAGGGTTGTGTGATAATGTAAGACATCCTGAAACAAATTCCAAGAGTGCTCAAGAAATGAGACAGGAAATTATATGCAACGTGTAATAAATTCAAACTGGCCCATAAAATAAATATATTCATTTTGTTTCCATATGAATATACTGTGTGGGTGTCGCATTTCCCCTTCTAGCTTTGTTGGATATAATCTCAGTCCCTATTTGAAGTTTGCTAGGTTGTTCTTCAGGTTGTGTGCTGTATCAACAGAGCAAGATATGAAAGGGAATAAAGGAAGCTATAAGGTCCCATACTGTTTTGATGTTGGCATCAGATGGGTGAATTATTTGTTTACTTACTTACTGGTTTATTGAAATCTTGTACTTCTTTCAGTCTGAATTGTTAAAAGCATCAATTGTTCAATGGCCCTTAACAAGCCCAAGGCTGTTTTCTCTTATTGTAAATGTCCTTTGGATACAACATTTTCTTAGTTCCTGTAACTTTTGAAAAGACACAGGATTTTGAAGTTGCTATGATATGTCCAATATATCCCTTAAGGGTCCAGCTATGTTTTAAAGACTAAAGATATGAATTAGCTGAAGAGGACAGGGAAGTACTGTAACAGAAATATCTGAAACTAAAAGCTTGAGTTGCCATAGCTTTAATTATAAGATTCTGCCACTCAAAACTTTGCCAGTCTTGTTTCTTTTAAGTGATGTATGATTTGGGGCAAGAAGAAAGAGTAAATTGAAAACTACCCAGAAAAATATTTGGATTTGTTGTTGTTGTTGTTTATTCCTTTTTAAGAGTCTGAAATAATAAATGCTGACCCATTTATCTGCATTTGGAAAGTCTGAGCATAATTACCCAAAGTTCACAATTTATACTCACACGCCTGTGCTCCTGTGCCAGTGCCTTCACTGGAGTTTGGAGACACTCGGATCTAGGGTTCCCTGTGCCAGGGGTTTTCCATAGGAAATACTCTCTTGGTCCCCTCAGAGGCCTTTTGCTTTGACTTGTAAGTGAAAAGGAGGCAAAAATTCCTAAGTTAATTTCCAAGACTGTGAATCCTGGGGCAAGTGGGCTCATACTGTTCTGCTCACAGTTGCATCCCCAGGAGGAGGGAGCTGCTGCCCTCCATGGAACTGGGGAGACAGTGTTCAAGGAATAGCCACTTTCACCTCAAGATGTCTGATGCTCATTGCAGCTACTTTTCTTTCCAGGTTGTTTGCCAGGGAAAACAGTGTTTTAGGAGTATTTTGAACATTTCTGTACGCATCTTTTTGATCTGGCCATATGGAAGAGCATGCAGTTAATCATGGCAGCAATGGCACTTGTGGTCACTCAGCATATCAGGTGCAGTAAACAGCTCAGGCAGATCGGGTACAATCTTTTAAGTTCTGTGAGAGCAGACCTTCCATTGCTTTGGTTAGCATGTCAGGTAGGAAGGTTTTTCTGGTTTGTGTGGTCCTTCTGGAGGCTAGCTGGGTGGCAGGTCTGGTGGCAGAAGTGCTTTTTTTGCTTTTACCTGGGATACAGACAAGACAATGGGAAGATAAGCTATTTATCATACCAGCTAAACAGTGTTCCTCTATCCTGACCCTGAATCTGACCTTTAGGAAAAGAAAATAGGTTGAAGTCATTGATTGCTAGGACTGAATTGGGGATTACTTTTGTAAGCCCTCTCTTAAGTATGGTTTTTCTGTCATTCTGGGAGAGTAGATGTACTTTGGTCATACACTATCCTTCAAAATTATGTGCAACTCTTTGCCTAAATAGATTAAGTATCTTTTCTTTTCTTTTCTTTCTTTCTTTCTTTCGTGCACTGCGAACTGGATATGTCAGAATATTTTACTTTTTAAGTTTCAAGATACTCACTTTGAAAAGTTTCAGCAGTTAGTCAAAATATCTTGCTTGTTAACATTTTTTTTACAGTAATTAACAATATTAATTCAACTGGCTGTTAATTTGTTCTGCCTTGCCCTTTTTCAAAAGCCAGAGATTTCCAAGCAGTTTCCCATGTGTGCTTTAATCCAGCTGTTAACTTGGATGGAGTGCAACAAAGATACATAACATTGTGCAAACGAAATCTTATAAACCATACATTTGCAATGATTGAAGCTTTGAAATACGTGGTGGTTATAAAGAGTTGAGGTCACTGGCCTTGTCTCCCGCTGTGACACACCTAGGGAAGTGCTGAGAGCAGTTTCTTCCTGGTTCACTGCAGACAGCATTTCAGTACTGTGTGAAGTATATATTTAACCTCAGTGACAAACTCACATCAAAGGATGATCAAGATTACTCAAAGAATGAGAGTGTGTGGCTTGACAAGAATTCATATAGGGATGCACTTAAACTTACCTGAAAAGGCTGGGCAGAAAGACCATTATATAGGAAAAAATACTGGGTTTCTGTCCCTAACATAATTTTTACAGTAGCTAAAGACAAGTTTAGGCAGTGGCCTCAGAGGAGCCTTGCATATTGTCACTGACACTTCATCATACCCTCAAACAGTGGGGATATGATAAGAACCAGATGATATAAATTTCTTAACCAAACTCAGCAGTTCATATTATCTGGGAAATAACTGGCCTAAATTCTGTATCAATGCCTTAGTCCAATAAGAATTTAACTGCATTTTTCATTATCTATATTGCTGTTTAATCTAGGGAACACACTGGGTACTTGAAAAAAGGACTTCAGAATCATTGTACTGAATGAGGAAGAAAACTAGATGCCTCAGAACCAGGGGAGAAATTAAACAACATGATCTGCATTTATACACATACTGTTCTGTGTGGCACTGACAAATAATTGGATTCTATCAGGATAGCACTGTTCCAAATAAAATTTTTAAATTCAATTCCAGTACATGATTAAGATTTATTTTCTTAAGGCTGAACTTATTTTATAGACAACAGGAACGAACAGAAATCATGCTGTTCTTCATTTTTCTCCCTATGTGCACCCACACACATGTGTACACACCTTCTTTTAGAAGAAACCTGATTCTTATCAGGGATGCAGCTCCTGGATGTCCAGGTAGCTGTTGTGATTTAAGGATGTGTGGCACTTGTATTCCAGATAGTCTAAATTATTTCTGTGTACTGTGTGTGTGGGGAAAGGGTAGCAAACACCACTGAATATCACGTGAATGCCTGAAAACTCTTCAGTAAATTCAGAAATTACTATTAAACACTGAAGCTGGATTTTTTTGAAGAATCAGATTGGATACCCAGCTCTAATAGTGTTATTTGATTATGTCAGGTTACTTTTATTTGTATTATGAGAAGTCCTTCATTTGACTTGTAGTTTAAAGCCTTTTTCTTTTACTTCTGTAGGCATCTTCACCTGAGTATGCTATCTACTGACAGCGATTTCATTTTTTACATGATACTTTTTGGTTTCTGGTCCAATAGCAGAAAGTGTCCTTCTTCTTTCTCATTAAACAACTCTTTGGGAGACCTCCTGCCCATTCCCACTGGAGCTGAGGTATGGGGTGGTAGATGTAGGATCACCAGAAGATTAAGATGTGTATATTAAGATAATAAGGGATTAAGGAAGATTTAGTTTTGATTAGTACTAGCAGATTTATTTGTTTATATAGGTCATTGATAAGCAAACTGTTTAAGGGTGACATTTCTGACGTGATGCTTTTGATGTCAGGACATCCTGAGTTTTGTCTGGACAAAGCAATGGGTATTTCCTGGGAAGCTCAGGCTGCGATCCACCTAGAATGGACAGAAGGGGCAAGGAAGGTCTTCTGGTACCGGCAACAGGGCAGAATGAGCCTTGATAACAGCATTTTGCTTCTTGACGTACACTGGCATTTTTACAACCACCAATCTGGAGTACCTCCGGCAGAGGTTAAAGACTTTTTCTATGATGGAAGTGTTACTTAAAGCCTTAAGGGGTGCCAGCTTTACTCTTTCCAGCTTTAAGGGCATATACCCTCTCTACAAATTTTTTTACATTTTTTTTTTCCTTTTCTTTTCTCTGTATGATAGGAACTTTAGGGCTTTAAAGAAGTACTGTAGGAGTTCTTGCACTGCAGAACTTTCGACTGCTGATGTAATGTAAGATCTTAAGTTTAGTTCATTTGGTTGAAATGCGTAGAAATTACTAATTACCAGTTTAAGCTACTTTAGAAAAATCTATGCTAAACAATGAGTTCTTAGCTACTAATTGTATATATATCCTTTGAAGCTGGAATAGATCTGTAATGGACAGTTGTCTTCAGATTTAAAATTACTTTTCTTGAAAAGTATTGCTAGTATTGCTAGAATTTCAAGCTCAAACTTAACCATGTAGTTCATAGGAAGAAAAAACACTTTACTTTCTTTAACATTAAACATAGATGGAGTTGAAATGAATTATGTTTATCCCACTTGTTAAAGAAAACTTGGAATTTGTTCCAGCTTGAGATCACATGTTTTTTGGGAATATATAGGTCTTGTAACAAATTTTGGAATGCAAGTAATAGGCTCACAGATCTCCTCTGGGTGGGATTACTATTTATGTCAGAAAAACTTGGACCCTTAGAATGTCTAGTTGTGCTGATGCTTTTAATTTGTGGTGACGTAAGAGTACTTGACTTTACCTTGACTTTACCTTGCAACCCTTTTTAATTATGTCTTTGGGCTTTCATCCAGGGGTGAATGATCAGGTCATGCACCCATATGCAGTTTGAAGATGTTTGTTTTCCTATAAACTTGAAGTACAGACATGTATTTTCTTTTTAAGATAATAAAATTTCAAATACTCATTTTCATTTTATAAAAATTACACTTCAAAAAGCACTCAGGTGAAATAACTTCAGTAAATTGATGTGTCTTCTCCTATCTCAAATGTAAGTCTGGGGACTGGGTCACATCTAGTCATAGTCTGATTTTGATCACTTACGAAATTTTAATTTTTACATTTACCCATGCAATTATTGTGTTGGTTTTCTTTTTTTTAATTTTGATAAAGGTAAATAAAATGCGAGTGTCAAAGTGTTGTTACACACTCATTAGACAGACCCCATGTTGTCTCTCACAGACTGAAGTAATTTTTTTTTGCTCATGAATAGCAATATTCAAGGCTGGTATATTTCATATATTTCATTACTAAACTTCTACACAGCTTCACTGAAGGTAAAGTTATTCCAGTGTTGAATTACCTCTGTGTCTCAAATAATCTCTTCGTGTTGCCATCAACCAGGAGGTCCTGACTGATGGCACAGGATCGTCAGACAGGCAAGGGAGGGGATTGTCCTGCTCAGCTCTGCACTGGGCTGGCTTCACCTCGAGTCATGTGTGCTGTTTTGGATGCCACAATAAAAGAAAGACACTAAACTATTAGAGAGTTCCAAAAGAGGGCAACAAAGATGGTGAAGCGTCTGGAGGAGGAGCTGTACGAGGACCAGCTGAGGTCGCTTGGTCTGTTCAGCCTGAAGGAGACTGAGGGGAGACCTTTCTGTGGCCAACAACTTCCCCATGAGGGGAAGAGGAGGGGCAGGCACTGATCTGTTCTCTGTGGTGACCAGTGATAGGACTAAAGGAAATGGGAAAAAGCTGTGTCAGGTGGATGTTTGGGTTGGATATCAGGAAAAGGTTCTTCCCCCAGAGGATGGTTGGTAACTGGAACAGGCTTCCCAGGGAAGTGGTCACAGCACCAGCCTGACAGAGTTTAAGAAGCATTTGGACAATGCTCTCAGGCACATGGTGTGACTCTTGGGGTGTCCTGTGCAGGGCCAGGAGTTGGACTCGATCCTGATGGGTCACTTCCAGCTTGGTACGTTCTAGGATGCTATGAAAGCTAAAGCTGTTTTCTGTAAAATGGGCCTGCAGTGATGCTTGCTGATGTTTCTCTATTTAAGGTGTACCTTTAAAGTTTCCCTCATATCATTGTTTTGCCTTCTAATTTATTTCAAGTGCAGTTAAAAATGTTATTCACCAGGTGCTGGCCCACAGTACAAGTCAAGCTTTGAAGGAGAGTGCTGCCTGTCTCCATCAGACACAGGCATTTTTGGTGCACCTTTGCAAGGTTAGTCAGTTTTTCCAGCAAAACCGCATTGCCCTCTAGGGACAATATCTGTCTAGATGCTTAAATCATTTGTATCCATACAAATCTATGTTTCTGAGGTGCATCTGCATGAATGAAAATGAAATACTGAATACAAATATGGCTGCTGTAGTTGATGCAGGTTCTGCTGTACGTTTGTGACTTAATCCTTGAAGAGCTGAGCATTTCTGAGTCTTTCAGTACACCCTCTCCAAGAAGTTGTTTGCACACAGGCTCTGGCATTAACAATAATACTGTCTGGGCCTGTGCCTGACACCAGTAACTCCTGCTCTCCAGGGAGTGTGCATTTTCCTTTTTAAGCTAGCAAATAATAGGGATGAAACAGTTAGGGAAGCTTTGTCCAGCAAGTTTCATAGACCTTTAGACAGAGAAGCAAGGTTAGTTCCAATTCCTTTAGGTGAGTCCATGAAAGTGATTATATTGAATACCTTTTTCACTCGTTGATTTACTATGTTGTGTTTTAATTTTGCCTTAGGAGCATTTTGGAAGGCACCTTTCAGTATGCCTTTTCATAGTTTCTAACATAGCAGCAAAACTTCAGAGAACAATTTCTAATGTCTATAATACTCCAATTCTTAATCAGAAAAAGATCTTGTCTCACTGTTGTTCAAAATGGTCTCTTAGAGCAGTCTTCACCAGCTTCAAACTGAGACAAAGTATGATATTCAAAAGATTAAAGTGAATTCATACACCACTCACTAGTAATGAACTGGTTGTCAACCAGTAGGCATGCCTGAGAGGAACATTTTTATTCTGTTAATTCAGTGCTTTCAATAACCAGGATGATATCCAGTAAAAAGACAGGTTAAACTAAGAACAGTATTTTTGATGCTTAAATGTTTTCCTGGCTTTTTTTCCTCTCCCTCTCCTCAGAGCTCCAGAACAGCTCGCTCGGAAGAAGACCGAGACTCACTGTGGGATGCCTGGGGCTTGTGGAGTGAATGTTCACGGACTTGTGGAGGAGGGGCTTCATATTCACTGAGACGCTGCCTGAGCAGCAAGTAAGTGGCTGAATGACTTTTACTTAACTGATGGAAAAATTCAACTTATTCATATGTGTAAGACCGTAAGAAGGAACGAATGGAGGTCTTGACTTTCACTGAAATTTCCATCTCAGAGTCAAAAAATTACAGTGGTGTTTTTTTTTAATTCAGGCAAGCACCCAACATACTAGATAAGGCAACACCCTTTGAAATATAGCAAGAACCCACAGAGATAAAAAAGTGGTCTGGACAGCTTGCAAGGCTGCCAGCTCCAGAAATTGAAACTTCCCCACACTGTCACCACTTAATGTGGCATTCTGAGCTATATAAGAAACTGTAGCCATTCTGCAAAGGATATCTTACAAATTAAATTTCAGGTAGGAAGTCTTAATATTGGCAAAGGCCACCCCCCAACAAGCAGAAATAAAATGGTCTGGTACAGAGGCAAATTCTGGGTACCCAGACAGGCATCTGAGATTTTATTCCTTCCCAGTTACTCGCATTCATTGGAAAATGAGCAAGTCTTTTGGCATCTTTTCCACTCTATAGTGGATCTAAGTTATGCCTGCAAAATATTTCTAGCAAATATTATTTCTATATACTTTATAAAAAAATTTACCTGCAGTAAACATGATATATGCGATAAATATTAACAGATTTCTGATAAAGGATATGAAGGGAAAGTCCAGGCCCAAACTTTATGGCTTATTGCCATCTCTGATACCTTATATATTGTAGTATAAAAAATCTAATACAATTTTCCATCTTGTATATTTTTCTTTCATATTTTTTATTCATGGGCTTATAAAACTGATGTTAATATAACAAACAGTGGCCGTACAGTTGTAATAATTTCCTCCATCTAACATTTTAATATATAATGTTATTCAGTGAAGACCGGAAACAGCATAAGGCGTTGAACCATAATATCAGAATAGGATATTGTGTATTTTAGCTTTATCTGTGAACAGTTTGGTCTCCTAGTAGCCCCACTTATTGAGCTAAATTGTGTGCAAAAGTCTGCTGGAAGAAAAGCTAGGCAAAGGCGTCTATTGAAATAAGTGGAAAAACAGTACTGTGCTGTTCCATTCCCATGGATAAAAGAAAATTGGTTTTAAATGCAGGGCCAGATTCTAATATCTTGTTAGTTTCATAGCCAGTTGTGATTCTGCATTCACCTCAAGATCTGAAATTTCTTTCAGATTTGAGACAGGAAATTTAATTTTAATCACAGTTTATCATTTTCCATACTTAAAAAATAAGTGACCTTCAATATGTTGCTTTAAAGTAAGCATGAACCCAGGCCTGTCAAGAGGTCTGGAATCTGAGCAATAGGGGCTTTCTTTGCTCCCTCATGAGAACTGTCTCAGTAGGTGCTAGAGGGCAAATCTTGGAGTTCCAAGTAGTAGTAGTAGTCACCATAGTCTTCTGTAATATGTGAGTATAAACCATTTCTTCTGGGCTCTCTTTGATTCTTGTGCTATTCAGGATGACCCTGAAGCTTCACCAGTAGAACAGGGAATAACCTCATTAATCACACAAAATTAGCTTCCATACCCTACCTTTATACTGTCCCATCAGGACACAAGCAATGCTTCCTGCCTTAAGAAACCAACCACAAATTATGACCCACTCAGACATGGAAACCTCCAGTTTCCAGGTTAGGAAGCAGGGGGTTAATTAGGTGCATGGCTTTTGGTAGCAATAAATCATAAATAGTAACTGTGGCCTGGAATTAGCACTCTATCAAATGTCTGATAGTTTTTCCTTTTGTCTGATAGTTTTTCCTTTTTTCTGGTCTATGTGCAATTGTTAATTAAGTAAGGGGTTTAAACGATTAATTTTTCTGCTAAGCAAGCGTTTTAAGCTGCTAAGTCAGAAAGGGAGTAGGGTAAAGAAACTCACCCAAGGTTTTCAAATAAGCCTGTGCACATGAGTACATAAAACCTGGCAAGGCAAGACCAAGATGTCCATCTCTGAGGGACAATTTCTCGGTCAGCACAGTTTATGTCATGTATTTGTTGTGTGTAATTCCACATCAGCACGAAGGAAGATACTAGATCTTCTGTCAAATGAAAACTGGCAACACATTTAGATGTTTTAGAACAAATTAATCCTAAATATTTATCATCCTGGAAGGAATGTTCATCATGCCTTGTATCTTTTAGTTCTGTATGAGGTGTCTTTCAGAGCATCACATGAATAGAGCCCAGTGTATCAGCTTTGAAGAACTGCAAAGACTAATTGCCCATTCCTAAACACCATTAATATATAAAAGCTAAATAAAGGAAACCAGCTTTCTTTCCAGCTTTTGTTTGCCAAAGTTGTGTTAGTGCTTGTGTTGTTTGTTTTGGGAATATGTTTTGTGTTAGGCCTTCACAGCTGTGATGAAAGAATGGAAAGTGTTAGTGAAAAATTCTGTATTCTAGTGTTTTAGATGCAAAAAAAATCAGGGTAGGGGCTTTTTAACAGTACATTTCATTAGAACAACTGGTTCTGATTATGCTAAGGACATTATGATAGTGATATAAATACATATGCCAGTCACACAAGCAGACAGGGGCTGTCAGCCCAGATGAATTGTATGTGCTGGTATCCCATGCTGACAGCAAGCAGCACTGAGTCACTCCAGGAGCAGAATAAGCCCCAGGAAAATAAAGCTTTGCTAATTAGAGTGCTAAAACTCAAAGGATGACCTTTTTCATGCTCTTTATTTGCATTAACCCTTTATATCTTTTGATATTGTTATTTACACAAAAGGACAGAACCCCTTTAAATGTTACTGTTTTTTGCCCCAAATCTCTTGAAAGTGAACCTCTCAGACTAATTACATATTAGGTGAAGGGGTAACTATTTTTTATTGTTTTATCATTTGACAGTGTTCTGTCCTTCCATTTTCCTACTTTTTTTTTTTTTAATGAACTGCCATGCAGCACTACTCATCAATACCTGTATAGAAGAGATCCACAGACCACTCCTATTTTTTTTTAAGAGCCAAACTACCAACTGTTGACCTTCTGTAGGGAACCAAGTTTTATTAGCTGTTGGCTACTTTAGCTACACAGATTAAGAAAATACATAGGCAGAGCAGTTAGAGAGGCACTGCAATATGATCTGTGCCCTCTTGCTCAGAATCCAGCTATTAGTTGTTGCAGTCTGTCGACTGCACAGCGTGTTTGGCATTTGTCATCTAGCGTACTGGTTGATAATAACTCAAATGCCTTCCATCCAGGTGTTAGTAAGAGTCCATATTGATTCAAGCAAACTCAGACTGAGTAATTATAAATGTCTGAATTGGATATCTGAAATTCATGTGCATTTATTTAATGTACTGAAATACATTTTCAAATTGTAAAAGAAATTGTAAAAGAAATTATAAATTCTCATACTCATTTGTTCACCCATCCTGGTCTAAAAATATTCCATGTTATCTGAATTGTACTTGACATATTGACAAGTACTACAGTAATAGCAATAACATTTTGCTGTTTCTAGGCTTGGCAAGAAGATAATAGTGATTCTTTTTCCTATGATTTTCCAAATTCACCTTCACTTTTTTTTAAAGTCAGGTTGCAGGTAGCAGAAGATAAGCATGTCCTAGAGTTTTGTGAATTATTTTTGCACATAGTAGATAAGTAGTCTATTTTTAAAACTGCTTTAGAAACCCTTCATGTTACTGTTGCTTCTGTTTATGATAAAAACATGAAACAGAGAATAGTTTGAGTGTATAGCAGAGTGCTGAGCTAGTTATGGAGTCCCATGGATACTGAATCTGAGTTAAATGGCCAAAATTTGAGATCATCACTCTTACCTCTGGGAAATAATGTGTAAACTTCTGAACAGAGTGGAGGTTTTCCACCATTAAGTGAGGGGGTTATGTTTAGTAGCAGAAGAAAGTAAACATTAACATTTTCCTGACAAATTTCCCTCAGTATAAAAAAGTGTTCGAGATTTAAAAAAAAAAAAAACCCAAACAATCAATAGAACAAAACAAAGAAATAAAGAAAAACATACATCCAAAAAAAAAAATAAAAAAAAAAAAGATGGAACATACATGAGAGAATTAATCCCAGCATTGTTCATATTCTGTTCAATGTCTGTGTCACTTACTGGAACATATATTTTTTCTCCTTTTCAAATACCTCCTTTCCTTCCTTCAGCTGATGACTGCCTTCAGTAATGCAAGCGAACCACAAATATGAAATAGCCTTTCTGCTAGCTCGGCCTGCTAAATTAGCTGAAGTGGTTCACTAGTTTATATGTTCAGCCCATTGCTGTTGCATTCTGCAGAGTGAAAACTGTGGATCTGCATAAAGGACTCTCAGCTTTATTGTCCTTTGACTTGGTTGATAAAATAGCAACCAAGACATACCTTTGAATGTTAGGTTTAGTAAAGTAGCTAAATCAGGTAAAATTAGGTCAGTTTTATGATGTGTGCATTTTTCATAAGACAGATAGGGCCTAAAGTAAATTGTATTTTTTTCATTACAGAGTAATACTTTCTAATTTTGATCATGCATATTATTGATTCACAAATCAAGCATCAAGTGGTTTCTATCTGTCAGACAATGATGGAATTGATGCATGTTATTTGTGTTAATTCAAAATTAAATAAGAGAATAAGAAATTTGCAACATTTCTGTCTAGCATTGAAAACAGAATACATCAACTAGTGTCTGTGCAAAAAAATACTGTTTGAAGTTTCATCTGTATACAACTTTGATACCAAAATACTGACTGCTATTGCTACTTCACAACTGAATTTAGAATTTAGACCCAGCATGTGGCTGTGACCCTTAACTTCAGTCACAGACTCATCTCTCTCAGGGAGTTTGATTGCCAGAGATTCTGAAGTTTTTCACATCTAACACTGATAAAATGTTCTTTAAACTTTCTGAGTGAAAATTACAGTGGAGAAGTTATGTAGGTTTGGGGATGCTTCTTTATCAAATAGAAGCCAACATTTACCACTGTAATTATTGTGTAAAGATATAAATGCAACCTGCTCTATCCTGGCACTACTAAATAAGCCAGACTAGGCCACTTTACAAAATGTTCTTGACGAATGTTTACAAAATACTGGTCAAAATGATCAGTTTGAATAGTGTGGAGGTTTATGACTTTGAGACTAAGCCCTTTTCTAGTTAAAGGTCTGTGGAATAAAGAACAAAGTATTTGTACACAAATGCTACATCAAAGTTGTTGAATACATCCCCTAAAGTAAATGGCATTCTGATGAAGCCTACCACATCACTCATGGAGAGTACAGTCAATGTCATAAAATTCTTTGGTGGCCTCCACTATGAAATTATTTAGGAGGATGTTTCTCATTACCTTGTTTAAAACTGTATCTTTGTACTAGTGTAATATATTACTTCCTTCAAAGACCTTCAGGGTACCTGAGTTGCTGGGGTTTTTTCTGCTTCATTTGATACGTCTAGACGTTTTACTCTGTAAAGGACATCCTCCATGATATACCGTGAGATGCCAAATAGCTGGAAGAAATTTTTTGTTTCTGTACTTTGTTGGTGCTTCTAGTTAAGGCTGTGCCACCTAGCAGCATTTTAAAAAGGAAGTTATTATTCTATTTGCTCTGCAATTAGTGAAATCTGTAATTATGAGAATTTTGAAACCATTTTCTGGTTTCATTTGATGGAGAAGCTTTTCCAATTTTTGAGAAGATTACAGCTCTAACTCTTTCTAATGGCAGAAGCACCAAGCAACAATCATAGGTCTGAGTCAATGTCACACTATAAGAAGCTGCAATTTCACAATGTAAATCAGCATTGTAATCTGTGGAGTGACTGCTGGTGGTCTTCAGAAAACTAGTTAGAAACACTGTGCTGGCTGTCCTAATTTCTGGCTTCAGTGCCTCATTGGAATATCTAAAAATATAGAAAATGTTTTCGTAGTGTTGTTTTCCCATGTAATCCCTTGCTAGACCTGACACAGAGATGTTGTGTGTTGGCGTTTTGAGTGAAAAACTGATGTGTGGTAGAGTGAACACTACTCAGCATTGTACCTATAGGTGAGCGATGGATATGTTCTCCATAAATCCATCTCTCTGTTGAGAAGTAGCCTATCAAACAAAAATGTCTGTGAAACCCTCACTCAGATGATATATTGTTCATATGTCCAGGTTCACTGGAAGAGCTCTTGGCTATCATAAGTCTTTCAATACTTTTGTTTTGGGACTTAAATTGAAAAGAATTAAATCAGTCAGGCCTTTGCATGATGTAGAGTCTTTATAAACCTTAATTCCTATAAGAAAGTTATGATTCTCTAAAGACCCAAGCACTAGATTGTACATGAGAAAGCATCCATTTCAGTGGAAGTGGCCTAACACACGTGATTTAGATGTAGGTTTAAACTTCCTCAAAGAATGAAGAACTTGTGATCCTGTTCAGCACATTTGTTGTATAAAGACCAGCTGCAAAACCTGGACCCTGCTCCAATTTCTGGCATGTTCAGTCTTGGGGTGTTAGTACTTTTGGGCCTGCAATATGTGCTATATGGTATTTTTGTGATATAGAAGGACTGGTGAGATTTAATATTGTATTTCTTTCCACTTGGGTTGTGATGAGAACTCTCGTCCTTGTTTTGCTGAAAGGCATTTTTAAAAATTTTTTTGTTTTTCTGCCTTTCTTGGATAGTGAAAAACATTCACAACTGTAATTGCTTCCTGTATATCTGCAATACATGTTATATGTGCAAATCTAATGTTAAAGACACTTCTTAAAATATTCTTAAGAAAATAAAAAGTCCTGTGGTGAGGAACAAATGTGTGAGACTAAATGCTGAAAATAAACAGTATTGTGAAAACACTCTGACAATTTTTTCTCTGTATTTTGTATTTTTTTCTTAAATTGGATCTTTTTTTATTTTAAGTGGACTAGCCAGTCATATTTTTCTGAGTTTAGGGAGCGTTATTTAATACCAGCTGTTACTTAGAAAACAACAATCAGTGACTTGGGAATGAAGCAGATCAAAACTTGGAAGTAAAAATTTACCAGAAGGATACTATGCAAACTGTATCAAAAGCTTTGCTAAATTCTAATAAAAATACATCTACTGGTCATCTAGATGGCTGGCCTTGTTATATAAGGAAATTAAATTAGCTAAACAGGACTTTCCCCTTGTGAATCCATCTACAGCCCTCAAAATTCCCAGTCTTTCTTCACAGCAGAGGTGTTTCAGACTGCTAATTATTTTTGTGACCTGGATCTGCTCTAACACCTCAGGCTCTGTCTCTTGCTGGGGACCCAGACCTGAACACAGTGCTCCAAGTGGGGTCCCATGAGAGCATAGCAGAGGGAGAGAATCATCTCCTTTGACTTGGTGGCCATGCTTCCCTTTATGGAGCCCAGGATAAAATTGGCTTTCTGGGCTGCAAGTGCACATTGTCAGCTCATATTTAATTTTTCATCTACCAGTATCCCTAAGCCCTTCTCTGCTCTTGGTCAATTCATTACTCAGTCTGTATTTATACTGGAGATTGCTGCTGTGCAGGATCTTGCACTTGGTCTTGTTGAGCCTCATGAGGTGCATGTGGGGCCATTGATGCTGGCTGTAATAACATCATTTACATCAGAATTATTGATTGCCTAGTACCAAGGTTGGAATAACTTTAATTATGAAAGAGGTTGGCCTTTTTTGGCCCCAGAACAGTACAGGTGTTTTTATTTGCCTTGCTGGTTTTCTGCGTATGGTGACTGAAGTTGGTATTTTGCCTCCTGGTTGTTTGTTATTTTCTCTGCTGAAGAAAGAATATTCATATGACCTGTAATTAATTTGACAGTGAAATTTGGCTTGTGCATCTATGCCCCCTTTTCTTGTCTCAAAGTTAACTACTAATGTAACTCTTCTGGTATTTCACATTTCAACATGCAGGAGCTTGTAGGACACAAACTTCTAAACATAGAAAATGAAAGATTTTTACACAAGCATGGCAAAACACACCAGTGTATCTCAACAACCCACGGTGGCAGACAAGGTGATTGTGAACAAAAGGATATGGAAAAATCTTTAAAAATCTTTACAACTTATTGTCAACTGAATGATTTAGACATGAGTTTAGCAGACCCAACTAGATAGTTTCAAAATGTGAACTTCCTAAAGTCAATGCAATCCTGATGTGTCATTCTTGTTCATAGCAATTTGGTGTTCAGGGCCTTGCTTCTCATTTCCGTTACAGGAAAAGGGCTATGCTGGAGGAGTGAAAGAGAATCACTTTTTCCTCAGAGAAGGACAAACACAGAATTTGTATTGAGGATGGCAGGGGGTTATAACACTGTGACACATTTGGGAAAGAGGTGAGAGCAACAGGGTGAAGAGAGATGCAAGATGGTGTTATCCCTGTGTGTGTAACCTGGCCTCATGCTATAGCCTGCCTAGGATCTCATGGGAAAAGACAGACCCACAGCATACTTTCCTCAAAAGTACAGTGCAGAAACCAGAATCTGTCCCAGAAAAGTGGCTACCAAGGGGTGTGAAAAAAAAAAGGAGTGGAGTTTATTCAACTTTACATCAGCTTCCAAAACTCTGTAGTGAACAGTTGCATCAAAATTCACATGCACAAAAATAACCCACCCATGGCTCATAGTTTTTTGCTTATGAGGAGACTTGTTTCTTAAGGAAAGCATTTCAAACTCTGATGACTGTTGAGAGTGGCAGGAGTTGATGAGCTCCTCCTTTGCAAATCTCTTCCATAGTCCTTGGTAATTACAGATAAAGGCAACTTTGGCAGGGAGTTGCTATTCTGTCTGGCATGGATTTTTGCAAGGCTTCTAACTCTAGCTGAGCACAAATACACATCTACTTGAGCCCTTTGAGGGGGGGACTTGAACTAAGTCCCTGTACAAACTGGAGCCTGGAGAAATAAATACCGGGGGGTTGGGTTGTTTACATTAAGAGAAGTGAATATTTTAATATATTAAAAGTTGTTAACCTCTTTCAGAAACTTTACTGGAAACAAGTGACTAAGTTTAAGGAATGAAACATGATTCCCAACAGCTTGCTTTTCTTTCATATTCACATGATTATAATTCCCTGTCAAGCTAAACCCTCAGCTACCTTTTTCCACTGAAAAATCCCCGCAGTGTAGATAACAGAGAAGACTAGAAGTACTGCTTACTTCTCCCACTCTTTCTGTGCTCTTCAAGATGAACTTGGCATTTTGGTTGACTTCCGTGTTTTCCTACTGGCTGCATGTACTCCTTGTTGATAGGAGCTGAAATTTATACCCTGCAGAGATCAGAGAATAAATGATGATTGTATCTTACAACATGGGCTCACTACTCTGCCATGGTCCTTCCTTGCATGCTAAAAGCTCAGTGCTGTGGAATTTTACAAAGCATCCATGCTGAGATATGCATGCAAATCCCATGGGTTTGAATCCACAAGCAGATACTTGTGCTTAAGAGAATCTGGAATACTGTCCTGAAGCAGGGTAGATCTGAAACACAAACAACTGTACAAATCTGTTGTGAAAATACATCATCTAAGGCTGAAAGCTGTCTACCATCTTTTGGTTGATGGGTGCTAACTGGAAAACTATTGAGCTTAAACAACCAAATTCCAAAGCATAGTCTTGCCAAGGAAAGAAGGGGAATTTTCCAAGAGTGTTTCCTAGTGTTCATGAATCATAAATGCACTAGCTGCATCCAGAATTCCACATTTTATCTGAACATTCCTGGCCACTAACCAAAGGAGGAAAAATGGAAGGAAGAAATGGAATCGTTTTTTTTTTTTTTGTCATAGAATTGGTGAAAGAATCTCTTCTTTTCCCTAATACAGAGAATAGCTGAAAAGTAAGTGGTTTTTTTCATTTCAAACAGATAATATGAAGAAACCATGAAAAGAAGAAGAAACCGAGAGGCAGCTGATAGACAGGAAGCTTAAATTTTCCTGGCAGTTCAGTGGTTCTAAGATTAATCAATTACAGTCATTGAAATTGTGCTAAATAGCGGGTCTGTGTGAAGCAAAGTAATGTCTGATGGATTGTGCAGCATTTCTGAGAGACACGTGGTGCAGGTATCAAGCTTGATGAACAAACTATTCAGCATGGTAAATAAGGCATGCACCAGGACTGCCTGCATGCTGCATAATGTACTTTTTTATTTCCTACCTATCGTTCACGAAGTACCTTTATTAAATGGAATATCAGCAGGTTTCTACACTGTTCTTGCAAGTTTGTCTATATTGGTTAGGAATGACTGGAATAATGGTGGTGGGGAGGGTCTATTGATTGGGTGTTTCGTTGTTGTTGTTGGGTTTTGTAATTGGGTTTTTTGTTCATAGTCTATTATGAATATAATTTTTATTACTGTACTTCCAACTCCATTTTTTTTTCTATTGCTAGATACTCTGTGCACATTTTTCACTTCTATACATGCTTGTAATCATCAAAATTTACTGGAATTAAGTATATAATACTAAAAAATAATTGAATTAATGATAGTGATAGTGATTAGTGATATTTCTATTATGCTTTTAATAGAATCTTTATATGCCAAATGCTTCACAACAGAATGTTATCTTTTCACTTCTATTTATTCTGAAAATGTGCTGAGGTTTATTTACTTGTTTGTCTCCTTTTGAGATCATTGAGACAATGGTGGTACATAAATGACTACTGGAGGAATTTCACAGTTAAGTCTTCTGGCTAATGAAGACAGAGAGGATGACTTCAATAACTTAAAGGAAACTTCTCCCATTTATTTTAGAGTTAACTCAGTATGGGAAAATTTCCCCGCTTAAAAAAAAAAAAAAGAAAAGGAAAAAAACCAATGCAGATGCTGCCGTCCTTTCCCTTGGATAGTCCAAAACGGTTTGGATTTAAAAAGTCAGGCATTTATTCCTGAAGGAATGTGTGCTTGCTAATTCCTGGCCAAAAAAAGGAAATGGGGGAGGGGGGAGCAGCAAGGAAGTGGAGATGAGGGGAGAGAAGTTGTGAGATTAGGGAATTAAAAATGCTAGGAATTCTATTATTTTGAAGGATACATTTTAAAAGCCAAACCCTCCATTCTGATTTGTACTGACAACCTCTGCAGAGTATACTGTCTGAACTCATAACATACATGAAATTTCACCTGAGGTCAAATACTTAGAGTACATGCTGCTGAGTGCTAAAAGGGTTGCTGGCTTTTGACTTTTCTTTTGGGAGCCCTGCCAGCATTAGGGCTGGTATGGATCTGCTCTGGGAGAAAAGGAGGAGACCCATGGAGAGCACATGTCAGGGTACATGCTGCCCTTGACCTCTCTGGGTCCAGCTGCTTTTTGAATGCTGTTCTGCACCAGTGAATTGAGGGGCAACTTGATGCTCTTCTTCTCCCCTCATATCAAATTGGGGAAAAGCCGTATCACACTAGCCTGAAAGAGGGTAAATCTAAACTGAAAGGGAGTAGGTTGAAGTTAAGTATTACGAAGAAATTTTTTACTGTGACAGAAGTCATTGAAATGAGCTGTCAGGAGAAGCTTAGGATGTCCCATCCCTGGAACTGTTCAAGGCCAGGTTGGCTGGGGCTCTGAGCAGTCTGGTCTGGTGGAAGATGTCCCTCACAATGGCAGAGGGATTAGATGTAGATGGTCACTTCCAACACAAACTATTCTATGATTTCATGCTGCTGCAGGCATGGTTGCTTCATCCCAGTGCCCAGTTGTTCCCCAAAGGACAAAACCTGCCTGCTTAGACTGTGTCAGTGCTAGAGTGTGTGCCCAGGTAGATACAGAGCTGTGCCCTTGTGAAATCATTGTGTGTTGCGTGGAGACACCAGACATTAATATGATTCAGATGTTGTTTTCCAGCTAAATTCTGTATTCTCACTTCCAATCTCATTTATAAGCTGATGCTGCCTTCTAGAAAGTAATTTTTAAAGCAAAGGTAGGAAACTAAGGAGTTGCAGAATTCATAACTCGGTAGGGATAGAAAACCCTTTACTTTGCAGAAGAGGATTGGTGGGGGAGTATGTGATTACAGATACCTATGGGAAAGTTAATGACACAATAAACATTATGTGTTGGCATTTTATATTCAGCTATTAATGGTTTTGGGTTTGTTTTTAATTTTTGGACACAGGACCTGTGAAGGGCGAAACATCCGGTACAGGACATGCAGCAATGTGGTAAGTGAAGTATAGCTTCGATATGATACAAATCAACACATGTGATAATCACATCCATATTAAAGCAAATAGTTTGGTAAAGTGATAGTGAGAATATTGTAGCTATCTAAACTACTTTCATGCCACAGAACCACAGCCTAACCTTTGTCAGTTTCTTGAAAAGTGGCGAGGTTATGGCATAGCGTGATGCTAAAACTGTCTGGAAGGGATTGGAGTCACAGCTGCCACAAATAGAGAGTCAATGAAACTTCAGAGTTGCTCTTTACAACGTCCCTGGCAGAATCAAGACATCTTGTGTACTTCCAGTAGTACTTTGATAACCAGCTGGTTCACACCAAGTAGTCTGTCAGGCTGGAGGATTAAGCTGTTCAGAATTGAAGACAAGTTAGAAGATATGTGATTCTATGATTCTGTATGTTTCTGTTCACTTGTGCCCTCACAGCATTTTAATTCTGTTGCGTGTCTTAGCAAAGCAGTTTTGCGTAGGCTGTGCCAGTGTCTTGGCATTTGCAAAGGCTCTTGCTGGGGTTTTTATATGTGGTAAATATAGTTTTCAATACAATAAAGTAAGAAACTTCAACTTCTGTCTCAACAAAGTGAAAGTGTGTTTTCACTGGTGAAAATTGAAATAGAGGCTTTCATATGGAAAGTTTTATTGGGTGCCAAGAATAGTAAAGACTCTCAAGTTACATGGAGAAATGTCAGTTTTACCAGTAAAGATGGAAAATGAAATCAAATGTGCAGTGGGCCAAGCTTTCTCATGCCTGATAGGGACATATTCAGCAGCCTTTCAATACATGCTTTGTTTGAAAAGTTTAAAAGTTTAAGTTTAAAAAAAGGCATATTTTAGCTCACAGACCACAGTTCATAATGAAAGAAACTGCTTCTGAGTTGTAATCTCCTATGCAGTAAGATTTCTCTCAGTTCTTCAGGAGTTGCGCTTTGATAATCCCTGTGAACCCCTTCCAACTCAGAATATTCTCTAATTCTGTGATTCCTCTGAAATTTGTTCTGATTGTATCATTTGGTTCCTGAAATATCTCATCAGTCTAGCCTTCACCTTCCGAAGCTGACAGCAACTGGTGTAGTTAATAAATTGATTTGGGTGTAGTTAATAAATTGATTTGCTGGCAGATTAGCAGTCCAGTTTTCATCTGAGGAATTTAGGCTACACCACATCTGTGTAAGGAATAGGAAGGGTGATCTGTGCTAGTTAAGTTGCAGGCCATAGCTCTGCTATATAACACTAAAACAGGAAAAAAAAAAAGGGAAAAAAAAAAAGAAAGACAGAAAGAGATACTGTCAAAGGCTAATTGGATTACAATTAAACCCATTATTTTTGTTTCAGTTGCATATTGTGAGCACATTGTGACAGTCCCTTTCTGTGTCTGACCCTCCCTTGTTTATAGATCAGTGAGACAGAGTAGCATCCTGCTCTGCTGCCATTAGCTGCTCCTGGATCACCCTGATGAAATGCTGGGGCTTCAGCTGGGTTGCAACCCTTATTTTGGAATCATTGAGTTTAATATTCCAAGATAACGAATATTTCTTTAGATGTTATTTTTAGCTTAGGTTCTGCTTTGCAAATGTGCGCCTGAAAAATTGTCCTTCAAAATAAAACCTTGCATAGTTTTTTCAGGCAATTCCTTTACATATCTCGTATTTGGCAGCTCCAGAATTTCCAACCCGGCAGTGAGGCATACAGCTTCAGAACTCAATTATTTCATACCAAATAATCCAAAATGAAGCTTTCAGCTTTACTGTGCTGAAATCGGTAACAGTTTTTCCACTGAAATATGAAGATCCAGGACTACATTTATGATTTCAAACCATTTGTGGGGGGAGCATAAAGAATGGTTTGTGCAGTGTAAATCTGAAGCAGTTTGGGAACACCAGATTTGCATGTCTGTTCTAAAATCAATTCTGTTACTCAGTTGCGCAGCTGTAACACTGAAATACTCCTTGACTATTTCAGAATAGTAAAAAAAATTAAGTCATGTACTTAGTCTTTAACAAAGTCTACTCATTTGTCTCCACAATCCAAGGATGCATACAGACAAGTTGGATCCTGAAAACAACTCATTAAGCCTATAGTTTGTTGTGGAATTCTGCACTAGAAAAGGTCCACAATATTGTGCATATTTTTGTTAACTCAGATTTTGCCTTTAAAGATTTCATCCACAAAGACACTGGAAATCCAGGGGATGGAAATTCCAGGAACATGAGACCTACGTTTTCATCTTGTACATGACAGTCTTTGCTTTGAAGGCAAATAAGATCAAATCCCCCCATTCAACTCCTGCAAATGAAGCTAGCTATCACACATCATGGAAAATTCCTTTTTTATCATTATGAAAAAACATGTGTCCTAAAGTACAGCTTTCATTACCATTATCTTGTGCATTGCTTGAGGAATGATGTTCTTAAAGTAACCAGTCTTTTTGTTTTTTGTGAGCTATCTTTCTGTGAAGTGATACGGTTTTTTTATTACTGTCCTCTTGCAGGAAAGGATGGGTAGCCACATATACTAAAAGCTAATTATTTGAAATGTGAAATTGGAGAATTGGAAGAATACTTCTTGGAGTCTGGCAATGAACACGTTTTAGAGGCACTATCATTTGCAAGATTTTGCTACAGCTGGTTTTAATTCATCCTGAAATTAAATTACAGAGGGGGGGAAAAATGAGATAAAGAAAAAGAGAGGCAAGGGGAAAGAGTGGCACGCCTGTTTTTCCCGTGATCTATATTAATTGTTCCAGAGTATATTCCAGTATGTTTGCCACTTGCATTGCCTGTTGTTGATCAGAAACTGGAAAGATTATGGGTCTGAAGCCACATGTGTAAATAGTAAAAGAAGGAATGAGAGAATCTGAAGATGATTTAGGGTTGAATTGCATCTGCTTTTTTTCTACTTACTATTCACTTTGACTTCAAGCATGTTTCCAGCCATTTTAGAATATAATCATGGGAGGGAGAAAGGGAGTAATTTGTTTTCCTTTAGAAAAGTAGTCTGAATGCAATGAAAACATGTTTTTGCAACTATCTGGGTTGTTATACTAAACATTATGCAAAATAAACAAAAATATTTCCAAACTCTGAGGAGGATTTTTTACTTGTTCTTTTTCTTTCTTTCTTTCTTTCTTTCTTTCTTTAAGCTATCACACTCTTTGTTCCTTCTTCTGGGTGCATTCTTAGTTGCTAGGTTCTCCCCAGCTTTTGTACCAGGCTGTCATGCCACCTCATACATGCTTTCTCTTTTTCAGTCCTTCTGCCCCTCTCCTGTGTTTTGCTTTCTCTTCCTAGGTGAAAATCACACTGAAGGTTGTTTATTGGAATATGTCCTGTCTTTATGCCGTCCTTCTCAATTGTCAAGCTCCTTCTTGTGATTGAAAACATTTTTATTTTCCCTGATATTTTTCCTTTTCATTGCACTGCTTTCTGGATCAGAAAAATAGAAAAAGAAAGGGAACAAGATGAGGCTGACACTGAAGCTGCACAACATTACTAGCTCTTTTGACAAGGTTTCCGTTAAGCCCAAGATAAAATTTGTAGATTGTAGATCCCATTAATCAGACAACCAAAGCTTGTAAACACCACCTGCAACTCTCTGTATATATACCTCACTTTCTTCTCTTGGCTGAAGTACCAGCTAATGTCATCCCCCATTTTTTGGCTTACATTCAGACAAGCTACTTCCATCCCTGTTTCTTATCAGCTCATGCTGCATTTTGTATACACCAGCACCAATGCTGTTCATCTTACTTTTTACAAAATAACACCATCTTTCCGTGCTCTAAACCCCAGCCTGGAAAGTGTCAAACCTAAACTTCCATATAAGTGCATAATTCTCAGAAATGTTGGCTTATGTGTATGAGAAGTATCATCACCAAGTAGATATTTTCAGACCTACAAGAATGATTAGCACGGTTTAAGTTTTCTGCCCAGTGATGATTAAAAATGCCATTTTGCAATCAAATTTCTCAGTTTACATTTTGCAGTAAAATATTAAAAAACTTAAAGAAATTATATGCACAAGACATATCTCCTTATAACACACAATTTGTTTAATGTCAATTTACTTTTTAAGTGGAAATTCTTCCAAACTCAGATCATTTACTATGACTACAATCTGTTCTTCAAACTTCTGGATTTTAATAACTACCATCTTACTTCTGATTGGATGCATTTTAAAACCTAAGTGTGTGATCTAGAAATTATTTCTTCATACTTGGAAACAAGTGCTTTTAGTATCTAGAAAATTACAGAAGCTTGGACTTCTGGATTTTCAATGTTCTCAGCAAACAGAACTATGAATCTGTGACAAAAAATAGAACAAAGAACCCCACATTGCTACCAGTCAATGTAAATGTATAAAGAAACTTTGCAGACCAAATAACCTGAATCACATCCATTACAGTAGTATTTCATGACTGTTCAGGATTCTGGGTTATTCACAGATTTAAGTTCAGTATTTCTGACTTTTTTTTTTTTTAATTTGAACAACTCATTTTTATCTAGTAATATGGCACCCTTGATGCCTTTAGAAAAGTATGCTTTAATATTATGTACTTATATTAGTTTTTGACTGAAGTACTTGGAAGTTTTCATGCTGAAATTAAACTTATTATATCTAATTTAAACACTTTGCTTTAATATTTAAAAGGTACAGACAGAAAAAAAAGAAATTAAAATTGTACGGAAGGCTGCATATTGAATTATTTGCCAAATTGAGAACATACTTTTAAAAAGGGCTTTTTGGTGAAAAATTTATTTTATAAATATTTATAATGACAAATATTAATGGAAGTTTGCATTTGTAGTCCACTGACAATTTTAGCTCTTATCTCTACTCCATGTTTATTTAACACAGAGAGAACATTTGCATATATTTCCCCTTTTACTTTGTAGCTATTATTTTTCTCATGTTTCTCTCTGTCAGATATTGCAGTGTCAGAGAAAGCTTTAGTATGAGCCATTCTCAATCTAAGCAACTAAGTATGATCCTAAACTATTTCTGAGTTCCTGGGAGTAGATTATTGAAAAATCTGGCTGCAAGAAGCTTAATTCAAGTAGGGCATTCAACAAAGCTTTAAGGCTGAGTGGAGTTTTTGTTAAATCCCTAGATCTCCTAAGTCTCTGAATTTTTATCTAAAGTTCTTATTTGGTCTTAGACAAGCCCCTGCTTGAGGACCTCAGGTTTTCTTTCTCATCAGTAGGGAAATCGGTGCAGCTGAAACACCGTGAGTGCTTCATGGAGCTGGTTCAATAATCTGTTCTGTCAGATGCTGCACAGAGCAGTCCAGTTGTTAGTCATTTTTTGCACTGAGGAAAAGGTCCAGGTATAGTAAATCATTCTTGGCCTCTGCAAATATACAAGCACGTATATTGTAAACGGTTTTAAAGTTCCTCAACTGTTTCCACCTATCGCAGCTTAGATAGGATCTTCTACATTTCACCCACTAAGTAAACTTTAGAAAGCCTGACCCTCTTTTGTCCATGAAATCTGATCTACCTATCACCAGCAAGGGACATCTGGGATTCATCTTATCTTTTCCACTGGATTGTTGATTAATAGAAATTGTTTTGAATGGGATTCAAACATGGCAAAACTCCATGGACCTTATGAATTACAATAGGGTAAAATAGGAGGTCAAGTTAAAAAAAAAAGAAAATGGATGTGAAGAAGACAATGAAGCCATAATATTACAGGCCACATTAGGTGCCTAAGAAGTGAGGATGAAACTCCTGTGTATATTTTCAAATGGGTTTCATATACCAAAGTAGTTTCTGATCACCTTTAAAATTATATATATTTTCCTTTCTAAAGGAAATCTTGACCTGATGGGATGAATAGAGATTATAAGTATCCAGCACAGGCTCAGTGTTTCAGCAATGTTTCATGAGCCTTCATGAGATAAAGGCCATGAAAGAGCCACGTAGGACTCACAGAGTTAAAGGATGAAAACTGTTTCCTATTCACTGGAATATTTTCTTCCTTAAAAAGTCTTAATGAATAGGAAGTTTGAGGATAAATGGACTTAGATGAAACTTTCAGATTTATTAGTTCTTTCTGATTCTTAAGGAGTGCAATGGCAGCAATTTCTCATATCTGCAGGCACCCACAGGTAATTTCCAAAACTAAACAAACCTATAAAGATTTGACTGTAGTACCAAAACTGGAATAACCTGATGCAGGACTGTAGTACTTTTGTGGCCAGATACCAGTGCTGCTGCACGCTCCAAGCCGAACACAGGCCATGCGGACGGGGTTAGCAGAATTCCTCACAGAGCTACATAGCCCATGCAGAGATGCACTGCCTTGGGTTCACTGCTACACTGACTTGGCCCTGACTTCTGGCTGTCTCAAAGTGTCTGTCCTTCTGCTGTGCAGGCAGACAAGCTGCACCCTGTTACACAGCTCCCAGAATCAGACCCTGAGCTGGAGGAGCATCTGACTTCACTCAGGCCAATGAAGCAGTGCTAGTTGGCTGCTGTAGAGGATCCCCTTCCCCTAAACCACCATGCACGTACCAAAAGCAGGCTGGTTTTTTTTGAAGAAGAAGACTTTCTGGAGTTAGTCTATAGTTTCTCTTGTCCAGGAGCCAGCAGTGCAGAAGTAAGACACAGCAAGGCTGCCTCAAAACAGCAAGTGGCCTTGTCTAAATGTGTGCAAAAAGTGGCCTTATCTAAAAGTTTTTAGAAGAAAATAGCAATTTACTGCTTGAACAAATACGCAAAAAACCCACTAGTTTTGCCTTATCTTCTATTTCAGCAACTTGAATACCTATTTATAGGCTGTGAACTTATATCTGTTTTTGATTATATGATTGCACAAATCCCAGCATGAAGAGGCTCTGATCCCCACTGACATATAATACAAATGAAAAAATAGTAAATTTAAGAAGGCAAAAAAGAAAAAAGATGTGCAAAATTCTGTACTGTTCCTACTTTTTCAGTCTCAGTGACCTGCTGCTAAAAATAGGCAATATTCAGACCACAAATTTTCTTAACACTTGGTCCATTTTGGTGTAAAAATTATATGATACAGTTTGTGCAGGTGTTATGCATGTAGATGCAAGTACTTGCATTTTCTTAACCAGAAGGAAAGGTCCTTCCTGAGGGAAAGAGATCTCCAAGACCTTCAGGTAGATTTAGGATTCAGGATTGCAGCAGGAGAAAAGTTGGTGTGCCAAGTTATGACCCTTTTTCACATCTATGTGCCAAGATAAGTACACGTGTCTGTGTTTCTGACTGCTTGCATGTATTCTTAATCACTTCAAGTTTCACATGAAAACTTTTTTAAACACAAGTTCTGCTTTTTAAATCCATTGTTTTATTTTAACCACAATATCAAAGACTGGAAGTATTTAATATCGGTCCTGGTCACCTGCCGTGTCCTGAAAGCTTGTTATGTTGAAGGACGTTTTTTATTTCTTTGATTTAAAAGTAAAATCCAACACAACAAACATAGTATTGAGTTCTGTACAAAGCAGGATTATGAATTCTGTATGTTGTGTTCTTTATTGGGCCTTTCTCTCTTTGTAAAAATAAAGCTGTTACAAGCCAGGAAGTTCTGAAGGTAGAGCCAAGCTTGAACCAAACAAGAGAGCTGGCTTGGATTTCTGCAACCAAGCCTTGGCTTGGGTATCTGCCAAGCCAATAGACCTGACAGTATTCATTTACAGACAGAAAAATTCAGAGAAGGGTAGGCACCAGAAGATTTTGTGACAGGAAATAAGGCTGCTGTGTTCTTCTTTTTTTGTCTCTTCTCTGTTTGAAAATAGAGCTAAACCAGATCTCGAGTCAAGCTGTAACTGTCTTGTTGTTCATCCTCTGTATAAGAGCAGAACATAAAGACTACTTTTTCTCTAATCACATGGCAGTAGAGGAATAATGAATTTCCCAAATATTTTTCTGCTCACTTCAGTGTCCTAACTTTGTCCTGTACCAGAAGTTTGCCCAGATCATAAAAAGTGCCTGATTGCCCCTCCGTTTTTCATGATATTTTAAAATCAAACTGAAATACTTGCAACATTTTAGCTTTTTTTTTCATCTTCCATAATATATTAATGGGAAAACTGTCTTCTATCTGAGTCCTTCAGCAGTAAAATACTAGTTACAGGCTTGGACTTTTAACCTCCACTTTCAAAATGGAAGAATGAGCTCTGGGTTACTGTTCTTTGATACATATTTTCTAGAGCTAAATTTAACCCACATCCTTTTTTCTCTTATGCCCTAATCCATTTAACCTTTTGTAACAGAAAGACCATTGCCTTACACTTAGATCACAGAACTTCTGACTGGAGTTTGACCCTTTACTTTTGGGGTGCATCGGACTCAAATACAAAGCGAATTTATTGAAAATTTTTTCACATAGTACAAGGCAAATTAGATGAAAATCTGTGGCTAAGGCCATAGCTTCTAAGTGTGTATAGTTCACAAAAAGAAATTATTGGAGTGTTGTGATCCATGATTATTCAACATTGAAACAAATTGGCCATAAGCACATTGCAATGCTGAATCAGAGGCCAGAATGGGGTTTAAACCAAGGGCTTAAAAATGGCAAATTTACAGCCAAGATTGCACCATTGTTCCTTCAAGAGGAGAATTCAATGCTTTGGTTTTAAGACAGGTTTTATTTTAGATTTTAATAAAAAATTATTTTAATTTAGATTTTGATAAAAAATGATCCATTCGTGTCATGAAGTGAGATGCAGCCTCCAAGTCTTTCATACCCAAAGCTGTTATAGTTTTCTCTTCTTAAAAAATGCAGAAATCTATTAGTGAATAAAGGGAGTAGAAAAAGATCTCAGAAACATAGATGATTATTTAAACCTAAGAAGAGATATTTTCCCTCCACAGCAATAAAACTTTCCTAGCTGGGAGCATAAGATGTCTGTGAATAAGATTGTCATTAATGATTCTGTAATAGGATGAACTATTTTCAGGGCAAACAGAGAATACAAATATCTTATAAGGATATTGTCTAGTTATGTAGTTGTGTATACGTCAAAATCTTTTTCTACCAAGTCTATAATCAATGTTTAGGATTCTCTGTTTAAAAAAAAAGTTATAGTCCCCAAGTAAAGGGCATAAGAACTGTTCATTCAATCTGGTATTTTACCAGATATCATCCAGGCGGAGATTTCCTTACGGCGGTAAGGTGGAGGACTGTGGGATCTTAATAATCTGAGGCAGTCATTTGCCAAATATTGCCAACGTTTGCTTTTTTTTGTCTCCGTTCTTAAGATGTTTAATGTTTTTCCTAAAGGTTAACTCTTATGTTCCTGTAGTTATGAGAGTTACTTCTAAAAAAACCCTAGAGAATCTCTAGCCTTCATAGTTGCACAAGAAAACTTGAATTGTCATTCTTCAAGGATTAAAAACTGGAAAGGAAATAGAAAGAACTCATGGGTTTTTTGCCTGAAGACTCATGATTTTAAAGCTCTGCTTGCTCTCTTGAGAACCTGTCTAATGTTTTTCAGTGCTATATGGTAGCAAGAAAGTATATGTGCATAAGAGAAGCCTACATTCTTGTCAACAAAGTACTTTAAGTAGTATGAGTGGTCTTTGGTTTTTATATCAGGTAGACGGAGTTCAGAGTTAGATTTATATGTGTGCCAAATCTCCTGAAGAATTTAAAAAGGCACTTTTAAAATGTCTTCTCAGTTGTAAGTCTCTAATTATGTGAGTTATGAAATCTTAAAGAAATGCAAATATGTATCAAATGTTTCCGATTCTTGTTGCCATACCAACTGATTTAGGACACTGAGGCAAAAAAAAAAGCTAGTGAAAAGAGCTTAAATAAAGAAACAATTAAATCACATAGTTCTTTTTTCTTTCTCCTCAAACAATGGGGAGATTCTGTCTGGAAGAGAGTGGCTGTACACACACAGTTCTCCACATATGTGCACAAGTAGAATGAAATGCAAGAGCATTGTGACCCTCTTTTGCTTAACCACAAGGCTGTGGTTAAGACATGCACAGTGCATTTCTTACTTCACATTTACATATGGTCTTGGTATTCTTTCAATACTTTCATGGAAAGAAGAAAGAAAGGTATAATTATCTGTTAAATTATGTGTAGCTGTAGCTATTTCAATCACTCTTTTTTGTCAATCAGAAACTGTCTACATCTGGCAGCTGTGTAACCCAGCCAGCTGCATGATACTGCAACTGGCTGTGCTGAATAGACCTGCTGATCTTCTTCTCTTTCTTTTCTGCAGGACTGCCCACCAGAAGCAGGTGATTTTCGTGCCCAGCAGTGCTCTGCTCACAACGACGTCAAGTACCAGGGGCAGTTTTATGAGTGGCTTCCCGTCTCTAACGACCCTGACAATCCATGCTCGCTGAAATGCCAAGCCAGAGGAACGGCTCTGGTTGTGGAGCTGGCACCAAAAGTTCTGGATGGGACACGGTGCTACACTGAATCCCTGGACATGTGCATCAGTGGCTTGTGCCAAGTAAGGAGAGAAGCCCTGCCTTAATGCCTTTCCTCATGACACCTCTCCTCAGATCTCTCTTACATGCTCACTCCCTCTCTTCCTCCATACTTGTGTCATTTTAGGGTCTTTTTTTTAATCATCTGTTTCCATTCACTTAAATTAATTTCTTGTACTTCTTGTACTTTTTTTTTTTTTTTCTGGAGGGGAAGAGGGGGAGACGTATAATTTAAAAGATTCTTTTCTCACTTTGTTCTGCTTCTTTGGGGCTCTTTTGAAGGATTTCATTATTAGTTTTTGAGCCATTCTGTATAGTTAGCCGCAGTAACAGATGTGATTTGAAGCACCATAAGAGAATAATGTTGTGGCTTTTAATTTGGATGTACCGAAGTCTTCCGGGTCTATTGAATTACATTATCTTTGAGGATTCTTTCTGCCTGTAAATCAGAAACCCACATAGCAGTAGATCTGCCATTCCTCCTGTAGGACTAAGCAGGCCGCTACATCTCCTTGGACCTCAGCATCCTTATTTGCTAGCAGTGAGAAATGGGGGGCTTTTTAATCCTTTACTTCACAGTGCACGGAAATCTGTTGTTCATTCAACCAATTTATTTGCCTCCTAATTTGTTTTTACACTACCTTTGTGCTTTTATCCATACATTGCTGCTCTGTCATTGCTACTGTTACATTACTGACTCTATCTGTATCAGAATTTATTCTTCTGAATTACATGTAGGCTACAGGCTGATGAAAGGAATGATTTTTGCAGCGTCTCTGTTAAGTTCTGAGCACACCTAAGTCTCAAAACCAGTTGAGTTTAGATACATGCTTCTTTGTATGACAGCCTTAAAATCTATGTCAACTTGATTTCTTGTTGGCTTTCTAGTGTATTTTCAACCACTTTATGATTATTTGGAAACTTTCTGCCTGTTTCTTTTGTCTTTGATTTTTGGTTCTGAGCCAGAAGCAGTCCTGAAGTAAATGAAACAGATTAGAAAGTTACTGGGCTAATCTTATTTATGATCTGAAGCAGGAAAACATCTAGACCTCTTGACCTCAGCTGAGGGCATGCTTCTCAAAATTCTAGATTGCTTATTGAGACAAGACTGATTTAAGTCTTGTTTTCTGGTTCTAAATCTTTTACAATCTTAACTGGAAGCACAGAAATCTAGATGGGAAAAAGGTTCTAAGTTTTTTGCATGTAGTGGCCCAGAACTTAGGAGCAGGATGATTTATGGTTTAGTCCAAATATGAAGAAGAGTTTTTCTCAAGAAAATTTTCCCTTAGAAACAGAGTTCCTAAGCATCTAGTACTAAAAGAAACTCATTTACATTCTGATGAAAATCTTACTTGGAAGGGTGAAGGTAGCTGCACTGTTAAAACTATAAAAACTTACGTTATTTTTTAATTGTCTCTGTGGCTTCAGAATAGACAAATATTCTAGCACTAGTGTCCCTGAGTCATTTCAGTTAAACCAATCCTTCCCTTATGTACCCTAAAATGGTAGATTAATTTTTATTGCATAAATGACTTCATATTTTCCATGTTCTTCA
This sequence comes from Dasyornis broadbenti, assembly GCA_013397935.1. Lineage (NCBI taxonomy): Eukaryota > Metazoa > Chordata > Aves > Passeriformes > Dasyornithidae > Dasyornis > Dasyornis broadbenti. The sequence continues at coordinate 1,062,554 of VZRN01004184.1, forward strand.
GAATTGCGTTTCTTCATCAACTTTACCAAATATTCACAATTATCACATTTTTGAGGATGACCAAAAAATTAAAAATATAGATGACAAAAAAAATTAAAATATCTTAATTTTACACAGCTCTTGCTGTCTTCCTCACAGTGAAAAATAGGTGTGTTAAATTTAAAGCAACTCAAATGATTATTGTCTCTGTGTATCCCTATTACCTAGTCAGAATTTTGTCACAGTAAAGGTACTGCATTTAAAAGTCCGTAATTAGATTTGCCCTAATTCTATGCTATAGGACAGCAATTGCTTTACTTTCTACCACAGCAATAGCTGGCACTACATAAGCAGTACCCAATGGCAAACAGTATGGAATTAGCCACAATAAATGGTGAACCTTCTTTAAAAACAATAATCTTCCATTGCTTCCATAAAATTCTTTTTTAAAAATGGGAAACCACAGCATTATAGAAGAGCAAGTGGAGTATTCTTTCTCTATAACATTTGTGTGACTTATTTCTGTAAGTATAGGAAGTGCTTGTGAATAAACTTATTTCTGGAAGTATAGGGAGTGCATGTAAACTTCAGAGAAGACAAAATATGATTTTTAAAATTATTTCTATTCATTTGCAGTAGGAGATGCAGTCTCCTACCATTTGCCTAAAAAGATTGACATACTGTAAACATAACAATTACGGGTCTCAGTAGTTTGTGAGAGTTCATAATGATCCTGGGAGTTCAGCAATATTTTCATTAGATGTCTCTAGAACTGTGTGATTTGTGGCAGTGCAGCAGACAACTGTAATAATACAGGTAGGGTTTGTCACAACTGCAAAAAATGAAATCTCCTAAGATGTATATTCTGTATAAGGTCCTGAAGATTAAAAAGTGAAATATGTTTCTTATGTAGTTTAACAAGGACAAGAGCCAGATTCTGCAGCTGGTACAGAGCAACCCTGGTTGTATATGCAGATTGGGGATTGAGATGATGGAGAGCAGCCCTACAGAAAGGGACCTGGGGATCCTGGTCAATGACAAGTTGAACATGAGTCAGCAGTGTCCTGGCAGCCAGGAGGGCCAAGCATGTCCTGGGGGACATCAGGCACAGCATCTCCAGCCGGGCAAGGGAGGGGATTGTCCCGCTCTGCTCTGCACTGGGGCAGCCTCACCTCGAGTGCTGGGGGCAGCTTTGGGTGCCACAATATGAGAAAGACAGTAAAATATTAGTGAGAGTCCAAAGGAGGGCCATGAAGATAGTGAAGGGTCTGAAGAGGAAGCTGTATGAGGAGTGTCTGAGGTCACTTGATCTGTTCAGTTTGGAGCAGAGGAGTCTGAGGGGAGACTTCTCTGTGGTCTTCTGCATCCTCACAAGGGGAAGAGGAGGGGCAGGTACCCATATTTTCACTCACATGACCAGTGACAGGACTTTAGGAAATGGAATGAAGCTGAGTAGGAGGAGGTTTAGGCTGGATATCAGAAAAGAGGTTTTTCACGCAGAGGGTGGTTGGGCACTGGTGTTTGGATCCTCAGGGCAGTGGTCACAGCACCAACTCGTCTGACTTTAAGAAGCATTTGTACAATGCACTCAGGCACATTGTGTGACTCTTGGAGTGTCCTGAATAGGGACAGAAGTTGGACTAGATGATCCTGATGGATCCATTCCAACTCAGCACATTCTGTGATTCTGTGGTAACAGGTTCTTTGCAATAAACGCACTGTGTTGAAGATTGAGAGATATTCTCTGGATTGCTCAGAGCAAAACTACTGAAAGCAACCTTAAGTTTACCCTCCTATTGGCTTGCATTGATCCAAGCACTATGGCAACCAAGAAAGAATTGGATGTTCTTGAGAGACAACATTATACATAGAACACATAATCATGTCTATTTAATTATACATGTCTGTACAAGAATCCTGACTTAGTAAAAGTGATGTTAAAATCAGTGTATGCTTACATAGACATAGAGCATTTTTCTCAGTAGGTCAAACAACAGCGTCAATTTTCTTCACTGACTACAGGGATATATTTCTTTGTTCACAAGACTTGGGTCAATTCATGTCCTATTATGTGCTCACAAGCTTTTCTTCAGATTATTCATAGCAGAAATTAAAGGTTAGTTATATTGACTTCTGTGTGCCTCAGTACATACTCCTGATTTAAAGGTGTTAGTTTTCACTCTCATTGACAAGAATGCATTTGTTTAAAAGATGCAATATTTGGAAATTATAAGATTCCTCTCTCATCTTTATCATTCATTTTTCATATTGTTTGGAGGTTTAAAATTACCAGTACCTTCTTGGCATATTTATGAGTCTTTGTTTAATTATGAGATTTTGATCTGAAGCTTTTGTTTTGCATGCTGGCCACTTAGTAGTTAAAGTCAGAAGAGATATCTGATTCTATTCAGGGCAAGCAAAGACAATTTTGCGTGTAGAACGAGCTGTATCCCTGAATCTTTGATTAAAAGGAGTATGGTTAAAGAGTCTTAAAAATATGTTTATTTTTTATTTACAGAGATAGGGTTTCGAAGAAATTATTCAGTAGCTGATTCAGATATTAATAAGAATTAATAGGAATTAATTTTTTAACATTATTTTTTTCTCCTTGTGGTTTTACACTTAAATGCATAGTGACACAGACCAAACAACAGCATTTTTCAAAAAAAAAACTCAGAATGTAATGCATTCTATTTCTTTCTAACATCTTATTCCTCCTGAACATTTTAAATTCCTTTCTGTATGGATATCTGTGTAACCTGAGTCCCTTTTTCTTCTACTTTTTTTTAAGAAATACAGATTACATCTCAGATCTTTATGTCTCATTTTGAGAGACCTCATTTACCTCAGGTTACAGTATGACCTATTTGTATATTACAACTAGGTTGAACCACAATGCTGAAGTCAATAGAATGCTCTGTCAGGAAATAGTGATTTGAAGTCCCACATTATGAAATGTCTTTATAGATTGTCTATACATGTCTTTATAGAAAATCAATGGGTATGCAGAGGACAACACATTTAAAACTTCCAATTTATAATTTAATTTTCCCTGTTTGCAAAATAAATTCCTGTACTTCAAATACGTTGTTGTTGTTGTTGTTGTTGTTGTTGTTGTTGTTGTTGTTGTTGTTGTTGTTGTTGTTTTGAGAGTATAAGCGATTTCTGCATACAACACTTGAAGCTGCAAAGTTGGAGTATGGTGGGTTGCTCCTGGCTGGATGCCAGGTACCCACCAAAGATGCTCTCTGTAACTGGACGGTGGGGAGAAATTTTAACTGAAGGCTCATGGGTTGAGATAAAAACTGGAGAGATCACTCACTGATTACCATCATGGGCAAAACAGACTTGGAGAAATTAGTTACATTTATTGCCAATAAAAATCAGAGGAAGATAATGAGAAGTAACACAAATCCCAAAAACATTGTCCTGCTGCTACCCCTCCCTCCTTTCCTCTACTTCCTCCCTGTAAGCAGCAAAGGGAGACAGGGAATAGAGGTTACAGTCAGTTCATCACACATTGTTCCTGCCATTGCTCAGTGAGAGGAGTCCTTCCCCTGCTCCAGTGTGGGGTCCCTCCCAGGGGAGACAGGTCTCCATGAACTTCTTCAACATTGAGTCCATCCCACGAGCTAGAGCTCTTCATGAACTCTCCAATATGGTCCCTTTCCACAGAGAGCAATCCTTCAGGAACAACCTGCTCTTTCTTCTATTTGAAATCAAGGTTTTTCATTGTCCTCATACTTAACATTATCACTGCTACAAAACCAGGAAATTGGCTGCACTGAGTGTGTGTTTTAGAATACTGATTTATCCACTCTGCTTTGTGCAGATCTCACCTAGTGTCTAATCTCTCTGAAAAGGAAGCAACATGGGTACTTTCTGTCCTTCCGTGCCTTCCTTCCACGCCTTTCTTCTGTGCCTTCCTTCCGCGCCTTCCTTCCTTTTTCTAGTGTAAACAAAATCTCCTTTGCGTTTTCTGGTTTCCCTGTCAAAAATCAAAAAATATGATTTCTCTTTCTGCAAGAGAAATATTCCATTTTCTTTTTTGTCTTTTTCTGTTTTCCTCATCTCTTTCACTTCTTCCTGTTATCATAGTCTTCATACTTGGTTCTCTCTCAACTTAGTTTTTGTCTTCTGCCGGTGTGAATTCCATAAATGTTCTTTTTCTTAACTCTGGCAAGGAAGAGCAACAATCATTGCTTACTTAGATGAGGGATCAAGAATTATTCACGGCTTCTTCTATCTCCATTAGGGATGTCAAAATCTGCGTGTTGCTGTATAACATCAGATCAGGATTTTTAAAAAAATAATTGCTATGGTTTTCTTTAAATATGTGGCCAAACAGTAAATTGTTGTGCAGTTTCCCAGAGTGGGTCCCATCAATATCATAGTCAAATCCCCACCTGATGTAAATTAATATTGCTTCCCTGAAGTCGCAATCATGGACGAGGTGCCTTCAGTCTGGCCAGTCTCTTTTTTTTACACAGCTAGAGTGACCCTTTTCTTCTGCTATCCTTTCTGTTTCTCCAGCCCAGGGATCCCAGGGCACCACATGACATACAAGTTGCTGTGACGTGTGTGATTTGTGGGTTTGCTTTAAACATTTCAGTCATAGCTCAGGACAACAGGAGTCCTCCTCTGTGAAAAATAATGACAGCTGCATCACTTTCTTATTGAGAGGTCAGACATTGAAAGTGTCCATAACTGAGCACTCACTTGTAGCTATCTGCCGAAAGGATGCAACAGTGTTAGGCCTCGTATCAAAGGTAAAAAGTGTAGCCATGGTCTCTGAAAGACAGAGTAAACTTTAGCAGGAAATTCTGAAAAAAAAGAAAAGAAAAAAATGATGCTACAATTAACAGCACCATTTGGCTGAAAAGTCAAAAACAGTCTTACTAGTCCAAGAAATTGATGAGAAATGTATTTGGGAAGAGTTATATACAAACTTGCTTCTTGTTCATGTAGAAGTGTAAGACACATTGATTCCTTAAATTTCTCTGAAGAAGCAAGATAAAAGAGGTCTACTTTTGCTTTCTTCTCTCTGCATAAAACTTGAAAAGCTATTCTTCTGTTGATAAACTAAATCTAATCATAATTGTATGAGTGTTGTTGCTGTTGTTGTTATTAATGTTACTATTATTTGTATTGTTTTTATCAAAGATCATAAAATTACTTCTTATATATGATGAAATAACACAATGAATCATATTATAACTCTAATTGCAGGATTAGATCCAGTGATTTTATAGCTGGGAATTTTTAAGAAGGCTGTTAAGTAAGTTTTTTACTGCAAGGAAGAGTTGTTTAGGGCCAAAATCAGCCTTCTGTTTCTTCTCAAAAAACTGCCCAGCTTTCTTCATATCATTCTCTTAATTTTACGGGTTATTTGTTAAAGAGAGCTGTATCCCAGAAGTGCTTATATTAATGTCCACCATTAACAGAGTATTAAGTTTCTCTTTACGGATCTACTTCCAGATACTACTAGAGGTAGTTTAAAAAATTGCTGGTGTATTGATTCCTAAGATTTTCTTTTTCTGCTGAGCTGCACAGTGAATTCAAGTCAGCTAACAAGCTTAGTTACCTTCAGTTACCTCTAGCTGGTCAGAAGTCAGACATGGTGATCTTGGAGGTCTTTTCTTGATTCTGTGTCCTGCCCATGGAGGGGGGATTGAAGTAGATGACCTTTGGAGGTCCCTTACAACCCAAACTAGTCCATGGTTCTAGTTTGTGGTTCTATATACACCAGAACTTAAATGGCTCTATATGTGTGTGTGTGTGTGTGTGTGTGTGTGTGTGTGTGTGCATTTCTAATTTTTCTCATCAGAGACAGAGGCTACACAGACTGGTACACGATTTCTGAAGAGTGAGAAAATCTGCTCTACTTTAAATAGATGACTGTGCTGTATTTCTGGTGTATCATGACTTCAGGATGGAGAGCTTCTCCTTCTCCCTTCCATGTACAAAGTGTTTCTGCACACATCCTCTCCTGTTTCCAGTTCAGCCCAAAATACAGAGCTAATCAGTATAACAGTGTCACCTGTTGGATGTTTGGTGCATGGATATTGTGCTCAGTGGCTCATTAAACCTGCATGAGACAGTTGAAAAGAAGATTAGGTGGTCACCCAAGCAGGCTCTTGAAGGCTTATGAAACTGCCTTGGGCCTCAACTGCCCATGTGGGATCACTTGGGGCATAGCTGCAGGAGTTTGCAGCTGGGCCCATGGCTGCTCCTAGTCATTCTTTAGCTTGGAATCTCATTTCTTTGCGTGCCTTCCTCAGACCTTTCAAGTCAACTTCATTTCTGAGTAGTGAGAACACCAGGAGTCCATCCCACCCCATGTAAAGCCCTGGAAGAAAATGACTTGAATTTTTCCACCCTGCAGCATTAATTGCTCTAATATTGGAGACTGTTCTCATCCTTCCTTAGCACCAGTAACGAGGATCGTGTGCTGGTTTTCACAAGATCCCTTTTTTCTATACTTTACTTCAACATGTTACCTAACTGTGAGAACTCTGACATGGTAACTTCCAGGATGAGATTTTTGCCTGTGTTTCTGTCTTTCACTCACACAAGAGGACTGAGAGTGCCTTCATTCGTCTGTTTGATGACAAAGTAGAAAAATGTATGGCCTCTGTTTTATTAATTCTCTACAAACTGGCATAATTTGTCTTTCCACCAACCTGCATTATTTGTAGAGGCGTTTGATCACCCATGACAGCTTCCAGTAATAATTTTTTTCTTCTGCCAAGACTATGATAGAAATCAGGTTAAATAAAAGGAAAGCATTTGAAGCAAAGAATGTCTAAGTATTTACATAGTGCTCAGATTTCAGTCTTGTATAGTTCAGCTCTTTCTGGTTCCTGTTGGTAATCCCCGTTTTTTTTTTTTTGGTTAGTCCATTGAAACCTAGATGCCTTCTGGAGAGATAACATTTCAGAAAGTACTGAATTCTTCATTTCTGTTGGTCAGGTGTTTTTAAAATGTGTCAGGCTGAATGACTGAATTGCTGTTTGAATGTTTTGTCTTACACTTTCTATTCTCACCTACCTCATGTTCCACAGATAGCAATCATGATTTTGGTTTCCTGTTGATGAGTATCAGTTTTTCTGAGACAGAAAAAATAGCTGTTCCCCCAGCATGACATCTTTCCAGCACACAGAAAGGAGTGGGGTGGACAACCTAAGGATTCATAAAAGTAATAGTCAAATGCTTAAATTGCTATCGTCATGCCAGGTAGCAACATTTTGTGGTGGAGAGTGGAAGGGACATGGGGTTAATTTTTTGTGTGTGTGAAAGAATCTTCTTTTCCATTATTATATTTGGTTTCACTGAGCTATCCGTTTTTACTGTCTGGACTAACAGAGATGGCATCTCTGTAGAGATACTTTGTTCTAGTCTTTCAGCAGAAACAATACATGCTGTTCTCCAAAGCTGGCCAAATTGTCTACTGTGCATATGTCTTTGACCAGCAGCACTCAGAGCACCTCCCTTCTGGTGCTCTGAGTGGGGGAGGAAGAGAAGAATCTTGTAATTTGGAGGCTTGAGAAAATTAAGAAATTTAGAAGAGCAGTTTAGACTTCTAAGTGTTCTCTTTCAGTTATAAGGAAGTTCTATGCATCCAAATATTTCCTTAGTACACCTAAAAGCCTGAGTTGTGTAGGGGGGTGCAGAGGCTTTATTGCTGTATGAGGATGGCAAGATGTCTGCACTGGCTGGACAGTTTTGAGAGTCCTCAACAAAACAGATGTGTGGTTCTCACTGAAGACCTTGGCAAGTGGTCCAGTTATTGTAAAGACCCAAGACAGGTGTTTTGCATGCATATTAGACAGTTTGCTCTTTCATCCTAAATGTCTTAGGGCCTGCATATACCCTCTTACACACTGAGCAGCAGGCTGGAATACCACATTGCCAAACTAAGCTGTTTCAGCAGTAGCTTGGGGACATGTAGCCTCTCTCAAGTATTTGAACTGTGAGAGATGTCTGTTCCTTGATAACAGAGATTATGTGACTGCCTGAAGCACCAGAAAATCTTTGCTGGCACTCTTACAACAAATGTCTGCAGCTGGATCCCCATTGATCCAGCCGACAGAGGACTGACTCCTGCCAACAAAAGAAGCCTGTACACCCAACAGAAGAGAGCTCTGAGTAGCAATTTCAAGCATATCAGGAAGTCACGAGAGCTTACAAAGAATCGCAGTCAAATGTACTGTGTCACAAGTGCCAATTAAATGCTTTTACAATTAGCGTTTCATTGATCTAAGAGAAATTAATAGGTCCAGCAGGCAGAATTTACTCTTGGTTTCTCAAGCACATTGCTACAAGGAGGCTGAGGGAGGGCTGCCTTGATTAACTTTGTCTTAAATGGCCTTTGCAGTCACTTTCTGATGTAGTATTTTAATATTCTTCAAAACCTGACAAATCTTTCCTGTGGAAATGCTAAGACATCCAGACAATAGATGTGATTCTTCTGGAGAAAAGCAAGAATTTCAGTAAGGACCTGCTATAGAGCACTAGCTAAAAAAAAAAAAAAAAAATAGTTGGTTTTTTTTTTCTCCTCCTCCAATAAATTCACACACATACAAGGATAAAAGACAAATTGATTTTTACTCTAGCTCAATATGGGTATGCGAGCCTAAATGCAGCCAAAACCAAAGAAAAGTGTGATTGAAATGGGTAAGTGAAAATGAATAACCACAAAAGCCTCTTTTCTTCTTATTGTTATCTGTTTATAAACTGTTGGAAGTTAATTCTGTTCAAATGTTGCGTCTTACATGGAAGCAGCCTCTGGATTTCTGTATCATCAGAGAACAAACTAGAGAGCTTTGTTCACACATCTGGACTCTCCTATGGACTCTGCTATGGTGGCCCACACAGTAAATTGGTTGGTTATAAATGACTAAATCTGAAAAATTCAATCTTTTATTTTCATTTTGGAAGATTCCTCTTTATTAAATTTGCATGTAAGGAGTTACCTTTTCCCCATATCCAAGATTTTAGTGTATCTATAATCCTCATTTAGAAGTGGCAGCTTTAAAATTAATTTAATTGCTGCTTTTTAAATGAAGGATTGTCTAAGAATGAGTTTATGGGGTTTTTTCCCCCTGAGAGAAAATTAATAGGAATTTCTCTACACTTCCTTCTACTGCTGGGTGTTTGCTGTTTGCTTCTAGAGCTTTGGCTGAACCATTGATTTTCAACATATTGTGTCTGCTGCGCTGATTGAGTGAGGCTACACAAGAGTCTTGGTTTAAATGTGTTAACAGCAGAGAGCTCTGGCTAACGAGACAGATACCAAGCAGGATCTGCAGATTAGGCGCAGTGGATCAGTGGTAGGTGAGGCAACCAGCAGCAACAAATCAACAAGCTGGCCAGCCATGTTTCGTGTGTTGGAAGATGTATCTTAGTCACTTCAGTGGCTATATTTAACAATTTGGCTGCTTGTCAGTAACTGAAGTTTTTTCATGTTGTCTGAACAGTTGCAAGATACATTTGACGCAGGTGCCGAGCAAGTACATTGACTGCACGTGTCACTGGGCTTGCTGTTACCAGCATAGCTAGAAATTGCCTTGCCATTGTGAAAATCATCTTATGGTCTTCAGTTATAGTTGGATTGTGGTGTACTTCCACCTGAATGCCCTGAGGATCTGGGAGAGTCCTGCCTAGTGCCTGCTGCTGGTCAAGATTGCCTGTCATGGGATATCCCTGTCATGATGCTATGCCCGAAAAATGCTGGGGCTGCAAAATATCATCTCAAGGTGTCGGTGCTTGGAAGGGCAGATACATCTTCAGCAGGTGCTACAAGTCCCTATGTCACAGACATCAGCCCAGAAAGAGTCTGCTGTACAGGCTCATGCTTGTTCTCTCCACAATAATTTGAAGAGTAGAGCAGCTCTTCATGCTGATTCTGTAAGGCAGGATTTTGAACCCAGTTAAAATGATGGCTCTGATCCAAAGCTTTCTTCAACTGTGCAGTGACAATCCACACAAGTCCCACATTGAGCCCCACATTAGTATATCTATGTGAAGGGCAACTTTGTTTTTTTCAGATTCTCAGAACTTCTTGCGTTTGAACTGGAGACATGCCCTTTGAAAAACAGAGAGATTTATTTATAATTGGCTAGATTTGCAAGCTTGCTTTATTACATTATTTCCTGCCCAGAATTTCTTAATACTGAATAGAAATTATTATGAAAACTTCTTACTGCAGGGCATTTCCAGGCTAGCTGGGCTGGAGCATAACCTGTCATTGCTGGTCCAGTTTTATTTCTGGAAAAATCTGCTAAACTGAGCCAGAGTTCAAGTCCACAAGGGGAACACATGCACACATAACACTCAGGCACGTACTCAGTGAGTTAGTTCCAAGTCCTATTGTGGGACTTTCAGCCTGATACCTTTAAACTACATACAAGCAGTTGATCTGCTAACCTGATAACCTTTTTTCTTACAGTGTCCTGTAAAAATTATTTTGCTAGTGTGTCTCAAAGTCAGGAATATCCCTGTTTTTTCTATTTTGTCAACCCATGGGCTGTCAGTGGAGTAAGTGGGGGGGGAGTGGGGGTAAGGGAGAATCAAACTCAGCTTGAAGTCTGGGACTTCAGCCTAAATTGTAATATGGAATCTTTACCTCTGAGTAAAACTGTGATACCTCATGCCAGAAAACAATACAGGCTTGGCCAACTAAGGATTAGCTGTTGTTATTCTGGCTTTTTGTTGCTAGACTTTCTATGCTAAACCCATAAGAATAAAAAATCAGCTCACTTTAGAGCTGGTGAAGAAGGTCTGGGCAGGGAATTGGTACTCACCTGTGATTTCCTCACTGGTACTACATGGCTGACATCTTCCACATTCTGAAAGACCTCCAGAACTCTGCATAATCTGCCTTTACTGCTTAAAGGGCGTTTAACCACAATACCAATGAGTTTCATAGAAGCACCTTTAGAAATGCACAAGAACTTCATCCAAAGCTTATCAAACTCATACGTACATGTTCTTGATTTTAATGGAGTTTGGATTAGATTGTCAGGGAACTTAATGGAGCTGCTTCTGACATTTCGTGCGGTAACAGTCTGCAGTTCGAGCCTCTTGACCACGCTTCAGCAACTTGAAACTCAAAAGATTTCAGTGTGGAAAGTCTGTGCTTCATTACCCTCCTTTAAGGAGAGGAAGCTTAACATGTAATAGAAATGAGTATGAAAACTGCTTTCTTCAGAGCATTTCCAGGCACAATTTGTTGTAGTAATCCATTTTCATTCCTAGGGGGGGCTTCCTTCCCAGACCTTTAAGGATTGAAAGAGACTTCATCTCCCTAAACCCCCCAGGCTATATTAAGATCAGAAATAGAATGCATTGGAAAGGGAAGTTTCTATCCCACAGAAACTTCAGAATTTCAACATTGGATCCAGCTTCAAACCAAGACAAGGAGTTGACATTTCAAAGCTTTTCAGAGTGAAATATTCCCCAGATCCCGGATTCAAAAATGTCAATATTTTGTTTCAAACTGTGTCTCCCAAACCATTTCTCTGAGCTGTATATTGGAGGTACAATATCCTTATTGTTTTTTCTTTGCTTACCATGCTGATGAAGCAGTGCCTTTCTTGCTGCTTATTTTCATGACGAGGTCCTTAACCACCTCTTGTCAAATGAGTATGTCCATAGGTCAGTGTCTTGGCAGACTTTTCTAATTCTGCAGACCAAATGAACCTACTTTTCTTGATAGCTGGCCTCTCCTTGTGTCTTGCATCTTCAATATCTGTGATAATAGCCATTTTAAAACCTTCCCTCTGTGTTTTGTTCATACTGTGAGTGGATGTTGAAAGAAATAATTCTGCCTTCCTGTTCTTTGTTAACCCTCTGCAGGTTTCTGGGGGAGTAGTGACATATTTTCATCCATTCCATAATCTTTTCAGTGAGTTCTCTGTAGCCTTGATGGACAGTGAAAATAATGTTATGAAAATGATATGTTCTCAACTCAGCCAAACTTCTGTTTCTTCTGCACAGGGACAAAAGATACTGTTCTCTTGAACTGTGTATTTTTTCAGGAGCACTTTAATATTTCCTTGTCTGATCTTTTGCTTTCATGAGAGTCCAACCTGTAAAATGTTTTGATGTAAGACCTACTGAAAACTGATATAAGAGATCTGGAGTAGTGTTTTTCATTTTAAATCATCAGTGATTCCATTGCAAATACTAGCAACCTTTCTAGAGCTTATAATTACCTTCAAAAGATGGAAGAATTTCCCTAGGTAGCAGAAAATAAAAAAGAAAAAAGAAAAAAGTGGTGAACTTGGGGAAAAAATTTTTTTCAGGCATTAGTTAATCACTCACAAGTTTTTTTAATGAAAATTTCACACATATTCCCAGAGCTCTGCATATCTATTAAGACAGATAATCTAATAGTGTAAAGAAAAATCTCTGCAGAGATCTTGGGGAGAAACAGGAAATTAATTTAATTTCGTCATTAAATCACATATTTAATGATGAACATTTAATCACGTAACGTTATCTGAGACATTAGCAAATACAGTAAGGTTAATGTACATTACATACCAGAGAAGTGTTAATATTCACAAAGGTCTCCATATTTCCATTTTGCTCTTACTTCCATTTGAAACACAGTATTCCAACAAAAGAAATATTTTTATGCTGTACACTGGTAATGGATGTCCAAGTCAAAAAAAAAGAAACAAACCACTATATAATTTCCTTTCACAACTGAGTTTTTCCTGGTGGTTTCCTCCACAAGTTGTGACCTAGCTCGAAATTACTGTTTATAAATTAACTTTAATCAGGGTATAGCCTATGGCAACATGTGAGCTGATGATTCATAAAGTTAAAAATGCTGTAAAGTAGTAAATGCTGTCTTTTGAAATTGGTTGCCTCATACCTGAATTTAAAATCCAACCTGTTTCATATCCAAGCAGTTCACATATTCATTTCAAAATAGGCAAAACATAAAGATTTTTGTACCACTCTAACTGAACTATTGACTATAAAATATGAGCAGATATGAATGAAAATTCAGACCTTTCTTCTGTTATCTGGGTTGCCCAGCAGGACCTTTTTCACTGTGAATGCTAGTGATCTCTAATGCATGAGAAGGAAAATCTGATTTGTAGGCATTGTCATACCGTTTTCAGATCACGAAGCGATTCTTTTTACCATCTTGTCTACACAGTCACATTCATGGAAGTTAAAACATACCAGTCTGTGTATATCAAAGGTGGCTCAGCTCCTGTAGGGATATTCTTATTCAGAAAAAAAAGTATACATATATCCTACGTAGTATCATGGGTACAATTTTTATATCTGTATTTGGAAATTCTGTATGGAGTAGTCACAGGCAAGATACTCTAATCTTTGCTTCAGCTTTCTAACCATTGTTTTTCATAGTGTTTCTAATGTGTTAAAATGTCTCTTGCAGTCTTGGTATGACTAGGTTTTCAAGGCAATGTACCATTTATGTATGACTGTTACTTCTTTACGCCTCATTAATTCCCTTGGAGGCATCAAAATATAATGTGTAAGCATAGGAGGCTTGAGCTGGTTCTGACCTGGAAGAAGTAGGTAAAATCAAAGAAATTTGATGATCTAGACTGAATCTATATCTATAATAATTTAAATTAAATTAATTATATTGTCAATGTGACAACTAATCAAGGAAACAGCTATTGTGTAGCTAGGAAAATAATGGTATTAGAAATGGGAATTGAATTACTGAAATACTGGTTACAAGTACCAAGTACCAAGATGTACCAAATGTACATCTCACCATAGCAGATTTATGTAATTCTGCACACTCAGATTTGCATAAATAAGAAATATTAGTCTCAATGTTTAAGTGGGCAAGTTACACACACAGCTTTTACAAGTCTTGATGATAAGTTCTCTATTTGCTCTTATCATTTTCTAGGACCCAGCTCTCTGTTTTAACTGAAACTCAGACATGCAGGGAAATTTAAAGCTGAAGAAAGCACTTTATTTCAAATTCCCTGTGTTTATACATACACCCTCTGTTTGGCTAAGAGCCTTAGCACAAACTCATTAGAAGTTATAGACAAATATTTGTTTGTCGCTTATTCTGCATGCCAGAATGCCAGAAGGCCTTTCACTTTTTAATACTCACAAAGATAATAGTAACACTGTAAGGACTTCATTAATTTCTTGGATTTCAATTATTTATGTGAAAAATTCATAACTTGGATGCAGAACTTAAAGTTCAATCAAAAGGCCTACATTAACCGTGTTAAATAAATTTATAGTCCATCAATTAACTTTAAATGTACTTAATTATAAATTTCTCTTTGATTCTCCTGGGAATTATAGGGGTTTTACAAACTGAGAAACGTAGCTTATGTATTCATCTCTTAAAATTTTGAATCAAATAATTTGCATATAGACATAAAGCCAATTACAGAGCAGGTAATTGCATTCATGCAATGATTCTCAATCCTTTTGTTGCAATCATTCCATCCTTCTTTATCAGATCTTTTACAATGTCTGAACACAGGCATTGACAGCGTGGAATGGGATTATTGTCAAACATAATTAAAACCACATGGCTTCCCCAGCTGCATAGCAGGTAAAATTTCACTGAGCCATGTTACTATTGATCTCTGCTTCCTATCTGTCTTCTTATCTGTTTCAGGCATTTTTCTTTGTGAAACTCTAAGAAGTGAAATTTCTGATAGGACTCTGACCAAGAAATGTTCACAATGCCCTAAAATAACAATCTCCAACAATACTCTTTTATTCCTCTGGCTGCAAAAACCATTGAGTACTAACCTCTACACTATCACACGCCTGACTCCAGTGCACACTTCCAGCCAGATTTGCTCAGCCTCTTTCATTGCTAAGGTACTTTATGGCCCCCTAGAGATGCTAAAAGAGAAATTTAGAGTAATTAGTTGCAGAGATGGATTGAGCAGTCCGTTGGTAAATGCTCACGTTGAACTACACATCTTTCTTGCTTTCTTGCCAGATTGTTGGCTGTGACCACCAGCTGGGAAGTGCGGTCAAGGAAGATAACTGTGGGGTCTGCAATGGAGATGGGTCCACCTGCCGGCTGGTTCGAGGCCAGTATAAGTCCCAGCTCTCAGCGAGTAAACGTAAGCTATTCCTTCTGGTGAAGTGCCACTTTTCCCCTTTAGTGAAGTACTCCTTTCTTGCAAGTTAGATTTCACCCCACTCTTTCTCTGAATAATCATAGTCAGTCTGGTTATTCCCACAGGTGCTTACCTCTTGGGTTAAAGCAGGCTTGCTCAGATTGTTGGTCAGTTTGTGGGGAGGGACAGAGGATTGTGGAAAACTGTGATCTGTAGGTTCCCCATCTCAGCTAGCTAGCTGCTTGTGAAGAGCAGGAGGACGAGAAGAGGCGCCTCTTCCAACACCTCTCTGGCTGTATTAGCCAGCTAGGCATAGGACCTAGTCCACACAGCACCGACCAGAATAGTTTATGCTGCTCTACAGCAGAGGGGAAAGCTGAGGAGCTGGTGTTGCCAACGTGGCAGAGTGCACTCTCCAAGGCCTATGCTCTGAGTTGTCAGAATGTGCCTACACAGTCATGAGAGATGCCTACAGACAAACACAGCTTTTCCTTCAGGCCAACCCAGCTTCAATCCAGAGTGGTAAAGTAACATTAATGTTCCCCAGTGAGAGGGTTAGTTTATCCTGACCCCCAGAGAGGTTTATCAACCTGTTTACAGCACTGCAGATGGAGATGTAAAACTTTTGGGGTGAGAGATAGGGTGTGTCTGGTCAATTTGAAGGAAGGATTAAAAGGTAGGTGTATTTGCATGCCTATGTAGACACACCTAAGGAATCACATGTGCTAACCTGCAAACTTGCCCCCAGCTTTAGAATTTAATCAGACTAGCTCTACCATTCGGGGGCACTTTTCCCAGTGCTGAATTGCACATGACCTCAAAGATTCAAAGAGCAGTATAATATCTGCTGAACACAGTGTGTGTATACTTGTGGATTCCTATATAGATAGCATTCAGCTTCTTTGAGGAGCAGGGAGAGGTGGTTTTTTTACAAAAACTTCTCTCTGTCAAGGAGTGACTATATCAGTATGGAACATGGCACACAGAGCAACAGATAGCACAGTGCGGCTGTGTCTCCATATTTGGTGGCTGAGACGGAGAGGAGGAGAAAGGAAAAGGGATGGATGGATGGATGGATGGAAGGAAGGAAGGAAGGAAGGAAGGAAGGAAGGAAGGAAGGAACGAACGAACGAATGAACGAACGAACGAACAAACAAACGAACCAAGGAATTAAGGGTAAAATAAAGAAAACAAAACAAAGGAAAGAAAGGAAAGAAAGGAAGGAAGAAAGAAAAGAAATGGAAGAAAGAAAGAAAAAAAGAAAGGGAAAGAAAGAGCAAGCAACTATTGTATGAAGGAAAAAAAGACTAATCCTCATAAGAGTTCCGTTGCTGAAGCAGATTGTACATTAGAGGACAAAGAAAATAATTCACAAAGATTTAGGAATTGAATTTTGCCTCACTGTTAAGTTTTCTGCACTGTGCAGGAACAGATTTGGAAATTTCCAGGCTTCTTGAGACATAATAGTGTTTGTGAACTATTTTGGCAAATGTGTTTTCCTGTAGGAGCAATTAATTGTTATTGAGTTGCTTTGTGGTAAAAGGGTGCTCATCTCCTCTCCACTGAGGATAAAGGCACTAATATATTATGCACAGTACTAAAATGTTAGTAAAATACAGTACCTACTCCCCATGGTTTCCTATTAAATGTAAAGAATGTTATATAGGTAAAAGAGCAGATGGCAGACAGCACAATCTTAGACTGAGACAAACATGAAAAAAATGTTAGAGAATGGATTTTTCAGACATATTTGCCTGCATATAATCGTTATGCACAGCTGAAATAATTGTAGATTTTGTATGCATTCTGTACAAACCATTTGGCATTATTCCCTTCCATGATGTAAACACACATTTTTTTTATGCAGCACTATGAATTTTGAATCTATGGAAAGTAAGTCTTTTTTAAATTGGGTTTTTAAAATTGTAAAGATACAGTTCTGTGCATGTGTGAATTAATATGAATTCTTTTTGTTGTTTTCTTCAAAATGATTTATGTAAATGCTGTGAAAATTTGAGACTTTAAATGCTGAAAAGCATTTAAATATCTATTGTGTTAATTTTCTGCATTTATCTTCCCCAACACTGGTGGCACTTTGTCTGTGTCAGCATCTTACTTATTTGTCACTATAAATGTAAATACACAAGCATATCTGGAATCAGGGCCTGATCCATTTTATTTATCCAGTCATTTAAATTCATTAGTTGATAGCTAAATTTCAAGTTATCTTTATTTAAAAAAATCCTGGTTTTCCAAATTATGAATTATGTCTACTTTATCTGTGGTCTGAACAAAGGCTTAAAAGCCAATATGAGCCAGACTGCCGTGCGACATTAGAAAAATCAGAGGGGGAACGTGCATCAGTGACTAGGTATCAGCTGTGATGTTCTTTGGCTTTACTTGGGATTTCTGTTTCCCTAGCAAACAGTATTTAGTCTTCAGGACTGTTCTAGGGGAATTGGACAGTTGACCTTTACTCCAGCTCTGTCCCAGTAATTTCTGAAGCTGATATCTCAAAACCACTCCAAACACAGTCTTGAGCTCATCAGACTAAATTAATTTTCTCTGGGTACTCCCATCCAGTTCCCTTTTCCATACCATTTCTATCACACAAAGGCATAAGAGAAAGAAATTCATAGAGCTTTTAAACACTTATCACTTCCTACAGGAACAGCTTCCTCACTATTTATAGGGGTAGTATACATCTCCCAGTGGCCTCAGAAACAGAAACATAGTAGGGCAGAAGGCAGTGTGATGTTGAATGCTCACCTACATTTTTAAGAAAAAGAAAGCACCTGTGTCTGTAGTTTTGTAGGAATGGTAATAAAAAAGCTACAAAAACATTCATTCATTCATTCATTCATTCATTCATTCATTCATTCATTCATTCATTCATTCATTCCAGAAATATTCTCTTCTCTTAGGTGGCTTGTGTGGCTCTTTTGAGGTCTGCAGAAAATATATCTTTCCCTTTGCTTTTAATAACATCTACTTTAGGGAAGAGTGTGTGTCCTTCCTATGAAGATAGGCTGCATTTAAGTGGGCTTCTTTGTATTTACCAAGAAGCTAAAGAGCTGGTCCCATAAGTTGTGAGTGCTTTCTGCTGACCACCTAGTGCAAAGCTGGTATTTCTCTAAAGAAGGATTGACATCTACTAGTGAAATAGATTACTTTTAAAAGAGGCTTGTAGAAATTGTTACACTGTCTAGATATTCACCTAATTACTCTTGCTATGGCTGTCAAAAATAGTTGCAGTTCCATATTTCCACTGAATATCAGTACTAACTGGGAGATAGAAAGAACTCCATTTTTCATCATGAGAACTGATCAGACCATTTGGACAAAAGCCAAATTAAAAATCCAAAACTAGATCTCTCATGTAAATCTGATGTACGCACATGACATTTAACTTTTACCTAAATCCTTGCACTTCTTTCACAGCCCTGAGCCACTATCCTTTCAGTTATCTGGGACTCTCTCTTGCTTCCCTATGCATGGTCTCTGGAGAAAACCAACCACCTGTTAAAGCACTTTGTGTCTTTTCCTCAGAGGGTTCAGCATAGCTGCTCAACAATCTATCTCTCTGCTTATTGTTGGAGATAGCTGTGACTAAATGTTACCCTGCTTACTTTCACGTCTCTTCACGGGAAATGTCTCCTCCTTATCACTGTTAACCTCAGGAAATTATCCTTCAGTCCCCACTGCTTCTGCTTTGTGAGAGCAGGAAGCACTGTGATAAGCATAAATCCCACTGAGCTTTGCATTTCACATAAAGCGTGCTAGGATTTCAAATGGAGAGTGACTGCAAGATCAGGTGAAATATAGTCCTAGCAATACCCTGGGGCAGAAGATGCATGCTGAGAATATAAACTCACATGCTCTTTAAACTGTCCAGTTTTTCTGTGACATGTCAGTGAGTTGTTAACTCTGCAGCACAGAGTTTGTAACTGAGAGACAGATATAATAATGGCATGGGACTGTCTTTAAATAAGACTTGTAAAAAGGTCATTCATATTGGGTGTTTTTTTTTAATTAAAGTTATTGTTTTACCAAACTCATTCCAAAAATATTATATATATATATAGCAAAATTATATTTCATACTCATGTATTTTGTTTCCTCAAATTGGATAAAATGTGTTTATCCTACTGGGTATCTTGAATCTGAGTGCCAGAATGGTGCCAATAAAGCAGCATTAGAATACCACTATTTAGTGAATTTTTTACAAATTGAATCTTTGAATAGAAATAGGTTCTGTTTTCAAATAGAAAATCTAAATTCTGTATAGACATGAAAGATCCCTTGCTTAACTAATCAATGTGATATCAGAGATGTGTATGAGCAGAATACATGTTGAGTTTAACCCCAGTGTTACAAAAGACTTAGGAGACACTGACATTTCTGGATAGTCTGAGAAAACATATCAAATCAGAACTTGAAAATGGGAAATGGTTCAGAAGTGTCTGAAAATTTGAAGTCTTTATGTCCACTCAACCTTTGTGGCACTCAGAGAGACTGCTTACATTTCCGCCTCACTTCTGGGATATTAAGAGGCCACAAATGTGACTATTTCATCCCATAGAGCTCTGAAATATAAGAGTGACAATAATTCCTATGATACATTACAGAATTTAAAATATGAGAGGGTTCTAGTTCACAGTTTTGAGATATTGTATGTTTGGATGAATGAATGTATTGCTTAATGGTTCCTGTTTCTTGCAGTGTTTCCTCTCTGTTGCCTTTTCACCTTTTGATATTAAATGACAGTATTAATGAATATTTTGGTTGTAAGTGAGAATCCTGATTTAGCTGGGTTCTAACAGTTTTCCTAGTTCGGTCTGGTCAGAAATGTAAGGCCCCAGCTCATATGTTTGAATGAAAGATAAAATGCTTTTATTGTCTGAGTTAGCCTTACTTGACAAAGCAAAACATTGCTTTGAGAGCAGAGCTGTAGCTCCTGCTAGCAAGCATTTCATGACATAGATGTGAGAAGTTCTAATGAATAAATACTGCAAGAGACTTTGTTCCTCTCACATCTACCACCTTCTCACTCCTCCAAAAAATTCTGTTAGGCATGCATACTTTTCTTTCCCAACTTCCAGTTATATGGGAAGTAGGCAGAAAGCACAGGGAAAGTGGGCTGGTTATTCCAGGTTAGCGTTCTCTGGGCATGCCATTTCATGACCCAGGTATAGCATTTTATATCCACTTTCCCTGCTTTCCCTTCCTGTCTCCCTTCAGGACATTACTGAGGTTGCTACCTCTTTAGAAATGCTGACATAACTAACTTTCACAGTTGCATGTGACCTACATGTTGATTCACACCTCGGTTTAAATCCAGTTGGCAAAGCTCCCAAGGGCTTCATAGGTGCAAGATCCTGCTTTAATACTTGTTTACATGACAGTCTAATGGGCTTCTGTTTTTCCTGGGGCTTTCTGCTGGCCGAGTAGAAAGGGAAGCAGAATTATAGCACTTATATCATTAAAATAAAATGTGTGAAAGGGATGACATACCTGAGGGCAGTAGGAGACCATCACATACCACGGGCAGGATCATGGAGAAGCTATGGGGTTTAAGTGGGAAAAATTCAAGTGGAAAATGGGAAGGCTGTTCTGGTTAAACATCAGAATAAACTTATGCTTCTCTACTTCACCACAAACACCAATTCAAAATACTTGAGAATTTTAAGTGGAGTCATTATGAAATAGAAAGTTATTAGTTACTCATGAAAGCCATAAATAGTTGTGAAGGAGCTGGCGATAAATAAAATCAACAGGTTTGGTTTCTTCTAAGCAGAAGGTTCTTATCATGTTTAACAAGTTCTTTTCTCAGATATTTAATCATAATTCTTAGACTTTTATAATCTGTCCTAAGGTTTTTCTTTTGACTGCCTTGTAAACACCTATTTCACTGCTTATTTGAAAACAGATGGGAGTTTCTTTGCTTATTTACTCCATGCATTTTTTGCCTTCCCGCAGTGGATGATACAGTGGTTGCTATTCCCTATGGAAGCAGGCAAGTTCGCCTCGTGCTGAAAGGACCTGATCATTTATGTAAGTAGAAGAAGTTGGTGTAAGAGAGCCTTGGTAACCTGCCGTGCTCTGTTTACACTGTAGTGTCTGGTTTCCCTCTCTCAGATCACTGATTTCAACACACAGATGAGCCCTACCCTCAGAAGCTCTCCCTGGACCCAGTTACCTCAGTGGTACCCACTCTTTTCAAAGCAGACCTTGGCCAACAGTACAGAATTCTTTAGTCCTCCATAATTTTTCAGTCATTTCTGTTTGCTTATCCTTTGGCTGGCTCCCTTGGTGTCAGGTGCTTTTGTTTAAAATTAATAAAATATGTACCACTGAGTGAAGAAATAATGAGGACAGTAAAGTGTGAGCTTCCCCACTGCTCAGCTCTGCCATCAAACCACTCATGACTTTAACACATTTCTGTTATGATAATCTCTCTCACTCCCCTAGATACCTGCATCACACTCTAAAAAACACACTTTAAAAATCTGAAACTGCATACACAAATGAAACCATGAAATATGCCTTAGAAGGACACCACTCTAAGGAGAAAAGACCACTGAGTTCTGCTAGCCCATCACTTGGTGGGTATAACACTTTCCTGCTTCAGCTGTGTATTCTAGTAGCTGTATATCCCTCCTCTCTGAGAGGAAGCTAAGGATTTGAGAATACTGCGTGAGAGCTGAGGACAAATCCATTTATTGCATGAACAGAAGCTCCTGCCATGCCTCTCTCTCATCTTCCAGTGCAGTAGCTACTCACACGCTGCTCCCTTTCTCATCAGCAGCAAATTAATATTAGAGTGTTAGTAAATACAATTTACTGTCATAAAAAATGCAAACTGTATGGCATTACTTCTCAATAGCACAAATTATTGTTAGCTGGGCTATCTTTCTCCTTTTCCAAAAATCTTCTTTTTCCATCCTTCTGCTTTTCCAGAAGTCCTGAATCACAGACCGGTTATGTCTTCTGCGTTTGTTAGTGTAGGTACAAACCTGAGTGTCAGCAAGGGTGTGAAACATCAAATCATTTCACTGTCTTCATATTTTCTTTCACCAAAAGAATTTATATGGAGTATCAAAATAAGGGGTGGCTTACCAGTCCTGTTCTGTAGCTCCCTGTTTGTGTTGAGAAGGCAGTGGTTACTTCAGATTGAAAGCTGTGAATAAAAACCAGCAAATTATAGGTTGTAAACCAAGAAAAAATATATTACATTTTTGTTAAAAGTTCAAATGCTGCCTGTACCTCAGTTTTAAGTGGCCCTTTGGATATTTCTGAGCTGTTCCAATATGGCTGATATTACTTTCCCAGTACATGATGTGAACTCTTCCTTTCTCTCCTGTCTTCTTTTCCAATATAGATGTTATATTCCAAGGTAGAAAAATTTTGCAGTTTTATTACTGTTTCAGTGAAATTGAACTATAAGACAGCTCAGAAAGAAATGAGATTTTAGCTGGGGAGATTGATCTAAACCTGCCTTCACTCACGTATCATATTTCATGACAAAAAGATTTGAATCAGCAAGGTCTGCCTGAGTCACTGGTTGAGACTTAGATTAACTGCACTGTGTAAACATGAATAAGTCCAAATATATCTCTTTCTTGTTTCAGATGTCTCCATGAATCTTTCTGTTCACCCATCAAAGGATTTTATATATGTATGAGCTACAGTCAGTTGCAGGAGGAGGGAGTATTTTGCCCTGTGAACTTTGGTTGTGGGACAAGTCAACAGGAGAGGCTGATTATATATACACAAGTCTTAAAACCATCTCTATTCCTGATGCATGCAGCTTTGACCAAAAATAAATAGACGGCAAAGTGCATCACAAAGGAAGAGACTGGTCTAACTGGAAACCATTAATATAGTGTGAATTCTTAGTATACTGCCTCAGCAACTTTCTTTGTTAATTAATTCCCTTAATCCATTAGGAAAAGCAGTCTAATTACTACAATTGTCTTTTTTTCTTCCCTAATTAGCAACTTCATATATACAAATAAAAACATTTTTTCTTTTTGTTGTCTTTGAAAATATATCTCCCTCATAGACGAATTGCATGCCTTAGCTGCCTCATTGTGTTGGAGAAGGTTTTGTGCAGATATTCATAAATATATGTGAAAGGTTTGCAGCTTTGCAATCCTTCATGATGAAATGCACCGCCACTTTTAAATAACTACCAAAAACAGTTTACTGGTAAATGTGCTGTAAAGCATGGGCTTGAGTTGATAGGGAGGCTAGCTGGGTGATGAAACAAACCTACATTCAGACTCATCATTTCTATTTAATAAATTACTGATACTTTTAATATGACAATCTGAAGTAGCTGCTACAAAACAGTATCCGAATTAATGCCCACTTTTGGGGAACTGTGAATACAGAAAGAGCCAGATAGAGAGCTCAGGAGGATTCAGCACTCACCTTCCCTTGCTACTCCACTGGGATGGATCAGACTGCTTTTGGAGAGGAGATGGGATTGCTGTCATACTGATCTTTCTTTCTGGGATATCCTGCTTTCAGTTAATTGTCTACCACAACAACATGTGGTTTGTGACCCAACTTTGAACGGAAAGAGGGTGCAGCAACTTAACAGTGCTCATGGGCCAAGGTCTGAGTCACGCTCCACATAGGAGCGTGACTTACTGAGAGTGAGTTAAACGACAGCAAATATGCCTAATGAGGAATGGATTAGTATGTCTGGAAGAGAGTGAAAACATGACCTGTGGGTGAGAAGGGGAATGTGAGCTAAAAATCTAAGAGTTGAACAAAGACAAAAAGCAGATGGAAGAGAAAAAAGAAAAGAAAAGTGTGGAAATGTGAAAAAAACTATGGGGGAAAAGGTTGAAATATTACTAATTTGTGCTGGGAGTTTTTTCCTGCTCTTACTTCCTTCAAATTGCAATGCTCTAGTTTTCTGACAATTTTTTTTCTTTTTATCAGATTTGGAAACCAAGACTCTCCAAGGTGTGAAGAGTGAAAGCAACCTCAGCACCACAGGCTCCTTCCTTGTAGAAAATTCTAGCATTGACTTCCAGAAGTTTCCTGACAAAGAGATCTTAAGAATATCTGGGCCTCTCACTGCAGACTTTACTATCAAGGTGAGGGTCACTGGTCATTGAAATCTTAGAGCAACATAAAGTAAGACAAGATGTACTAGGAAGACAAAAGAGATTTTTCTAGATCTTAATTTTCCAGTAGATGTTTATCACAAAGCCTAGTCCAGGCTATATCTTGAACTCTACATGAAATTCTTTATGGTTTTATATTTGATGAAACTCTTTAGGAGAGAGAGACTGCATTTACATCAAGAAATGCAAGGCCAATGTGTGCCCTAAAAAGAAAATATGAACTCATTTCAAGAAAAGACAGATTACTTTCTATATGCACTACTGAGGTACATATAAATCAATGACATACTGTTTTCTTTCTCTGTGATAAGCAAAAAGAAAGTCTGTATCTTTGGCCTGTCGTTCTTGGGTGTATTCTAATGCAGTTGCACAGAAGACTGTAAGTGAGCGAAGAGTAAAGTCCCCAGGCGCTAAAATAAATGGGATGACTTTACTTGAGAAGTCATGGCGTCATTTTGAAGTTCTGCTTTTTGTTGCGTTGGCAATAATAGTAAAATTGTTTCCTCCCATTAGAGCATTTCTATTCTTCCAGGTAATATAAAACACATTGCTGGAAGCAATGCACACATTCTGTGGGAAAACAAACATACGAAAAAGAACTTTTGGGAGTTGCAATAAAATAAATCCTTTTCCAGTAGGTCCAAGGAACCTAAAGGATTTCAGCTGTAAAACTGCAAAATCTGTGTCATGTCCAGAACTACATAAATATTTCACTGTGGGCGCCAGAGGTAGATAACATTTGCTTTAACCTTGAGCTGATGGCAGCTAGAGGTTTGAACAGTGAACTGGAAAATGTCCTAAGTGATTGTCGTGGGTTAAGCTGAGCTGTGCTGGAATGGGTTAGCTTGGGAAATAGCACAGTCCTGTAGGCTGTCCCCGGCCCATCATGGTATGTTAGCAGCCAAAAGAGCAAGTTGAAATTTTCAGAACTGGTTCACAAGGGGAAGCCTGAACTAAGGAATATATTCCTTCCTCTTTAAATGTCAGAATGAAAATGCCTTACTAAAACAGATACTGTTCAACTCTAACAGTTGAACAACCTGAAACACGTTTACGTGTTTTGCAGATGATACAGAGATGGTGAACATCAGTGCAATGTAAACAGTATTTCTCATTCTCTGTTATTTCTGCTGTTTGTGAATTTCTGGCAGCCTAGTTATAACATATTTGTGGGAAACAGCTGGTCATGTAGACCGATAACTCCAAAATGGTAGCAGAAGTGTTGTACTAATTTTCTCATATTTCCACTGTTGTCTTTTATGACAGGGAAAATACCTTTATCCCTTAGTGCTTACATTTCCTTCTCTATCAAAGCAAAGTAAGAAGTGCAGGTTAAATCAAAGGAGTACCTTGTTTAAATGATGACAGCCTGACCAATATGAGTGTACAAGCTAGCTAGGCATGGGCGGAACAGACACTGCTGAATTGAGATGAAACTGTTTTGAGTTCTGCTATGTGTTTGCACCTTTGAAAGTCAGAGTAACATGACTCATTAGGTGTTAAACCTGTTGTCTTTTGTGGATATAGAAAAATGCACCAAAACAACCCCAACAAACTGTTCATGGTTGCAGAATCTTTTCTAAGGTTAGCATTAAATTTTGCATTGGATTAGGCACACTAGAAAAAATTCTTTGCGCTTGAATCAGTGTTAGTTTTTTAATCAGCAGCTATAGAAGATACTTTAGATATTACTTCATGCAACATCAATATTATTCTTTACTATTAAATTATTTTTGTAACAAGTTTTTTTTTACTTTCAGATGTTATTTTGTTAGATTTTGCCAGATATAAGCATGTACAGATGCATGCAATCCAAGATGCTACCTCTGAGTTATGTCAGACTTGGAAATTGCTTTTCATACTTACTTTATCCATGATTATTTTGCCTTCAGATTTTGAAGGTAAAGTATTTTTCTTTAAAAAAATCAGATTAAATATTTCTCTGTGATGTTAGTAAGCTTTCCTTATGAAGTAGGATCTCTTTGGGTGTCAAGATTTACTTTCCTAGGCCAAGCCAGATTTTTATGCAAACAGATCTAAATGAATTTGTAGATGTAGCAGAACTCTATTTTTAGAATCATTGTCTAGAGAACTATTCTTATAATCCTTTTCACTTGACCCTGAATGCTCTTATTCAGACAGGTCAAGTCAGACACCTGGATATAATTCAGAAGTAGAAACTCAACATGAGACTTGACATTTAAATTTCTTTATTGGTAACACAGAATGCTTTAAAATTGCAAGAAGAAACCTCATGTTGTTCCTAGAGGAGCTGAGTTGTGTAATTACTGGATTTCTTTACTTTGTAATAGCCAGTGGTACATTTCTCATGTGCTAAACTCTTGGCAATCTTTTCACAAGATGTGTAAATAGAAAAAAATTATTCAGTCAAACAGCTGTATTAAAAAAAAAAAAAAAAAAAAATAAGGTGTTAGCACAAAATGGGTAAGAAACAATGTTTTTCATATTCTTATTTTTTATATTGATTGTTTGAGGATTATAAGTCTCCATTGTAAACTTTAATTTGTGAAAGGCAAAAGACATGGAAAACATGCCAGTAAACTTAAATCCCACTAGAACTACTTTTCCTAAATTCTGTGAATTTCTCTGTTTTGGTATTTTCAATCCAAAATTCTGATTCATGTGAATAGAAATGCCTCTTTTCTATAAGAAAAACGTGTCATGTTTGATATAATCCTGAAGAAATGAAGGTCCACTTTCATTTGAAATCTGTCTGTGGTCTAGAGGTCAGGATAGTAATATCACACAGGGGGACATGCGCCTTACTGGCAGAGCTGCCCCTGCTCTGCTGTGTTGCCAGTATCATATTTATTCACTTGCCTGTGCTAAAACATCTCCTCTGTTGATAACATACATTTCAGACCCTCAACAGAGAATGCTGGAGTATTCAGTTCATGTCACACATCTGCTTCTCCTTGACAGGATGAAGCAGTACTATCAGATGGGGTGTACAGATGGCCATGTAATGAGAACAGTCATCACCGGACAACTGTGAATATTAACTCCATTAGTTGTAGGCTTACTGAAACCGCCAGCAGGGACTGCCAGTGCACAGAGGACCTGGCAAAGCACAGCCTGTTAGGGTCTGCTTCACATGCTGATTTTTACATAGCTAAGGCCCTAACACTGTGGCTGAGCCAGCAAAAGACCAGTGGGTTTAAAACAAAGTGTAGTAAAGGATATTATCTGGGCTTGGGTTTGGTTTGGAGGAGAAACCATTGTAGGCCTAGATCTAGGCTAGGCTATGTTTATGTTGGTTTTAAATCCCTGGTATCGATCAGGGTTCATTCATAGTGTCTGCCCAGACCACATCCTTTGCATGAGGGATGTATAAAGTTGAATCGCACAAATGTTTGTCTGGAGGCTTTTGGAGGTATTTGGATTAGGATTGCGTTGTATTGATGTCCTTTTGTAGTGCTATGGCTGACAAGCCTTAGCTAAGGGCTGCTACCAGAAGACACTGTCCGGTGTTTTGTTTTGTGCAGGTGGCTGGGGGGTGCAGCTGGCTGATTTAGAAATGGTGTGGACTGGGTTCACTTGGGCAGAGTTACTGCTGAAATTAGGGGTTTGACCACCAATTGTCCAAAAAGTCATAAAAAGCATCTCAAAAGTAGATGCTGAATTACACAGCACTCTAGAGCTAGCCAGAAAACTGTTGGCTCTGCTGCAATCTAGTACAGGCAGAAAGTGCTGGTGAGAGAAATAAATTTGATAGCAGTCCAGGTTAGCCTGGCAGAGAGGTTGATAGGCCTTGTCAGGCTAGGGCCAGGGTTGGATTAAATGTTATTTTGGACAAGGAGCACACAGTGATTTACTTTGCGGCATGAAATAAATTATTTCAGCATTCACTTTAAGGCAGAGGCCAAATGATGCAAATTTGCTCTAGCAGCAAAGAGCTACTCTTTATGGTTCATATACTGTTGGATATTTGTGATATTATCACATGAGGATTGGGAGTAAAGACAGTAAGGGTCTTCTGTACAATTTAGTTCTGTTTCTGGGAAAGATTATACCTCATATTTGGGAGAAGGTTTCAGATCAGGTGGGAAGTGGTGAAGAATTGTGGAAGTACTGACAGCTCGGGGTTAGGATGGTGCTCCTGGAAGTAGATGAGATAGAATTAAGGCTGATTGCACAGAAAGAGTAATAGTCAAAGTTTGTGTGACTGATTCAGCTTTTGTGTTATCAAGGTCAACTCACTGAAACACTGTTTCTTCTAGAAGAGATCAATGGAATATTGTCAATTAATTGTAAAGCAAAAGTACCTCTTGGGATATGTGTCTTTCTGAGGTCATGTTTGCACACTGCAGATTAAATTTAGCTGGAAACATGATCGTATCAATGGCTTTTATCAACCTATGTTTGCATTCAGTACTTCTTTTCCTAGTAATAGTCATAAAAATCACCCAGTCTGATTTCCTGATACCCCAAAAATACACAGTTTTTGTAATAATTTCTAGGTCAAACCCACATGTAATGACCAGACTGAAAAGAGATGCAATCATTATTTATCTTGGCCATATCTTGTGACAAGTTCAGGAAAATTCTTTTTTCTCCTGTACCAGCAAATGAGGTGAAATGTATGGTAAACCGTGAAATAGACCTTTTGAAAACAATGTACACTTTTTTCTTCATATCAACATTGTTTTTTCTGTCCAATATAAATTATTTCAATTAATAGTACATAGAACATGATCATTCTCCTAATCAATATATTTCACTTGACCTTGTGGTCATGGGATGACTTTCATAATGAGCAGTACACTGTGTAAAATAAGGAATACATCTCGTTTTTCAACCCTTGGTGCAATATTTTCACTGATTCGTTCTCTTTTTCCCACTCTGAGAAACAGGAAGTTATTACTACTGTATAACTCCTTTCTTCTTTACTTCTACTTGACATCTCTGTCATCATCATTTGCCTCTTTTCTAGTGTCTTCATAGAATCATAGAATGATTTTCGGGTTATAAGAAGCCTCGAGGATGCTCTAGTTCCAACTCCACTGCCATGGGCAGGGACACATTCTACTACATCAGCTTGCTCAGAGCTACATTTAGCCTGATCTTGAACATTTCCAAGGATAGAGCATCCACAATTTCTCTGGGCAACTTCTTACAGTGTCTCACCATGCTCATATAAAAGAATTTCTTCTAATATCTAAACTCAATTTACCCTCTTCCAGTTTAAAGCCACTATCCTTCATCCTAGCTCTACATGCCCTTGTCAAAAGCCCCTCTCCAGCTCTCTTTTAGCCCCCTTTAGGTACTGGATGGCTGCTGCAGGGTGTACTGACAGCAAGTTCTCCAAGCTGCACTACCCCAGCTCTCTCAGCCAATCTCTCAGGTATCTCTACATATACCTCCTCTGGACTCGGTCCAGCTGGTCGGTGTCCTTCAGGTTCCTGTCATGTCTTACTCAATTTAACCTTTACTTCTCATAAAAAATGATCCATAGAAAGTTTATCCATATTTCCATTCTCTGTCCTTTTCCTGGTTTCACTGTGATTATACAGTCACAGTTTTTTAAAATGCACGTAAACATATAATTTGTGTCTAGTATTTAAATACATAAATGTGTATTTTGAAAGAATCAATTTCCTATAAATAGAGGTGTAGTTTAATAAAATGTAATAGCATTATTTAATATCTATTTCATATAAAGAGATAATTATATTATACATAAATATACATGTTGAAAAAGAGTGAATTTACACTCAACAATTACTTGAAAGGAAATTGTAACGAGGTGGGGGTCAGTTTCCCCTCCGAGGCGGAAAGTAATAAGACAAAAGGAAATGGCCTAAAGTTTTGCCAGGGGACCTTTAGATTGAATACTAGGAAGACTTGCATCACTGAAAGGCTGGTTAAGCATTGGAACAGTCTGCCCAGGGAAGTGGTGGAATCACCAACTCTGGAAGTGTTCAAAAAATGAGTAGATGCAGTGCTTAGAGACATGGTTTAGTGGCGGACTTGGCAGTGTCAATGTAGTGGTTGGACTGGATGCTCTTAGAGGTCTTTTCCAACCTTCATGATTTTATGATTCTGTACACATAATAATCAGAACACAAATTCTACCTGGCTGTGTACTCTTCTCTCCTTTTTTCTTCCTTTCTGCAGTATTCCATCGATGTTTTTAACTGGTGCTACACACTGAGCCAATATTTTTAGAGGAATTCCTAAAACAACCGTACTATCATTCTGAATAATAATAGCTAAGGTGGACAACAGTTTTGTGTATGGTTAGCATGTATAATTATTTGGGGTTTCCCATAGGCATTATTTCTTTTTTTTTACTGAACGCGAATTTAGTCTATCAAAACTTTGAGTGCTTTCACAGATGGTTTCAATTTTAGGCACCATTCATAAGTTTTTTTCATTAGCAAACTTGGTCAGCTCATGGTTGACCCCTTTTCCTGCTCATCTGGGCATCTGGCTAACAACTCATGCTGTAGTACATATCCCTGAGGGATTCCACAGTCCTTCATGCGTTGCAAGAACAGGATTGGACCATTCTTTGTCATCCAGTCACCAGTTCATGGAAGGATCCTCTAGAAAGATCTGTCTAAAACCATTGGTGAGGGACCTAGAGAAAAACCTGGAAGAATAAAACTACCTTTATATTTTTGGCAAAGCAAACCATAGGGCTCAGAAAACATTACCTTTCTCTGGATACTCTCTGAATTCCGTTCTCTTTTTCTATTCTATCTACTCACCCAATAACTGAGGTAGAAATTATTGAAGTTTGTTCATTACTCATGAGACACTTTCTGAAAAGTATTACAAATTTCTATCTATGTTTTTGTGTTTTAAACCATAGTTTATGCATGTAAGTAGATTGAATATGATCATATGTGATTTGGATTCCTGTGCTCAACCAGTACATCATTTGAAACTACTGGGTAGATGCTGTTTGGATCTGAAGATGTGTTACCATTAATTTTGCATACTTCTTTAAAATACTGCTGATTTGAAATGTACTGGCAGGTTTTGAGGCAATAGAGATGGTTTCTTGGACATGTAATTTCCTGTTCCTCTGATAAATTGTTATTTGTAATTTTTACTTTTCTTATTCGGTAACTTTTATTTATGTTCCCTGTGTGTATCTCTCAAAAATCAGTCACTTTTAGGTGCTATAAAGGCTTGATGCCAACCTTGTTCAGTGTTCCCCATTTTAACAATGTGTGTGTGGCAAAAAACACCTTTTCAATTTGTTCATTTTATTTTTATACAGTATCTATCACAAAAGGCTCTTCCTTTTACATTGATTTCTTTGATATTGCCATTAATAAATTAAGGTAAATAAATATTCTGCAGTGGCAATGAAGGTTGCTTGTTCAAAGGTGTATTCTCTCAACCTGGAAGCATGTTGATGGTGGTGAAATTGTCTTTTCACAGATGACTGGGATGTTATGGGTAGTATCCACAGCAGAGATGCAACACATCTGGTTTTGGTGTATTTGGGGTTGCCTTTTGTCCTATGGAATGATTTTGGTCTTCTCATTTGAGAAACTTCCATATTTGTTGCACTTAGTAGTGGATTCTGTACAGATTATTTAATTGTTATAGCTGGTACTGCAGATTCAATTACTGCCAGCTATCCTAGCCAATCCACTGCAGTGATTTTCTTTTTTTCTTCTTTTGGGTAGAATAATAGAAAAATAATGGTAAAAGATTTGAACCTTCTAGCTTTCTGTTTTGGCTTTGTGAGAGAATTAATCTAAAGGCTTTTTAACATCCTCATCACCTAGAGAAATACTGTTTAATCCAAGACTGGGAAAGGGTGAGCAAGTTCAATTCAGAGATACTTTGTAAAGTATGTAGATCGGTGATAATGTAATTTCACAGTGTTTTCTCTGGTGGATTTATAGCCTTAAATTGAGAAGCAACAGCTGGAGCTGACTTCCATAAGAGAGATAACCCCAAAACCAAGCTGATCCAACACAGGACTATCACAAACAGGGGACATGAATGCAGAAATGGACAGTAGACATGCTCCCTGTACCTTGAGGGCAGAGCTCCTTTCAGCATTCCAAGGGAATGAAAAAGCAAACTCAGAGGACTTATGGTGTAGTCCTGTCTTAAAACATATGCTTGAAAGCCTTCAGCATCTCTCATTATTTACATTTTATGTACTTTTAATGTTATTTTAAACAAGATGGTAAAGTTATTTTCCCATGACAATGTCTGGCTTCTATTTCCTTCATGAACAAATTATTAACAGCAACAAATGTATTCTACATCCTCCTTTTTTTTTCAGTGCAAGGTATCACTTCATACAACCATCAATATTGAAGCACTTTAGGTAGGATAACTTTAATACTGACATGAGAAGCACTAAACGAAATATGTCACATTTAATTTCTTATTAATTATTTTTATTAGTATCAACCTGGTGATTTGGCATTTGGAACTTGCAGAAAGCATTCATAACCAGAATCAAAACCAAAGTCTTAATAATAATAATAATAATAATAATAATAATAATGATAATAATATAGAAAAATCCATTAGAACTTTTCTAATAAGCATGATGGCATGGAGCTAGATCACAGTATACCAGATCAAATTCTATATGACAAAATTTGCTGGAGCACTTCCAGAGAAGGACAACAAAGCTGGTGAAGGGCCTAGAGACTAAGTCCTGTGAGGAGTGGCTGAGGGAGCTGGGTGCGTTGTTTAGCCTGGAAAAGAGGAGGCTCATGGGAGACCTCATTACTCTGTACAACTGCCTCAAAGGAGGTTGTAGCCAGGTGAGGGTCAGTCTCTTCTCTCAGGCAACCAGTGACAGAACGAGAGGACACAGCCTTAAGCTGCACCAGGGGAGGTCCAGGTTGAACATCAGGAAGAACTTCACTGGAAGGGTGGTCAGGCATTGAAAAAGGCTGCCCAGGGAGGTGGTGAACTCACCATCCCTGGAAATATTCCAGAAACAGTTGGACATGGCTTTTAGTGCCATGGTCTAGTTGACATGGTGGTGTTTGGTCAAAGGTTGGACTCCATGATCTGGGAGGCCTTTCCAGCCTTAATGCTTCTATGATTCTGAGGTATGAGATTATAATTCCCTTTGTCTGTCCTCATTTTGGAACACACACACACACAAGAAAAAAATGGTGTCTTTCCTCCTCACATACCCCACCCCCAACTGCATTAAATAAGAACATCTAATTGAATATCCTTTTCAGGGCTTAGCAGTACAAGTAGCATTGATAATTATTTGGTTTTGACTGCTTCTTATAAACTGCTGATTAAATTTTAAACCTGTCCAAGTAAACTACTTGTAAGTAAACAAAGTTTTGGAGGTCAGGCCATGTGTTCTTCAGTGAATAGAAATAAATGGTTCAGGCATACACTGCCAAAATCTAGCAGGAAAGGTTTGGGCTTTAGGTAACTTGACTTATTGGGTTTCAAGTGAACTAATAGAATTTTGGAGCTACAGGAAAAACCACCAAAATGCAAAGGTGAAGTCAGATGTTGCAGCTTCTTGTTCATAGAACAGATCAGAGTATCTCAAAAAGATTAAACACCTTTTGTGTTCAAATTTTTGTTTTCTTGTTTTTAATCAACTTTCTGTGAATTTCCCAAACCAAATCTGCATTTTATCAACTCCAGACTACACCTGAGCAGCTGCCTGTGGTTCTCTTGCATCATCCCAAGCAGTCGTTAACAAAATCAGTTTAAAAAACAGTGTACAAGAGATAATTTTTTTTCCAAGATCTTTCAACAGGGAAAAAAAGATATCTCTGTTGATAGTGACTGTAGGCTAGACAGTGGATATTCTGAGCACTCTAGTCTTAATCAGCTCCTGGGAGCACCAGTCATGTATGACTGGTTTTATTCCTTTGGGTCTCACAAAGTGGTAAAGGCTACTCTGATGTTAGGAACGCTCCAAATTTCCCTGAAGCTAAAGAAAGTCAAGGATGGTTTCTGGGGAGTTGCAATGCACAAATGCATGGATGAGTGCTCTGCAAGATCTGAGTACTTCTGACTTCTGCTATTAATAAATTTAAATAGGATTTTATTTGCATGCATAATGATCAATTGCCATTTTTTTCTAGTTCAATTATCTAAGTATGCAAAAGTCATTGTTAGTGAGAGGACTAGCTAAAGACTCTCAGGTGATGACCATCTCTATTTGAATCTTTGGCATTTCTCATAGCTACAAGGGTGTTGCAAATACTGCAAGGGTAAAAAATTTCATCATACTACAGAGATGAGTATTTCGATGTGTAGGAGTTGGCCCTGTGCAGTCAAACCAGGACATTATTTGTAGCATTTAGCTATCAAGTCTCACTCAGTTCTTCAGGGCTCAAGCAGGCAATATTTTTTCCTGGATAAAGATCTTAGCTTTAACAAACAGTAAAACAAAATCATAAAGAAGTTTTTGCTGAGTGGAATCACGGTATATTGTTCCACTTCTGCTTACAGTACTCCTTAAAAAAATAAAGGATACTGTGTATTCTTCTTTTATTTGGTCTTGTATCATTTGAGCTTATGATCATGGCTCATTGTCTTCCCCACTTATGTTGTTATCATGGCTGTATGAGTGACTTCCACATTAGGCTGGAACAGATGTACAGCTGTCTTTTCTCTGTGTCAAAACAGACAGATAACTGCAGGCATGCAGGAATAGTCTGCGGAGAGGAACTCTTCTTTCTTCCTGATCTTTTTTTTTTATGTAGACTCTTTTTTCCACTCCTTCCTTTTATAGTAGGCTGTATGTGAGCTCTTGGTTTGTTCTTCATGATTCACTGCCGACTGTACTGCAGAGTACATCTGAGTTCAGGAATCACTGATGATCCTTAAAAAGCAAAGAGTAAGAGCAGAGTTCTCCCCAGAGAAGGCCTTTCCTGCACACTGAGATCAGAAACCTCCCCAAATGACTTCCAGCACAACAGAACATCTTTCCCAGGAGTGCCTGAGGCTTTCATGAGCCCGGAAAGACCCTTCTGAAGTCTGTAATTAATGCACCATCCCCGCACAAGGAATTAGGTATCCTGTTTCTGGCACACAGGCTCAAATAATATTGATCTGTGCAAAAGGCCTCCCATTTGCTGAAGCTGTTGTATTTCTACAGCTGGTTTGGATTTTTTTACTTTGGGGAATTGACATCACTGTTTAATTAGAAAAGGGCAGCCTTAGTCTCAGTGGACCAGATCTCATACACACATCAATATTCTTGCCGTCCTCCTGCTCTTCAAGATACATCTTGATCTGTAATCATGTTGCTGTCCATCTACAAGCAAAAACAAAACAAACAACCCAAGTTACAAAGTTCATCTCAATTTGTGTTATTTTTGCTTCTGTTTCACAGACCATTCTTCGACAGAGTCTCTTGGTGTTTGGAAAGAGAAAAGAGAAAGGGAAAAGCATATTGAAAAATGGTGTTTCCAAAACTAGGAGACTCTTTTAAAACATGAGAGGAAAAAAAAAAAGGAGGCAGTGGTTAAACATTTTAAGTCATGTGAAAAAATGTGGGGAAGATTGTTCCTGAGAGCAGCAGTACTGTCTTGCAGAAAAGTCCGTCTTTTCTAGTTGTGATTTGACAGTTTTCTCTACTGTTACAGCATCATGCCACTGATGCAGAGATGCTCACGTAGCACTAAGACATTGTGTCCTAGGACAAATAATCAAATAGGAGAGGGTTTTAGTAGCAGATTTTTGTTCTTCCCTTGCCAGC
Organism: Dasyornis broadbenti; assembly: GCA_013397935.1. Taxonomy (NCBI): domain Eukaryota; kingdom Metazoa; phylum Chordata; class Aves; order Passeriformes; family Dasyornithidae; genus Dasyornis; species Dasyornis broadbenti. Next base: position 1,098,478 of record VZRN01004184.1, read on the forward strand.
TGTTTGTGCAGAGCCATAGAGGTAAGGACAAGGGATAACCTGCCAAGATTTTGAAGTCCTCGTAATGCTATTATTTATCACAGATGTCAAATGGGTAGGATATTTTACTGGGCCAGGTACAAGTGGTGCTGCTTTACCAGTGTGAAAGTCTCTTGTATTGCAGTCCTTGCACTACAAACTCTTGTTTATGTGGGAAATCTATTCAGCACACATAGTACTGGAAGCATGCTAGCTTTTAAGCTCAGGTGGCTTGTAGGCTCTAAAGAGTTTTCCAGACAGGAACTTAGCCCCAGCCAGGATTCCATGCCTATGACTGAAAGAAGCATTTTTGCAAGCAAAATAAAGTAATCTGAAGAACAAACGTATAATAATGACAGTGCCACAACAGGGAATGAAATAAAGACCTCACCTCCGAAAACAAAAAAAATAGTGAATTAGAATTTTTATATTATTTATTATTTCTCAAGTGCAGCCTCCATATTTTACTCTGTACTATCAAGTGTATTATACCCATTCTTTGAATGTTTTCTGGGAAACATTAAAGATCTAAAAGCTATGTCTATGTGTCAGGGACAGTAGATAGTGGTAAGTGATTTTCTGATGTATTAAACATCAGTCCGTATCCTTTGTCCCAATAAGATTATTCAGTAGCACTAACTGTACATTTGTCATGCACTCATTATTTCAGAATATGGTCTCAAAATGGTCACTGATTATGACCAGAAATTTATTTGACTGTTTTTGAACCCAAGATTCTGCCACTGATCTATGCTTTGTTTTTATATTTCATTTTCCTAATGCAAAGTATATCTGGTATTTCATGAAGCTGCAAGGCATCTCCAGTCTGCAAGATGCAAGGAATTCTTCTTCCCTGTATTTATGTTAAGTTCACTCTTTGATATCACCTCTTTTTCAGATTCATTATGCTGGTGCTGCTGACAGTTCAGTCCAGTTCATTTTCTACCAGCCTATCATTCACCGATGGAGGGAAACTGATTTTTTCCCTTGTTCAGCATCCTGTGGTGGAGGTAATGAATTACGACTGTATTTCAGAAACTGTCATCTGCATACATGACTTTTCCCAGTTGCTGCCCTGAGTTTTGGACCTTAAAATGGGCAAAATCTGAAAATTTAAATAAACACAACTAAATGAAAAGAGGAATGTAGTAACCGGTAGGTCTTTAGCATCGTGGCAGACTCTGTAGATAAAGTACATCTTGATACCTATACATCTGCACTTAATGATACAGCTGTCAAACATAAGGGCTGATGGGATTTGGGCCTGTTTTGGAAAAACAAGATGTCTCTATTTGTCCCTGTTGCTACCAGCAGGTTTACTCTCTATACTGACACTGAGGGCACAATTCTTGGTGACCACGAAACGTCAGCCTTGGTTTTTTCTTTTTTTTTCCTAGGCTTCTGAATTTTTGTATGGTTTGATAACCATGCTGGTTATCTCTTGTTTCCTCCTACATGTGATTTACATTGCTGTTTTCAATCTGGCCTGTAAAACAACAGCTGTTACATCCAAAGCACTGAAGCAAGCTGAAATTAGTTTGATTTTTACCAAATCAGAACTTAGATGTATTTCAGAGAGAGACGGGAAGAACACCACCTCTCATATTATTTATTCCTCTGTGTATTGCAGGTTATCAACTGACATCTGCTGAGTGCTTTGATCTGAGAAGCAGTAGGGTAGTAGCAGATCAATACTGCCACTATTATCCTGAAAATATCAAACCAAAGCCAAAACTTCAAGAGTGTAATCTGGATCCTTGTCCTGCAAGGTCAGTCAGCTTTAATTTTAAAGGCGGCTGAGCTCCAAGGGAGTAAAATTAAATAGAATATTCTGTTGCTATTTCTCACACTGTCATTTATCCTACATAATTCAATCTCTTCCTCATCCTGAGAATGCACTGTATAGAATATCTCTATTTGGCACCTCCACATAGCAAAGACTGTTTTGAAGTGGTTGTTTCTTCCCCTCAGATTGTATTTTGCCTCACTAATTGTTGCAAAGTATGAGAAAACAAATTGTCCATTATACCATCCCCATGATCAATGCTTGTCTCTTAAGTGTTAGTGAGATGGAAAAAATTCTTTTGCATGAAAATTATCATCATGACAATTAGATTAATTATTTTTATGGGGTTTTAAAATTTTTCTCCTTAATAAAAAGACTACTTGAATTTATGGCAGCTTATAAAAATGCAATGAGTGATTTTGTTCTGGTTATCAATGTCCTTTGGCCCTGCGTGAAAGTCTCATCTCTGCTGCCCCACAGATTCACAGAATAGATAGGGTTGGAAGGGAGAACCACAGTGGGTCATATGGTCCAACCTCCCTGCTCAAGAAGAGTCATCCCAGAGCTTATGGCTCTGGGATGACTCATGTCCAGATGATTCTTGAACATCTCCAGTGGGGGAAACTCCACAACGTCTCTGGACAATCTGAGCCAGTGCTTGGTCATTGCACAGTAAAGTTCTTCCTTGTATGAAGGTAGAGCTTCCTGTGCATTCTTCCTCAGAAGATTAATAGTAAAAAAAGTAAGATCAGACAGATTTTTCATGTATAAGAAAAGAAAGAAAACAGCAAAAAGGACTAGTCATATGATTAACCTCGAACTTCAGTGGAAGTCCTTCTGAAGCCACTGAATAAGCAGAAGCATTTATTTGCGCAATCTAAACCTTTTGGTCCTCCTGTGTGGCTTTGCTAAAAGATGGTAAGCAGAGATCAGCAGGCATGACTAGGATGCCAGAAAGCCATTTTCTAATCAGCTTCTTTCCCTCTAGACTAGTTTTGTGTCCAGTTTGATAAAGCGAGTTCATGCAAGTGCCACATAAAAAGTTGCTATGTCACTTCAGATTGCTGGAGGTTTTCATAGTAAAAAGATGTCCTAATGAGAAAAAGGCTGCTTTAGGAACCCATGGGACTATGTATCCACCTGACTGAGGATGGTTGCTGTCCAAACCAGGAATACCACCTTTAGAGTTAGCTAGGCATTATTAGAGCTGAACAAATCACTCCAACACAAAGATAGATTTTACTTCTTATAGAAAGTTTTGCCTGACGTTCACTGACTTTTTCCGGAGTTAACATTCAGATTGCTTGGTCATTGAAGACACATTTACTGAGTGTATAGCAGTTTATATTCCTTTGTTCCTGTAAGCCCATTTTGTTCGAGACAGAGGGCAGTAGTGGCCAGGTGTGATCAGGTAGAAGGCTGAAATATGAATGTCTCAGGAAGAGAATTGTTGAAACGTATGATTCAATACAGAACCTATCTTTTAGAGTGACTTATCACAGTATCAATGAGAAAGTAATTTTATGCAGTTGCTTTATTTTTTTTTTAATTCCAAGATGCTATTTTTAAAACACACAGTTCTGAGTCAAATATGTAATTTGCCTCTGGAATTTGTGCTGTGGATATTTTCCATACTTTCTCCAATAATTTTAAATTACACATTCTCAAATGGCAAGACAAATGACTGCATGGTACATGGGAGGAAAGAGAAAAGAAAGTAACAGATGGGCAGATGTCAGGAAGCAATTTTTGTTTAGTATAAGACATAACAAGGCAAATTTGTTGATACAAAGACCCTGAGGGAAGGGAGAGTCATTTAGAAGTACAGCTATGCCATCCCAGAGGAACTGACATTTTGGAAACATGTTAACAGAACACCAAATTTCAAATTACTGTTTTCAAAAGTGCCTTTGTAAAGAATTGATCAACAACTCAGAGAAAAAAAAAAAAACAGAGGAAATCTGTGGTAACTTCTGTATTGGTGATGATTTCTTACAGTCAGGAAAAGGGTAGCTGAAGCAGAAACATGGGTCAGAAGCATGAGCAAGGACGGTGTCTTGTCTCTGCAGTGTCTTTGCTGTGTGGGAGCTGCTCTGCTCCACCAGTACAAAATTAAGACATTAATTTTTCCTGGCAGCGTTTCCCAGTTCTATGAGGCATAGCTGATTAGTAGTTGCTGACTGTTCCTATGGTGTGTCAGTGAATGCCACAGAAAATAATTGTTGACTACAGTGGCACTGAATAAAGCGACTGAGAGGGATTGCTGTAGGAGAGCTTACACTAAAATTTTCAACAAAGGGTAGGCTTAAAGAAAAGTTTAAATGAACACCATGAGTATTGTGTGGGCCTGAAATTAGTTGCCTCTTTAGGTTTAGTGCATAGAAATATTTTACTATATTGTGCTTACTATGGCAATAATTAGCAGTTTTGCTGGCATCATGAATAGCAAAAAGGCGTAGTCTCAATGAACGTGGTAAATGAAAATAGTTTTCTTTCTGCAAACCCATTTTCTCATGTACCCAGAGAAGGAAAAGTATGTGGATGTTTATTTATCAAATATACAATTTATACGTACTCGTTTTCCAGGTTGAGTAGAGGTGGCCACATATACTGTTCATCTAAGTGAGATCAGTGGCTAGTATCTCACAGAATACATGATATGGGATGACACTGAGTGCCTTTTCATCCCTGCATACTATCAGTGCTCTGTCCAACCTCTCTCATCAACTCTGTGTCAGATCCAGCTCATGCCTTACAAAGGAAATTGAAAAGAGCTGTTTATTTACACTCCATCATGATTTTACAGCAGTCTGCCTTTGACTGGTAAAAATATGTCTCTATGTGTAATATCTACTGATGTAAACAGCAGCCAGTTCAATCTAGTCCGCTCCCCTCTATGTGGTAAAATCCAGCATTAGTACTTCACATATTTAATTAAGTGAAAATCTTTTACCTACCCAAAACTTCACAGTCTAGAAAGTATTTTTAGCCTTCATCTATATCCTTCTTTCTGGTATCTTTTAATAGAAGAGGAATGGAATTTTTTTCCCTGCTTAGAGAAAAGGTTTGTTCAGATTTGACTTTACTGGGTGTGCTAAACACTTATTTAGGACAATTTGGTGCAATAAGCAGTAGATTCATAATTTCCTTCATAATTCAAAGGCTTCCCTCCAAAAAGCAATTTTTACAAATGTGAAAAAGACTGTTGCCCCACTCATCACTCACTTACTCACCAGGATACTGTCAATATTATTTCTAGATTTAATCTTAGACTTTTAGGTGGCATTCCCAGCTGCGCTGTTCTGCATTTTTACCAGTCTCCTGTATTTTTTGCCTACTGCTGCCAAATGTTAATGTGGGAGTTTCTGAGACACAAAAGCTCTATTTGTGCTTTTAACAGAAGATTTCAATGGTGTATAAAGATTTCTAAAGGCAACTTCAGCAGAGATTCTAACTTCATGAAACAACTGTCTAAAAAATTTCATATTATCAAGCCTCTAGCATAAAATGTTCTTTTGAACACTTCAGCTCCAGGAGTTTGCCTAGAGTTTTATCTGTAAGCCTGTCACTAGAACACCTGTGAGAAGTTTGGGGGAAAATCTCTTATTCAAGCAAGACTTTCAGAACACAGAGCCCTGAAGGAACTCTCAGATATCCACAATTTATGGAGTCCTCCAGCAAAATTGCAAACTCCTCTTCCTGCTTTCTTTTGGCATTCTCATTTAAATATCCATACTGAGAGGTGGCAGAGGTAGGCATCACCAAAAGAAATTTTAAATTAAATTTAAATTTTAATAAAATTGTGGTTTTTAGTTGTAAATTTTCAGCTAATCCAACAAGAGCATTAAAGTACAAGTAAAAACATACAAAGGACACCAGGATGTTACAGCCATTCAGAGTGATCCTAAGTAGTGAGAAGTCCCCAATATACTTAGTGATGTGAAAGTGGAGTTGTAGATGGAGAAGGAGCTGATAGCAATGGCAATGTTCTGGTAGTCATAATCAGAGCCAACTGAGTTCAAGAGCATGATAAAGATGAGCAGCAGATAATTCTAATGCCTAGAGAGGTACATTTCTTCTCAAGATAAGTAGTTGAAACCTTGAATTTTTGGACAGAGAAAAAGTAATTTAAATTAAGCTAGAAAATAATTTTGTCAGAACAGAGGGTGGGCCAGGAAACATTTGTCAAGCAGTTAAAAGATGTGAATAGCAGAACAAATTCATCTCTAAGGGTGCAATTCATATTAATGAAACAGAGAAAGAAAGGCAGAAAGGAGCTGCCAGGATGCATCAGATAACAAGCTGTAAGGTGGGAAAGTATATCATGTACTGCTATGAACATCAAATACAGATATCTATCTGCCCAATATGAAGTTACAGGAAAATGAGTCTATTTTAAGTCCTAGAAGAAACCAAAACTGCAGCAAGTAAATGGTCATTTACAGTGATTTTCACTGGATATTCAGTTGGTAACATTTAATACTGGAAAGTATCAGCTAATTCCCTTTTTGTATCAAACACTGCTCATCCAAACCACCATAAAATTTTGAACTGAATAAAAAAAGGAGATGTTTAGAAGCATTATAGCCATGCTACTGGAAAGAATTACCTTTTCTTCTTTCCACTGACAACACCTCTTTCAAGCACTGTGAAGACATTCGTTTTTAGCAGTCTGTGGCAATGATAATTAAACTATATTGCTTAGAATTTTAAATCTCTGCTCCATAAAAAAGACATTTTTTATAAAGATAGGATACTGTCATGCTGAACAGACATTCTGTTTAAAGCAAGGGGGTTTTTTGGAGGCTGACACAAAAGGACGATTTTCTCAGCAGTGTCTTTCATTTATAAATAGTTTTTTTTAAGTATCCACTGACATTCCATCTTAAAATGTTTAAGCAGCAGACATTGGCCTTTGCCAATCTCTAAAGTACTAAGACCATATAAAAGATTTATAAATACAAAGTACATGGCAGTTCTTCAAGATTCACATTGTTAGCATCCAGAAACCAGAAAGGTAAATCATACTGGTAGCATAACTGAGGATTACCATTTCACTGCCTACAAAAGTAGGCATTGAAACAAATGTTGCCTGTACCTGTGGTGTTACTGATGTCATCTACCCCAGCTCTGAAGGGAAAAAGTAATCGATTCATGGAATAACACATGGGAGGCATTAATAGATACCATCTCCTTGAGGGTTTCAATGACTGTTTCTCAACACAGTGTGCTTTTAGCACAAGGACATAATGGCACAGCATGGCATCTTCAAAGAGCACTGAAGTGAAGTATCACACACCACCTTAGTGTCGGGATTTGTGGTGTTAAAGTGCAGTCTTTTACAGAAGATTGCCATCTATCCAGTGATAATCATGGCTCTCACAGAGATGGTGACTTGGATGCCAAACTGTTGTCTTTTGTGGTGAACATTTTCATGTCTTCTAGCACAGCCAACCACAGCTACTTTAACATTTCATTATTATTTGTTCATTGCTAATAAAATCATAGACATATTCCATTGCTTAGATGGCACAGTCCCTGCCCAGCAGATCATTTACTCTCAGGTCTGACAGATTTCAGTGATGGCTTAAATCTTGGCATGCAAGTCCACATCAGGAAAGAAGTGTAATGGGTGCAGCCACCCACAAGCACACACAGCCCTGGAGCCTCAGCACTGTGAGTAGGACACCTCTGGCAAAACAGAACCCTCAGCAGAAGTGAAGACTGAGAACCAGAGGCATGTGGGCATCCTGCAGAGGCTGGGCAGCGGCACAGCAGGGTACAGGATACCAGCAAAGGAGTGGCACGTTGTCCCCATACAGGGTCACACCACCCTGAGGTACCTTGGGGGCAGATGGCTTTTCTCTCTGCTGGCTCCTCTCCCAGTTCTAGCTCTCATGACACTGCTTAGCTCACCAGATTCCAGCCTGAGACTTGCCAGCATGCAGGAGAGAGAGTTGGGAAAGGCTGGCACCTTGTCAGAAAGAGGGAGTCATCAGTCAGATACAGGAGAAAAGCATTTGTGCTTGTCATGTGCTAAATCAGTTATCTTAAGGAGGAGAAGGAGCGACTGGGGAAGAGTTCACCAAACCTGACTTCCAAAGAATGCAGCTGCAGACAGTTGTCCCAGGGGTAAACTGAATGTTTGCAAAATTGGCAGATCTGGTTGCAGCACTCTCACCTTTGGCATGTGCAGTTCCCACTCCAACCATACATGTGTCTTGGAAGAGCAACTGTGTTGAGACTGCCAGCACTCAGAGGGAAAACAAACCAATGTGCAGAATATATGACAGGACTTGTTGGTCTGAAAGGCATGGGAGATCGCAGACATATGAGACAGAACAGCTCTGCAAAATAATTTGCTTTGTGCTCCTGCTTCTGCCAAATTTCTTGATGTTTTGTGAATGAGTCCTGTTAGCTACTTGCATATATTTCAGTGAAGGAATTGTTGTTTCCACTGTTTGTTTAGCACACCATCACCTTTGCAATGGCTAGGTAATGTACAGTAATTAAAGCCCCTAAAGTAGATCTCTTCCACCTTGTTTATAGGAGTATGATGGACTGATAGATTCATAGAATCTAAACCACTTTGTGCCATCAAAAAGTTAGAATTCACCAAAGTAATCTCTAAGATGATTTTTTAAAGTGTTCACTTAGTCTTGGGGGTTGTTTTGTAGAACATATACAAAAGAAACCCCACAAGACTAGCTAGAAGGGTGCAAATGTCATTAATGATATGATGACCATCTGCTCTTCTAAGACAATTTATTTAAAAAGTCATAAATTTTAAGCCATTGTGTATTATTGTGTGAGTCTTTTTCCTTACTATAACTTCATGGCTGTGATTCATTATCTTGCAATTAGAGAATGAGAGCCTTTGACAGTCCGTCACATATGCAGAAAGTCAGTGTCAGTAATTCTGTGGAGCTCAATACTGTTTACAGAAATGCAGGCTCAATACTGTTTAAAGAAATGCAATTTTTGTGTGCAAAATTTTTTGAGGATCAAACCTTTCCAATGACAACATTAATCTAGTGTTTTGTAAATGTTACATAATATTCATAATAGTGTTTGGATGTGGTACAGTTATTTCTATGCAAATAGTCTTGGGAATCATGCATTCTAAAGCATGTAGACCTGGATTATGCATAGAAATCATTTTTATTAGAAAGAAAATATTTTTCACTGCAATGAGTGAGAAATGTTTTGAAATCTGCTTCTTTCTTACACGGTAGATGCTTTTATAGTGTACTTATTTCATTTTTTAACTCACTACATAACCTTTTTTCCCAACCACTTCTCAGCAAGCTGGTGAGCTAGAGAGTGCAAAAAGCTTCAGAGTGGAACTTCAGCAACAGTGGTAGAAAAGTCAGAAAAACAGAAAATTCCCAAAAGCGTGGGCAAAAAACCCTCAGAAAAATTTCCCTTCCATCTCCTTAAAATACTAGTACACAATTCATCCAGCTTCTCCAGATGTCTACCCATCAAGCTAAGTCTGAAAAGACTTGTTCATTGACCATATTCTAAATGACCCATTTGTCTTTTCCAGAGTTTCCCAGTGCCAGAACTACCTCTCCTAGATTTTTAGATTTTTGTGGGGACAGGCAGCTCTTCGAAGATGCAAATATGCGCACTCATGCAGAGAGTTCCTGTGAGTGCAGCAGCTGCTAATCTTAGAGGGAACTGTCTAGTCCCCGTCACACACTTCCAGGGCTCCAGCTGCTTCCCGCGCTTCAGCTGGAAAATTCCAGCACGCTGACCTGGCACTGACTCCTTGCTGTGGAAACACAATGGGATCCATTCTTCTCTCTGGGACAAGCTATGCACATAAACCCCCTGTTGACTGAAAGGAGAACAGACCCCTTTAGGCCTGGCCTGACAAGACTCCTTTGAATGCTTACAGCATTTTTCAGTGAACTGTGTTCAGAATGGAGAATATTTTCTCCCTTCCCCCTCCTTTGCTCCTTCGCCCTTGCAGAAACCATAGCAGCATACCTAGCACCTCTCATCTGTAAAAGGCTCCCGAGAACCACCTTTATTCTTGACATTCAGTTTCATCTCTCCTTAACTTGGATGGAGACACACTTTTATTTTAATGCAATTGGTATTCTTCACTCTGATTTTTCTGTCCCCTTGCCCCATCCAAATACCCAAGTGGCTTTGATGAAAGTGATAAATGAGGTGCTCTGAGATTATCTGTTTGATGTTAATCGATATGCCTGATAACTGGGAGACAACATTGTTGAAGTTACTCTGAGTCAAAATTATAGAAAGTACAGACAAAATATGAAATTTCAGACTAGCAATTCAGTGAGACCCTGTAGTTGCCAACGAGATAAGCGGCATCCATCTCACACATAACTGGCATGATAATATTTCAGATAATTCCTAATTTTGATCTCTTCTATAACTTCTGTAACTTCTAGATGTTACATTATAACACCATACCAATAACACTATGGCTAAGCAAGCCAACCAGTTATGACAAACAAAAAACCCAACCTGACATGTTTAATCTTTTCTCAGGCTCCTTCTTTCTCCCAGAAAAAAAGCAAAATAAAGAGGCAGGTCTGGGCTCATTTCAGGTGAAGAGACAAGAATTGCAGATTTGAATTCTTGCACTGGAATTACTCAGATTTCTAATCCTGGCCACTGTAAAAGCAGAGGTTTTATCCGATGGGCAGAAACAACCATAAAATATTTATTAAAAGGATTTTATTTAGAGTTCTCTGAAGCAGATAGAAGTTCCCCAATTGTCTTCACTGATTTTGAAGCCATGCTCCAAGAAAGTATTAAGCATAGAAACTTTTTTTTATGCTGGATAACAACGCCATAAGTTTAAATAATATTTGGGTCACTTGTAGCAATAGATTGGTTATTTGTCAAACAGTAATATATTTATAAGAAAAAAGTAGTAACCACTGATTTAGTCTTTGAATTCTCAGAAACAGTAGGATAGGAGCGGTTTTTGTTGTTTTGGTTTTTTTTTACATGGGATGACAACTTAGGTAAAATATTTTGTTTGATTGTTTTATAATACTGTAATACAAAAAGTTGTGTAATGTAATACAATATTGTAATATGAAAGTTGTATAATGTAATCATTTAGTGTTTATTTTATTATGTGTACCTTCTACTCAGAGGGTTGGCATTATTGTTCCTAACAGTGATGGATACAAGCAGATCATGCCCTATGACCTCTACCATCCCCTTCCTCGGTATGTAAAACAGTCAACCAGATGCTAGGCTTAGCATACTTTTTTTTTTTTTTTTCCTCTTCTCTATACTTCTGCTTTGGTGTCAAGCTAAGTTAACAGATGCAGCTTTTCTCTTGCTCTGGGCTCTTACAGATTAATGTAGAGATGTTCAAGTGCTAACCTGTTGAAATAAATTTTGTCAATGCAGAACCAAAATTATAGTCAATCTGAAAGAGAAATGCAGATTTATTAAGTGTGTGGTCCCTTTCTTTCTCCTGTTCCTCAACCCCACTTTCCCTTTTCTCTCACACATTTCCTTTTTTTGCCCTTTACTGCTCTCTGAACAGAACTATAATCTGTGGCTTTGTTATGAACCACAAGATTTTCTCTCCCTCTCCTCCACTGTGCTGCTTCTTGCCTGCTTATAATTTGTTAGATTTTGGATTTTGACAACATTAGTTTTGCGTTCTGATTATACAAACCCATGCTAATGCCTTCCCCAGGGGCATTAATTCATTGGCTATTCTAAGAAATAAGAGATCAGGGCAGGAATAGGATCAAGACTTAATTTTTAATATTAATTATCTCACAATTAAGATGTCTTTAATGTAACACTCGATTCTCATAGAAATAATCAGACGAGTAATTATTATTAAAGCATTGAATAAGACTGTTGATGATAAAAATGTTTGATAGCTGAAGGATAATAACCTCTAGGTTTTGAAATACTGCCTGGACATGCAAAAGTATTGTGCTGCATTTCCTTCTTCATGAATTTATTATGTCATGGACTATGAAATCACAGAATGAACCCTCTAGGCAACTTGTTAGTCTCAACCAGGTGAGGAAACAACTTCCCTCCAGGGGAGGAGAGGAAAGGAGAGGAGAGGAGAGGGAAAAGGAAAAGAAAAAAGAACAGAGAAAAGAGAAGGGAACAAAAGAAAAAAGGGAAAATAAAAGAAAAACAACAAATCCAGCATCTGTCCCTGAAAATGATCAGAAGCCTAAGACTGTTTCTTAAACTGTTCTGAATTATGGTCTCACCCCACAATTGTCCCTTTTCGTCCACTCTCCCAGCCTCACTACCCTGCTTTAACCTGCCCCTCCATCGATTGCTCAGGCTGCAGCTGCTGGCTGGGTCCTCTGATCCCCTTTACTCTGTCTGCTGTTTTGCTGCTGCTTCCCCTCTTGTCTCTCTACCCCACTCCCACGTGTGCTCCTGTGAACCATAAACAGGGCTCAACTCTTCCTCCATCATCCTGACAGAGAAGACACAGCTACATGTCACTTCTCCAAACCTTAGAGGCAGCTGAAACTGAATAGACCATGAGGCTGGCATGAGACAGGGCCAAGTCAGAGGGATAAAAATGCCTTTCCTCTGAACTTGCACAGTTTAGGAAAACAAACAAACAAAAAAATCAACGCAAAACAACAACAAAATAAAATAAAATTTAAAAACAAACAAATAAAACCCAAACCAAACATAAAAAAAACACCTCCATCCCAAAACACTCAACCAAACCTAAGAAGCCCTGGTTTGATTGCATTACCTGTCTGAAACTGGCACCTAATACCAGGAACAGCGGAGAGTGATAAACATTCCAGAAGTAGAGAGCAAATCTGAGAAGGCATCTTTGCAAGATTTCCCTACTGCAGCTCCTCAGCCTTGTATTTTTATCTCCAAGATGGAAATGTATGATTTAACTTTTAATGCACCACCAAGTATTTTTACAAATCCTCAACTAATGTTGCACCCTTCATACCTCAAAAGGAGATGTGATACCTGCTTTAAGAGCTGTGCAACAGGGAAACTTCATTTTCCTCTCTTACATTCTTACAAAACCTGAGAACCAAACTATCTGTTAGATTTAAGCTACTCAAAATTGTTAAGGTTGCCTAAGGCACCTGCAAACTTGTCCCAAAGACTTCAGAAAAATCCCTGGTGCCATCACTTTTTATGGCTAGGAACAGATGGCTAAGGCGGGCTGCAGCAAATTTTTCAGTTCATGAGTTTCAGTCTGGGGCTTCTTCATTTGGATTTGTGGTAGTGAGAAACCTTAGCTGTGTGTTGGGAAACTTGTTCAGCTGACCCACAGAGAACGCATTTAAGTAGAAGTATTCCTAAAATTACATGTTTGTGACACATGTGGCTTATGATCAGCACACGATGATGGCGATGCATGGTGTGAAAATGGTTTCACCACCCCTAGCGGTAGGTCATAGAATTCATCAGTGGCTTTACCATTCATAAACTACTATTAATTTAAGCCATTTCACATTGAGCTTCATAGCACTACCAGACAGTAGCCAAGTGAGGGTATTGCTAGGTGTACTGGAGCAGATGAGAAAAATATGGGTTGATATGATGCCAAATTAGAGAGCAAGATAAGTGGTTTTCACATTACTCAACAATCTTGGAGATCCTGTAAATGCTACTTAACAAAAATATTTCCTTTGTTTTAAGCAGGAGAAAAAATTCCTCACCTTTCACTTTTTTGCATCTTGTCTGAAGGAGGAAACAGGTGGGGTGTTTTTCACAAACACTGTTTTTAGAAGTCAAAAAATTAAATCTTCTGAGCAAAATTATTGTTTCAAACTGTATTTGAGATGTCCTTATGAAAAGGACATTTGCCATGTAGGGTAAAAAGAATTTTAAATGTTTCCAGGTAGACAGAACACACATACTTCTATACTTCAGTCATGCACAGGAATGTACAGGAATAGCCACACTGGATCATGAGAATGGTCACACATCCAATCTGTGACAAGGGCTCGAATATAAAAGAGGCAATACCAGACTATTTTGTGTGGACAGACATGGATAGAAATACATATCTTATAGCATATGCATCACTTAAAAAAAAAAAAAAAGGATTATTCTTATAGGTATGCATAGCTTTTTAGAACATGCATGTATTGTTCTGTGGATTTTTCTTTACCTTCTCACATGGCACTTGCAGAGAAAAGATGGCTTCTCAGCTCCTCTCACTGCCTTAACTGTAAGGAAACAACGTCCCTCTGGTTTATCCATCAGAAGACATGTATCTTACTAGTATAGTCATATTTTCTTTTTGGTAATTTCCTCTCATCTTTCTTTTTCTCTGCTGTGTTACTTCCTTTGAAAAACCACTGGTCCTTCCCTTTACGTTCTTCAAAATGGGCATCAGTCACAGAACACACTGAGTTTCCTGTGATTTGTGACAAAGATTCCTCAGAATATGACAAATTGTGAAAATATGATAATCCTATCAATTAAAAAAGAAAAAAAACCCAGAATTAAGTTTAAAGTATTTAGATTTTCTGTGGTAGCAGTAATTGGGTTAGTGGGTGAGAGGAGATTTCATATTATTAACTGTGAGTTAAAAGACACCAGCCATGAGCATGCTTTGCTGCTATGGACACTTATGAAAACAGATACATGATTAATTTTTACTGATGTTAATAAAGTTAAAAAAAGAATAAAACCAAGAAAAATAAAAAACAAACAAACAAAAAAAAAAACCCACCAAAATTAAAACAAACAAAACCACAGAAACCAAAATCAAACAGCATTGAAGATAGCAGTTTATGCATTTTGGGGGTACAGGTGGGAACAGCAAGGGCAGTATTTCTTGATGTCTCTCTGTTTTCCCAGATGGGAAAGTACACCCTGGACTGCCTGTTCCTCGTCCTGTGGAGGGGGCATTCAAAGCCGCAGCGTCTCCTGTGTGGAAGAAGACATTCAGGGGCACATCAGCCCTGTGGAAGAATGGAAATGCATGTATACTCCAAAGATGCCTGTTGTCCAGCCTTGCAATATATTTGACTGTCCAAAGTGGCTTGCTCAAGAATGGTCTCCGGTAATCAACTTAACTTTGTTGGTTTTGTATTTACCACACTAGTAAAATATCTAAAATTCTAGTTTTGTGAGTTTTTGGAAGGAACATTTACTGCTTTCTTTCCTTATTATCAACACCTCTGTTTTAAATTATGCTGTTTGTCTAATTGCAAAGTAAACACTTAGGAAAAATACATTAATAAGATGACTGTAAGCAAGGAAAATGATGGAAAAATAAATCAACTCTGTAATATTAATTTGTAACCTTCTACTAATAATAGACTGGGAATGTAAATGAAATGCACAGATCAAAACCATTAGTCATGTAATGGTGTTTCTGTATTGCAATATTTCAGCATAAAATGAAACTCAAAATCACTGATAAATTTCTAGAAGTACATAAATTTGTATATGACTGTGCTCTTTGCTACTTGTAGTTGTCTGTTCCTGACTTGCCTTTCCTTCTATATGAAAGTAAATGTCTTGGAAATGTCCTTCCACAAAAGTAGTAAAGTATTTTAACTTTGTACATAAAGACTTTCCGTCAATATAATTTCTCACCACCCCAATTTCTCAACAAGTAAATTGTGCTTTAGAAGCTAGGCTAGCTTACCTACAGATGAGGTGTTCTTGACTGATTGCTAAGTGCTTGCTGATTTCCACATGAAAGCTGTTTTTCAAGAGCAAAGCAATACTGGTAATATCCATAGTGCTTCCGACTTGTTGGTAGTTTTGATCCTCTCCTGTGCAATCAATTTTGAAACAATATGTACAGGGGGAAAAAGCTGATGAACCATAGCAAAAATAAACAAAAACAAAAACAAAAACAAAAACAAAAACAAAAACAAAAACAAAAACAAAAACAAATTAAGAAAACCTAAAAATTTTTTTTAATTACTTAAGAAACTGTCTGAGGGAAGCAAGCCCAATAGTTTTCCATTCTGTTTGGTGCTTTTTTCCAAAATGGCTGAGTGTAACCCCCGTTAATGCATAAGCCCCAGTACTTTGTCCAAGTAAAGCAGAGTGGCTGCAGATGAAACTGACAGGGTGTTAATGAATATACCCAATATGGGACAGATGGCCACAAGCCAAGTAGGCAACACTGCAAGAGTGACACTGCAGAAGTCCAGTGGCAAAATGTCCAAATCAAGTAAATGTTCTGAGCAAAGTGGCAAAAATTTCTGTCAGTTTCATGCCTTATCTATAATTACCAAATATTATGAATACTTCATGTTCAAGGTTGGGTGTTTCTGCATCATTTGGCTCTCCATTGTACACATATTCCTGTTGCATAGTCCTCTTTTATTTATCACTCCTCTGACGTATCGCACACAACTTTTTTTTTCTCATTTTCTTTTTCTTTTTCTTTATTTTTTTTAATCCAGTGCACTGTGACCTGTGGACAAGGACTCAGATACCGTGTGGTCCTTTGCATTGACCACAGGGGGATGCATACTGGAGGCTGTAGTCCTAAAACAAAGCCACACATAAAAGAAGAATGTGTGGTACCCACTCCTTGCTACAAACCCAAAGGTAATGAGGCAGAATGGTGCTTATAAAATTTTCAGAGCTCTTACATGTTCAAGCATTTTGTTTCATTGCTGGCATCACTGTTTCCACCTGCACTGAGTTATGATTTTGCACCTGTCTTTTTCTGTCCTTTTGCTAGCAGCTTGGAATGAATGCTGACCTCTTTCTTTCTTACAAGCCATGGGCTTTTCATTGTTAATTTGTGGTTCAGCAGACTAAGCAACACAAATGTAAATTTGGCTGTAGTTTAAGTAGGTTTGACCTGACTGTTTGCATCCAAGCTAAATTTGCCTTCTGTTTTAAAATAAACTGAAATTAAATACATTAATAATGCCTATGGTAAATAAAAGCACCTGTAATTACAAAAAGGCCTTTTCATAACTTTTAGGATGATATAGGTCAGAAGCAAGCATATCTCATAATGAGGTTCTTCTTACTATCTAGGCTGCAAAATTTGTCAGATAGAAATATCTTATAGCAAGGAGTATTTACAATTTGTATAGTAGTATTTTTCTTACTTGGGCCTCAAACAGAGAGTAATGGTGGGGTAAAACCCTCATGGTTTGTTGAAAGAAGGAGAAACTATTTCTGCATCTGTTTGGAGGTTCTTAATGGGATGGGAATGTTAGAAAGACTGGGTTGGAGTAACAGGTTGTTGTGGTTTAGCACACTGGCCAAATGCGAGGCACCCCACGACATCTGCTTACTCTGCTCTGCCCTGCCACAGCTGGGCAGAGGGGAGGGAAAAAGAGTTCATGAGTGAGATAAGGGCTGGGAGAAAACACTACCCTTCAAGTACACAACAGGCTGATTTTAAAGTTACAAAGTGATTTATTACTAACAAAGTCAGAGGAGGATAATGTGAAGTAAAATAAAGTCCTTAAAGACACCATTTCTCCACTCACCCCACTCCCTCCTTCCCACTAACAGCACAGGGGAACAGTGTATGGAGTTTTAGTCAGTTCATCACCGAGATCTTCCGCTGCTCAGGGAGAGTTCTTCCCCTGTGTTGCCCTGGGGTCCCTCCCATGGGAGACAGTTCTCTGCGAACTCCTCTGGTGTGGGCCCATCTCATGAGCAGCAGCTCTCCCAAAACTGCTGCCAAGTGAGTTCTCCTCCCATGGGCAGACAGTCCTCCCAAAACTGCTGCAGTATGGGTCCCCCGTCTATGGGGTGCACACCTCCAAGGCCAGGCTGTTCCATCTTGGGAGCAAGGCCTCTCTCTCCACTGGGACTCCCACTGGGAGTCCCACTGGATCACAGCCTCCTCCAGGCATCCACCTGCTCTGGCGTGGGGCACATCCCCACAGGCGGTGAGTGGATCTCTGCATTGCCCGTGGGCCCCATGGGCTGCAGGGGCACAGCTGCTTCCCCATGGTCCCGCAGAGGATTCTTGGCCCTGGTGCCTGGAGCACCCCCTCCCCCTCCTTCTCCACTGACCTTGGTATCTCCATGTTGTTTTCCCTCACATGTTCTCACCTCCTTCTCCTCTGGCTAAAAAAAAGTGCATGCCCCCATTGTTTTGATTTCTCCTGAAATGTGTTACCACAGAGGTATAACCAGCATCTCTAATTGGCCCACACTTGGCCAGCAGCATGTCCATCATCTTCACAGCCATCAGAGATTGGCTCTGCTGGACATGGTGAAAGCTTTGAGAAGCTTCACACAGGAGACATCTTTGTGGCCCCCCCACTAGCAAAAACTGTGCCAAGCAAAACCAACACACAGGCAGTGACCAAGTGCAGCAGACACATATATTTGGCCATTTCCACAGGTATATGAGCATGCATGAGACCATTGTTACCACCTCTCTGCCTGTGTACTAATTTATGGAAAGCTCTTGGCTGCAGCAACTCAGGTGGACTTAACTTTCCTAAACTGTAGACTTGCACTCTACCATAAGAAGAAAATAATTGCTTTTTAAAAAAAGGATTGTTATTTTGAAACATATTAAGAGCACTTTTTATGAAGCCCTGTGAAATAAGACTGACCCAGGATCTTGTGCTGTTCTAAAATTTATCAGTGAAATTTGTAATTTTAATTTCTGCACTTAGAGGCTGATGATAAGCACACTTGCCAAGTTTCAAGATTCCAGTTTATCATGGCCATGAGAATTCTCTGTATCTGTGAGCCACCAGAGAGGTGAAGCCCAAACAGGGGGTCTTTGCCAAGCAGCGGCTGTTTGCACTGTATTGTACTGGGCCAACATGAGCTTACTCCATCCACCTTCCAAGATAAAAAAAGAAAAGGCAAAAAAAGGCCCTGTGACTGTGTTAGTCTGACTCTGAGCCTCATACAGGCGTTCATTGGTTTTGGGCTCATTCAGTCAGCTGCTTTTACAGGGCATTGTAGGTATTCTTCAGAGCACAGGTAACGTAAGATCCAGTCTGCCTGCATCACACAGTGTAAGCAAAATGCAGTAAGACACAAAAGAGATCTTGTGTTACAAACCATCCACAACTGACTTCTGCTTAAAAGAGTGCAAAGCCAGCTAGGAAAGCTTTGCTTACATCTATCTGTTGTGAAGTGTCTTCAAATGGGACTTGTCTGGGAACAAAGTAAATTATTCTTTGCTAAAAGCCCACTCTTGGAATAGCGTGGCATCTTTACCCTGAATAAGCTCTTATGCTGCCCTTTGCAGCACATACCTGATTAATTTCTGTTTGTAGGCAGGTACTTCCTTCTTCCATATTTTCACACTGAATGAAAAGTCCTATGCAAAGCTCAGCTTGCTTGGGTTTAGTTCACCTACTCATCTTTTTTCTGCAACACTCTCACAGTTCTCCCTTCATAATGCAAGAAGTAATGTTTGAATATCTGTGTAACTGAAGGCTGAATAGTGCTTTCTAGAAGAGCATTGGACAGATGGTATCCAGAGGTATCTTCCAAACAATATTATTCTATTTATAGACTAGAAATTTGTCCTTTTTATTTCACACATCTAGAGTTAGAAATTTAGAGCAGTGGGGGTAATGAAGTACCTCTCATCTATTGAATGTTTTAGTCCTAGCCTGGTTTTTTTTTTTGCAACTGGATTAACACTAAGCAGAAAACAATATTCCTAGCTGACTGAAGGAGCAAGGGAAAAATGTGGAAATCTCTTTTCTCTTAACACACTCGGCAAAAAAGAACTAGAAGGCAAATTGTTCATGTAATTTATTTCACTTTAGTTTATTCAAGTCTTAAGGCACTTAATGTTGCCTTAAGGCTTGAATAATGGGAAAAAATTAGGATATCACTGGATTAAGTAATTATTTTCAGCTTCAATGGAGAATGCATATACATCTAATACAACTTTCTGTATAGTATAACATTGAATTGTTTTTACTGGAAGTGTTTTATAAAAAGAAGAGGTTTTACTTTAGTCTCCAAAAGTAAAAATTCCTCCTTAGCTTATGTTGGAAGTGCTTTTTGTTCATTTTTCTGTCAAAGTATACTGTATAACATCAATATTTCTAATCCTCTAACAAATTTTACAGTGTAGATGATAATTAACTACACCTCTAATAAAAGGAAAGTTATTTAAAAAGTCACAAAACAGTCAATGTTATACAAGTATTTTTGCTTTTTACAAGCACTTGCATCCAAGCAAAAAAAAGCACACAAGTAAGATTTGGCTTTCCAAAACCCATAAAACAAACTGTAGAACATATAAATAGAAGTATTTCCTACATATTTTGGATGATTAGTAAAATACAGATTAAACTAACAGCTGTGCTGGCAAACATTCATCCTTAAATGGCATTAATACGTTAGATTAAGAGTTAGGCAAGCTGTTTCCAAGATAGAAGCAGCAATTCTATTACTGTCCCTCTTTTCCTGTGTTAGTAACTCGCTCCAAGAAAATTTGCGTGACTAAAGTTGCAGTAGCTGCATTCAAGTTGTACGTAATTGTTCCTCTGTGATACAGCTGAGAGATGGAAAATTTCACGTGCATGTGTGAAACGTTCATTGTTCTGCACATCAGAGTCACAGAAAATTCCTGACTATTCGGAATGACATCAACCTGCTCCTGTTGATGCATACAAGTCCATCCTTATATAAACCGTCACTGCCCTTTTTTCATGTTCTTTACCCCTCATCCTAGCCCAGAATGTTCTGTTGAATGTAGAGTTCCTTCTCAAATTATACTGTCAAATTTGCTCTTGCTTTATACCCCTGTATAGCAAAAACAGCTCTCCTGACTTCAGCTCAACTACTCCACTTTGACACTGCATGAAAGTGGAGTTTGGCTTGCAAAGCAGCATGATCCTGCACTCCCCAGAGCAGAGCAGCTCGTTACACTGCGTGCACATCCTGGAGGGGAAGAAAAGCAGCTCCACTGTTTTCCATCAGAACTGACAGAAAAAGTATCAAGCTCATTTTTTTAAATCCACATAACTGATGAACTGATAAACAGAGTTGAAAAGCATAGCTGGGCCATTTTATTATAGTTTTCCTGTGGTATCACTCATCAAAGCATGATTTTCTTTCTTTTTATAATCTACCAAACCCAAGCTCAGCATGTCTTCCGAAACTGTAAAATGTAAAGTAAATACAGGGACTTTACACATTTGCCTTTACAGTGTAATGGATGCCTGTTACACTTGCAAGATTCCCTCTCAAAAAGTACTTTCCAAGGTGCCTGCTTTTGCAGTCCAGTTGTATAGTCTAAAAGGTGACTTAACCTCCATTTTCCTGTCTGGTTTTAGGGCATTATAGCCCTTCTGCCTGCAACAGTTGGAATATTTGGCCATATAACCTTGTAAGTGATATATTCCACGTGATTAAAGAGTTCGTTTCTTCCCCCTGTTCCCATTTCTCTTTTTCATCTCTGTACTCAGCCTCCATGTGTGTGAAGGCACCCATGCATCACATGCATGCTTGGTGAGAGCAGGGAGGGCGGCACACATAGCAGCATTACCACATACTTCCTATTGTCACGTGCTTGTGTTTGCTCCATAGAGAAACTTCCCGTGGAAGCAAAGTTGCCATGGTATAAGCAGGCTCAAGAGCTGGAGGAAGGAAGAGCCATATCTGAAGAACCATCGTAAGTCTCAAAAATTTGCTTATAAAGGTTCTCATTATGTGATCCAAAGAAGTTGCAGTTGCTCCTTGCCTGGAGGAGTTTGAGGCCAGGCTGGATGTGGCTCTGAGCAACCTGGTCTAGTGGAATGTGTCCCTGCCTATGGCACGGGCCGCTGGAACAAGAGGGTCACTGAGGTCCTTTCCAGTCAATAGCCCTAAGTGATTCTGTGTGTTTCCATATGGGAACCTGTGGGTTCAGCAGAACTAGCACAGGCTCTTGAATGTATTTGGCTTCTGTTAGAGTGTAAAGGACAAACCCAGCCCTTTGGAAATCTATGATCTTAAGGCTGCATCACACTTAGGTGTGAAGAGACAGATTTCAGGAGGGTAAATGCAGATTTAATTTAAGCAAATATATGAATGTTTTATTTAAGGTCATTACAAAGATATTACAATAAGAGGCTATCTACCTATATATTTATATGTTTTCTATTACCACTATTATGCTCACATCTCAGCAGTGAAATAAGAGGTAAAACAAGATAGCCAGTGATGATTCCCTTGTGCCTTTTTCCCCAAGAAAAAGCATATTAACAGCAAAAAAAAAAAAAACAAAACAAAAAAAACAACTAATTTTAGCAGAAAATAAATTAGAATACTGTGATATGTACCACATAATCCTGGAAGAATGAGGCTGAGAGATGAAAAATACTGTTATGATTATGTTTTAGATTTTTTTGTCTGAAACTGTGATAAATGCATGCTAAAATTGCAATCTCTGTACACAGCGTCCATCAATATCCAGTTCTTTGTGTCTGCACACATGGCATATTTTATTGGAACTGCAACTATGTATTAGACTAAAAAACATTGTTCTGCAATATAATTGCAGTTTTGGCATGATTGATATGAAGTAATTTGAAATGGGAACATTGAAAAAGAGCTGGAGACATGTAGTAAGTCCTTCAAAATTAAAAAAAAAATTTATTTATCCAGCTGCCATGTGATACATACATATAGATAAATATATGTATACACAAGCATTTGTACACATATATACACAGACAAATGTGTTTATATATATTAGTAGCAGCTATCACATACAGTATGATGAGATGCTTAACTGCCTCCAGAGTTCCATAGACTTTATGGGTTGATTAATTCAGAGTCAAAGCCTAGAAAATTTTATATTTGTGAACATACTAATTTTTCATATGTAAAGTGTAGTTTATTTTCTTGTGATTTTTCTTGTGGCTGATTTACTTAGCTCAATGTGCATTTATCAAACTGTAAATAATCTTGCGAACACACATCAAATAGGAGCAATACTGATATGCTGCTTTTTGGTCATATTGGGAATAATTTGTTACACTAAGACATTTTTTTATCAGTTTTGTGAACAAGGTTGATTGCACTGTAGAAAAGAGTATTGTGTGTGTGTGTATACATATATATATATAGGGATATATGAGCTTTAAATATTAACAAGAAGGGATTTGTAGAGAATAGACATAACCTATGCCTATTTGTTTGTCATGATGTGTATTTTAATAAAATATTTTGGAAAACCTTATGGGTATATTGCTTGTGATACTAAAACAGACCTTCAGAGATCTAAAGGGAAAGGGGTTTAAGAACTTCAATTGATTTTCAAGTGCAGTTATGATACCTTCATACTTTGTATGCCGCTACTCTGTTGCATGGAAGGCCCTTTTCTGCAAAGACATGCTATCTACTCCATCTACTGCAAGGCTTCAGTGATGCCAGTGGGATACTATCATTCCTATACAGTGGGGCACAGTCCGGACAAGGTTCAGTCTGCCATGGGGTGACATTTTGTAGGTTTGTTTCCTCCCTGCAAGGCACACCTCTAGGAGCATTTCTAATCTTTATTTTAGGCTGATGAGAAATCTACTTAAATTAAATTCAAATATAGATTTTTATATGTATTGACTAACAGGAAGAATAAAGGGCACGAAGTCAGGGTCTTTTCAGAAACTGCCCCAAAGCTCAGAGATGCCTTGTGTTTAGTTTGGAATGATTTTTGGTGATAAGGCATGAGACAGGAAAACCAAATAAAACATAGAAAATTTGTGCTGGAAGAATCACAGATGCAATCCCCATTTGTAAACTGTAACAGCCATCTGTATATTGTTCCAGAATATCTAATCTGTTTCAGGAATCTTGAGCAGTGAAGTTCCACCTAAAATTGGTTTCAGTGCTTCACATTTAATATTGTTTTTCATTAATGTCTGACTTTAAATAGTTATTCATTTTAGGTCCTGGTTATTAGTTTGAAAAACTGTACGTAACAATGCAAAAAAGGAGACAAAACATTCAGAACTCACTAAGATACAAGGAACAGACAGCTTTGGGGCCACCTTTATAACATCATTTCACTCAGCTGTGTTGGGATTTCAAACACACCAAGAGCAAGGTGTGTTCCCTGATAAGGCACCTTTTGTCCTCTGCAGCTGTGCAAAGATAAAATATAATTTGCCACAGCCCACCACTCTGACCAATGACAGGCTACCACCCACATATTTTGGCTGATGAATGATCAGTCTGGAGTGTAGATACGTGGTAATTTGACGCTTGGAACAGCTGAGAGTTTTTTAACGTTGGATCGAGCACTAGCCGGTGTAAGACTGTGCGTGATGTGAGCAGCTATTTTGCTGACTGTGGACTAAAATGTGAGCAGTTGTGGGGCAGAAGGAACAGCAGAAGGCCTCCAGGGGCATAGATAGGTGCTGAAGAGGCAGTATTGTTCATAAGTGTGTTTACTTTAAGTTGCAGCAATGGAAGTTACTTCAGACAAGCTATACTCATATGATTTTCCTCTTCATTCTGCATTGCTGCAATAATTACCAATTTCATTACTCCACTGGGCCAGGCATCAGCAAGGATTCATTCTTTCCTCCCACTTCATCTGAGTCTCGTGCCAAGCTTTCTTATGCCACCAAGTCCCTCACTGCCCCCGTTGTCCTCCAGGGCCAGCAGACCATTCTTCCCCTATCACTGTGACCCTTTCTCCTTTAATTATTCCTCAGGCAGGGGAAACAAACCTCATCTATAAGCAATTCTATTGTCCTTCTCAAAGTTTTTATTTTATTAGAAGTTTAAAAGCTAAAACTGAAAATTTTCAGCTTATTTCTTCTATTGAGTTCTCACATTTATGAATCTCTGTATCAGTATTTTCTGATTTTTGTGACTTTCTATTGAGTATGATTTTTGTTATGAAATTGCACACTATGATTTATAAAGCTACAGTATTTCTCTTATACTATACTTCTACCTGTAATTTGTGATCATTCTCCAATTTGTGCTGCCAGAGCACCAGATGCCACAATTTTATTCCATCTGTCTGTAGTGCCTTCCATTATTTATATCTCCAGGAATTTCTAATGAAAGCAAGACTTACAGTCGAATTTTGTCTGTATATGTCTATCTGTCAGTTGCCTTCCTCTCCACTCAGTAATGTCTGAATTTATTCCTATTAACTGATTCTGACAGAGGTATAAAATTATCACAGCGAATTTTACTCCTCTGTCAAACTTGGTTGATACTCTTCAGGAAATTCAGTGGAAGTGTTTTCCACATGTGTCACTGAACTAAACGACTGAGTAGAAAACTGACACCCTAGAATTCCGCAGAAGACAGAAAGGTTTTAAAAGGAGTTCAGTCCTTAATAGATAGCAGAGAATCCACTTGGGTGCTCAGCCTTCAAATATAAATCTACATTAAATGGTTCTTCATTGGTTCTGCAGTTAAAAGAATTAATCACAATCAATTCAGCCACTTCAAGCCTAGAGGGAAAAGTTATATTTGTGTTGTCAGACCTACTGCACCCTTAGATGGGATCAATGGAATATTAATTGCTAACAGAACTACTATGAAATATCCCATGTTGGCAATAAAGTATTGTAATCTTTGTCAAGCTGTTTAAGGTGAGAAGGCCTTGTTGTCCTGTGCTGAGGTTCGTGTTGTTCTCCTATTGCTGTTCATCCCTGAAGTGACCATTCAGCAGGCATTAGAAATATCATCTGAGGAAGGAGCCACAGAATCTTCTTGTCTGACCTCTTTCACTAAAGCTCAGTACACCAGCACAGTGTGACAGCCAGGGTCAGGAAGAATAGCGGTCATGATTAAAAAAGCATGGGGTTTTCTATGTATAATGAGATTGGGTTTATGAGTGGTGGAGGGTTACTTAAAAGATTTCTGTCTCTAACTCTTGAAAAATGCTTTTGTATGTTAACACCATATCCAGCTTTTAACATAATGCCATAAATAACCCTAGAGCTAGCCATAAAGAAGAAAAGCGGGGGCAGGGAGTGATGGGGAAGTGGCAAAAATAATATCTGGATGCCAGATGGCACCATCATAGTGATGGGGCCAGTTCAGTGAAAAACAAAAGGAAATTCCTGGCATGCATTAGCAGGGGTGACAAAGCCCTCAGGGAATCAGATATGGACAGAGAGACCAGTGTGCCAGAGGCACCCAATATCTCTTTCTTACTTTTCAGTAGGTATTTATACTTTGTAAGACACATAATCTATTTTAATTTGATTTTCCTTGGGGAGCAGTCTCCATCATGTTCTTTGTACCTGATTCACAGATTAATAAGTAAGTTTAAAACTTCCTATTACAGCTTACTTTAAAAATAAAGCATGTTATGATTATTGGATTGCCAAAAAAAAGATAGTGAGGACATATATAACTTTATTTGCTGGGCCATTGCTTATCCACTTTAGATTCAAGCACAAGAGGAAGGTGTAGGGAAACATCATATTAAGATCTAATGGGAAAAAATTAAACTATATACATGGTTGGTCAAAGGGAAGGTCAGCAATGCAGAAGGGTCATATTAGGCAATGATTTCTAGCTACTCATCCAAGGACCCCCTATATACAGTCACAACTACTTAGGGTGTATGTGTAATCACCATACAGGACAGAAGCACTTATCTTTCCCTGTGGTGAAAGGCAGCTGTGAATGAAGAGTACCATCAGCTTTGACTAAAAAGACACAAACCTGCAGGAAAAATCATATTCAAACTAAACTTAAAAAAAAAAACTGTAGAGGGACAGAATGTAATCATTCTGACTGGAATTGGACCTATGCATCTGCCTCCAATGTTAATACTCTTACAGATGGTGCCCTGATCTTTTATTGATAGGTGGTCATGACCACCGTTTCACTTCTATGAACAATGACACCAGTAGATATCCAGTGCTGTATGAGAGCATCCTGTGGTGTTAGCCATGCCTTGAAACCTGTGGTAAGGTGGCTTTTCCAGAAGGAAAAGGACAGGTTTGCATTTCAGCCCAAGACAAGGAGTCTGGAAGTCTGTGCTCAGGTCTGGTTCTATCACAGAAAATTCCCAAGCTTTCAAACAAGCAACTGAACATTTCATTTCACCAATAGTATCTGATTTTAGACACCTTAATAGATGAGTGTCTCTGCCTTAGAACACTCAGTCTTACTGGTATGTGCATGTCTCAAAATCTCAGACTTTACCTAAGCCATGGATTTACCGTACAATGGATTAAAAGAAACAAATAAAGCAAGAGGGGAAAAAAGCGCCAAATAAAATCCCAAAAAGAATTAAAATTAAGGGCAATATGTAATCATGTAGCCATGAAGAAAATTAGCTATTTTTCTCCATAGGTCAAAACACACTCATATGTAGACACTTGTTTACTTCATAACACATTGTAGGAACCCAAGGCCAAGACAGCAGAGGCTGTCACTGCATATATCAAGAGTTTTGGAGATCTTCAAAGCACTTGGCAGAGCTCTCCATGGGTCTCACCCTGAACCCACTGTTACCTGCTGTGAAAGGTCTCCCATTGTTGAGCATTGATATTATCTTTTTGTTTCTCTTCTGACTTCCCCAGTTACATATATATTGCCATATGGAGGGGAATATACTCCAGTCCTTAGCTGAACGAAAAAATTATTGCCTTTGTCTTATTTATAAGTGTTGTTATTAGAGGGACAATTATTAAAGGGGGATTTAATTAAACAATGTGAAATGACAGCTGAAACACCTCCATGATTTCCCATTTTCTAAAAAAACTACTTCTCAGTATATCTATTCCACTACCATTTTCCAAGTAGTCTCAGAGGTTAGCATGCTGAGCAGTGGAAGATGAGCTGTATGCAGGACAAATAACTAAATCCATGAACTGTCCCCTTTTTATTCATATACTTTTTGTGTTTTGTGCTCACCATTTGGCAACATTTGTCATTAATGACAACACAAAGATATTTGAAAGCCTTTATAATTTTTTGGTGTTAGGATGATGGAAAATTCAGAAACATTGTATATTTATGTTACACATTCACATTACATAAGTGTTCCATTTCTAATGACAAGTACTATTTGGAGATATTTTTTGTGGTGTTTTCTTGATTTTCCCTTCTTTTTTCTGCTTTTAACTCTTTTGATTCTTCTTATTTTCTCTTTATCAGCTAACAGTTATATTAGATTTAAACCACATTTCCAAAGTTATCACTTAAAATGTAGAAATTTGGCCTAGATAACTAAAAAAATATAATCTCCTGAAGGTATTCCCTTAGTTTCATTATGAGTTGCTGACTAGGGTGAAATAATGTAATATGTGGCATTTATAGATCAAGACTCATTTCAGAAAGGATCTAGTATTCTTTAATAATCTTATTCTTTATTCTTACTTCATTCTTCAGAAATGTTCTTACTTTTCTTTAGTGTCCTTTCCCTTTTGTTCCTGTGTTTGTATGTATGATATATATAATGTGTAAATATTCCGAGTTTTTGAAGTACCTCTGTTTTTCTAAATGAGTAATTTTAATACCTTGCAAAATATCCTCCCTTTTGGTTTGGAGTACAGCAGCTCTTCAACAAAGCAAAGTTGCTCAAAAATATAAGGAAGACCATTTCTGATGAAGACCAGGACTTTTTTACTCTTTTCTTCTTTTATTTTTTCAGTAATTATCTGATTAGGGTTTTGACCTTTCAGTTTGCCAGGTTAAGAAGATGTACATTGAAACTAGTCCAAATATCTAAGTCACAGTGGGTAATGAGAACCACTTAATCTCTGACAGGAGATTTTCCACATCAAAATAATATTACAGCAGTTGCAGTCTTAGAGTGGCCCACCTGTACTGCTAAAGAGTATAGTCTTCTCAAATTGAAAGATACCATTTTGGAAGCAAGACTGATATTTTAAGACAAAATGTCTTAAGAGTAGGAAAATGGAATTAGTTTGCATCATTGTTTTCTCAAGAGCTTTGCTTCTGAAAGAATTCTCGCAGTGTTTTAGCACCACAATAAATAGTTTCAAAAGTTACAATAACATCTGCAATTCATTTCTTTCCTTTCTATTACTTTCCATGTATAGTGCTGGCAGTGGATGTCAGGTTTATAACAAGATGTTATAAAGACCCACAAAAAGTGGATAAAGAGATGCACACTCTTTGCTCTGGAAGACTGTGATATTCCAGTCAGGGATCCTGATACATACACACTGGGAAAAGACAAAGTTCCCTTTTAGGATTTGGACTTTTTTAAACTTCACCATGGACGAGAAGTCCTTTTATCAACTAGAGAAAGGCAGTGGATGAAAGAGAGAAGTGTGTAAAAGTATTTTCAAAGATGTTGATTTCTTCCTATCAAAACTGTTCATGGGGTTCACAAGGTGAGAAACGAGTTTGCTAGAGCCCCAAGTAGCCCTGGATCATAGCAGGAACAGGCGTATTGCCTTCAGCCTGGGGCAAAGCTATCCAAGTCTGGCATGGCCTACCAAAATAGAAGTCAAACAGAGAGGACTACTATCAGTGACAGCCAGGTTTCCATGAAAAATACATCCCAAAACCTGGGTTTGCAGAAACAGAGAGATCCCAAACACTTACTCTTAATGGGAGAATGTTATCAGCAGGTATTGTTCCTGTGAGGTTCAGCGATGATCAGTGCCAGATCCAACTATTCATTCTTTTGTTCTAGTCTTTGAAGTATGACTACAACTGCTTCTTAGAACTTGCCTGTGCAGAAAGTTGGAGGAATGGCCAATGGAGAAGGCAAGACAGTTAGTTAAAACTACCAAAATTACCCTGTATTCATTACTTTTGTGCTCCAATACCACTGTCATCGGGTATCTAAGCCTAAGTATTGCAGGTTGTGAAGTGTCCTGAAACTATTGTTTTCAGATTGATTTAGGAGTCAGCATAGTGCAACATGAGCTCAGCAAAACAAGATGTGTTACTTTACTGCAGCAAGGTAGTAATGATGTGGTACAGAGTTAAATGTTAATCTTATGCTTGATAACTTTGAGTAAAATGCTAGTCCAGTTTCTAACACTGACATTGAAAAAGCAGTGACAACAGAGAAATTGAGGAATTATTCCATTGTTGAGGAAAGTAATGAGGTGGAATTCAGTCTCTTTATTGTAATGACAGCTGCATAGAGCTTTTAATAAAATATGCATGGACTTTCAGAAGGAAAAATTTGGAGTATGTAAGGTTGCTAATCAGTGAGACAAGTGCAACAGGTAAACAAATCCATAATAGGAATGGAACACTGCTTTGTTTATAATGAGAGACAAGTTAAATGTCCTAGGGAAATAATTAAAGAAAAAAAACATCTCTACATTTCTAAAGAAACATTTCTAAAGAAATTATGAATTCTTTACCTTTTGCCTTTACCTTCAAATTAAGACTTAAAAACAGTTACTGTGCTACAAGAACAATAATTATCTTCTATCTAGTACTAGTATTACTGAATAACAGCAGCCTATTCAATACTTACTAGTGAAAAAATTTAAAAGCTAAGGCAAAGATTATCTAGGTTGAATACTTGCAAAATGTAGCTAGCAGGATCATCATGCACATTGAGTACATTGGGAGATTGATGGATGCGTTGCACTGAGATGTTTTAGGATCAAGACAAGTGTTACAAGGGTGATGTCTTCCTTCTTGGATATCAGGATGCATGCCACTGAGTTCTCAACAGTACCTCCTGTGTGTGTTTTTTAACAAATTATGATGAGATAAAGTATCTGCTTTTCATTAAACAAAATTTGGCCTGAACAGGACTATACTGCTTTTGCTTGCCTGGCAATTTGTGGCCATAACTTGCCTTGCTCTCCTCCTCTCACAGGTTTATTCCTGAGGCTTGGTCCACCTGTAGTGTCACCTGTGGAGTAGGCAGCCAGGTGCGGCTTGTGAAATGCCAAGTGCTCCTCTCTTTCTCTCAGTCTGTGGCTGATCTGCCCATTGACGAATGTGAAGGTCCCAAACCTGTGTCTCAGAGAGCCTGCTACAGTGGTCCTTGCAGTGGAGAGGCAACTGAAGACACCCCAGAGGAGACTCAGCTTTTGCATGGCAGCTTGCAGGAGATCGATGAGCTCTATGACTGGGAATATGAAGGCTTTACAGAGTGCTCAGAGTCCTGTGGAGGAGGTGAGTGCAAAATTTTATCTGTGCTGGGTTTGCTTTCCCTCTTCAAGTGTGTGCTTGGCAGTTAATACCCGCAGACATGCTGCTTTGCTATGGCCAGTTAAAATCATAGAATCATTTAGGTTGGGAAAAAAAGTTTTATGGTTGTTGAGTCCAAACGTATTTGAAAAAGTACGGGTAAGAATCATAAAAAGTCCTGTGTGCACAATGTATTTTAGCCCAGCACTTCCAGATCTGTGCTCAGACTGTCCCTAAGAGTGATTAATGTACTATATATGTCTGTTTCCTTTATCAGCTGGTAACTCAAAAGGCAATCACCAAAAAAAGCCGAATGTCAAAGGGGTCTGGTGATACACACTAACAATCACATATCATTTTTAGTTCTTATCTCTTGGTTTTCTCTGTGCTACACAAACGTATGAAAGTAAATTGTCCTCTCAAAGCAGATGAAATAAATAATGGATATTATAAGTGTTCGGCTGTTCCCTAACTCCTATAACTAAGTGACATCAGCCCCAATGCCAGTGCGAAAACAAATTTATGTGAAAATGGCACTAATGATGTGATTTTCTAAAACTAGCAGGCAATTGGCAGTTGTCGTTTCTCAAAGTTAATCAAGTTCTCAGGTTGCACATACGATAGACTGTTAACACACGCCTCTGATATCCCTTTTTTCCCATAATTTTGTCTAGCTAGTTCTGAGAAATATGTCCACTACAATTTTTTTTTTAATTAAAGTTAGTTTTTTCCAGCTCTTGTCTTTTTACTTTACAACTTTCAGGTGATTTAAGAAAGGATTACTATAGAGAAATACAAAATATATACTGTAGAAATGAAAACAACTCATCATTTTATGAGCTGATAATCTGTACAGATCCACAGGTAATCAGTTACAATCTTGATCACCACGATCAGTAGAAAATAATGCAAAGGTTTTCTATACTGTGTTTGTTTTCTTGGCCCAGTTTTTGCTAGTGGCAGGGGGCCACAAAGATGGCTCCTTAATTTTAGCTTGTTGGAGGAAGTCAATGTTTATAGCAGTTCACAGAGAGCTGTCAAACCATTGACACTTTTGCTTTGTTCCTTACACAAAAAAATATGTGACACTAGTGTATGCTAAATGGTGACAAACACTGCTTTTACAGGAGTATATGTTGTGTTGAGGTTACTGGTGAGCAGTAACAATTTATCACACTTCTACTGTGACAACAAGAACCTGAACCATTCCTAGAAATATCCTCTTGAAGTGAAGTAATTTTTTAGTATATAGAGCTTATGCTTGTATGTTTCAAAAGTAACCCACAAAGACTGATTTGTGAGAGACATTTTTGCTTTATAAATTTAATCTCTTCCAATTGTCAGCTAAAGCTTTTAGCCAAGATTTCTTTTTGTCTGACATCAACTCCAAACTTTCCCAATTAGCAGATGCTAAGTCAGATATTTTTGTAGCCATAGGTGCAAGACTGATCAAACTAATTTTATTGGTTTTGGAGTCCTGGGAGAAGTAACTGGATAGATGCAAAAGTAACCTTTCACCTCCCAGAATCAGCAACCAGAAGGAATGAGTTAGTCATTTAGTCTGCTATTAGTGGCTTCATTTCCCAGAGCTGTCATCAAATATCATGTAACAATTATTCTATTCTGGTAGATATAAACACAGAAATTCTCATTTGATGGTATTCTGAAAGGGAATTTAAACTGCCTGGATTTACATCCCATCATTACACATTTTACAGTGATTTCCTGTTGAGAACTGATTTCTTTTTTTTCCAGTGAAAACAATTTTAAAGCATAAAGTTTTTGTTCTGATAATATATTGTGCAGTAAATAATGTTTTGAATTCAATTACTTGGCAAATGAACTTCCTGGAGCTCATATACCTTTTTAAATCATCTCTGTGCTGTAGAAATTCTGATTTAAGATCAGAAGTTTTTATATTCTCTAAACGTTTGGTGACCCATCCTGGTTTAAAGCTTATAACCATTTGCCACATTGATCTGTCAAAAATAGAGGGACAGTTGTTATCAGTATGCTGAGACACATTCAGTGTGAGATTCAAGAGGAAGCTAAAGAAAGTGATTCTGATCACATTTTTTACTGCTGGACGTAGCCAGGTGTTTGTTTGTTACTTTGTTTCTTCTTGGAACAAGCTATTAAAGCCAAAAACTGTCAGTACATATTCTAGCACCCATATTCAGACAGGAACCTTTTTCTTTGATATCTATGCTGTTAGGCAAGATTGCTGGTCCTACTGGGACCTTTCAAAGACAAAAGGAAATTTTAATGAACCGAGTAGAATGCTAGTAGTGTAGAAATGAATTATTGGAATTGCAATCAAAGATGTCTTAGATGACAGAAATAAGCATGAGGAATGAACTCACTGGAGGCTTAGGCCTGGTTGAATACTGAAAATTGAAGAGAAGTATTATCAGAGTTTGGCTGTATGAATTTGATAAAATAAAACCATGAGCATGAGAAACAGAGAAAAGGTTGAATTCACTTTTCAGTAGTAAACATTGAAACAGACAATGGAAAAGTGTTAAAGTAATTGATAATAATTGGTCAAGAGCTCATTAGTGACACTCTTCAGAGAGGAGAAACTGAAGCTGTGGAAGTATACTCAGGTTACAAAATGTTATCTGAGAAGAAGCACGTACAGAAGGTGAGTGAGCTGTATGCCTAGCAAACAGAAACAAGTCACGGGCATGTGGCAGGAATCAGTGATTTCTTTCCAGTTTGGAAAAATACTTTCATGGTTTCCGTACCTCTGGATCAGCAGTGCTTCTTTCCTGACTTCATCAATTTGGTCTTGATGTCAGGCCTGGACAGATGTTCCATGCAAAACAGATATCAGTAATTTGAACACAGTGCCATTTCCCATCAGGTAGAGAACCACCTCTGTTCTTCAGCCAGGAGCATTCCATTCTGGAGAATCCATACACCTGTGTTTGTGGCACACAATACAATAACATGCTCAGATAACACAAAAATGATTGAGCTAGTAAAATAATGAGCATGGCAGGGCAGTGAACATACTGTTCACATATATAAGTTTCATTTGTTTCTTTTCCTAGATATAAATCACTACCATTGGTTTTATCCTTTCAATAGAATATCCTTTTTACAATTTTTCTAAAGTCTTTTGAGAGATAATTTGAATAGCAAAATACCTTGAAAATATGGGGCCACCTTGTAAAGAAGGAAACCCACAACAGTATTAGCTGACTGCAGGGACTTTGGTAATTTTGATGTTGATGTCCATGTCCAAAATGGTCTGTTTCCTTCAGTACCTCGGATACAGCAGAGACGGCCTAACCTTGTGCCATAGGCATGACATTAATAGCTTTACACATACACAAGCCAAAAAAATGGTTAATAAGTCACTTTCCTATGGGCCTCAGGCTATACTGAGGTTAAGAAGAATGAATCTGTGAATAATTTCAGGAATATAGGAACTATGGTCAGCTACAGCACTTTGGTCCTGTTGAATGAGTCAAAATAATTTTTTGCCTAATGACATGTGCTCTGGCATTAGAAACAGCAAAAGATATTGTTTTCTCTGTGACACTGTTCTTGGAGGTCTTTAAGGTCTTATAAAACTTTGGTTTGGTTTGGGTTTTTTTCCCTTCACATTAGTATCTTTAAAAAAAAATGTGAAATGTTTTGGAAAACTGTTGGTTTTGACACTGTGATGTAATTTTTTAGAAGTTCAGCTACTCATTTCCTAACTCGGGAAGCAAGGATGAATGTTAAAAGCATACTTTCACTTTATTTGAACCACTACGCATTAGATTCTTAGGAAGTTCAGGCCAATTATTATCCTCAGACCCCTCTCAGACCCCTTTTACACGTGGCAAAATAGATCCTCTCACACACAGCCCTCTTCCCTGTCACATGTAATGTTGCAATCACTGATGCTCTAGCTTTCTAACCTTATGATCCAAATAAACTCTTAATACTCCTAGTCACAGGAAAAGTGAGAATAACTGTTATGCCACAGACTACATAAGGAATTTAAAATTAGCAAGGAATTTCTGAATTAAAACATAATAACCAAATCTTCGAGTTTCTCTTAGTCCCAACTGCTGCCTGTTCTTTCCCAGCGCTCTCTAGCCCATTCTTTCACAGCTCTCAGACACATTCCGCAGGTTTGCATCTTCAGTTTAGGTAGAGGCCCATGGATGCAGCAGAGTAAGTGAGACCAGCTGAATGTTTTACTTTGCTTTTGCGTGTGTACCAGTCATACTGTTGGTTAAAATATAGCATAGGAAAGCCACGACCATCATCACACCTTAGCCTGCTTGGACTGAAAAATAAAGTGCCTTGTTGGGGAAAAAATGAGTCATTGGAGAGCACTGGACAATTTTCTGTCCAGGGAGGTGAGCAGTGAATGAACTCATGGACTATTCAATGCAACTGAGAAGCCTTTCAGAGAAATTAAAAGCCATGACAAGCCTACAGCTGGGGCTGCAGCCCCGCAGCTGCCAGCCCAAGGCTGGGTGTCACCACAGGCTGCAGCCCTGCTGGCCCTGTTGGGCCCATCCAGAGATGACCTTGGCTGCCCCTGCAGGTATGGAGAGCTGGCTGTGACCATTATTTGTTGTGCGCAGGTGTCCAGGAGGCTGTGGTGACCTGTCTGAACAAACAAACAAGGGAGACTGCAGACGAGACACTGTGTGTTAGCAGCCGTCGTCCTCCACAGCTGCTGAAAGCCTGTAGCCTGGACCCCTGCCCCCCAAGGTAGGCATAATTTTAAGTGACCCCAAACTCTATTGCCTTTTGGTCTGGAGACACACACCGCCTCGAATGTGCCTTTCTTAGACTGCAGGGGCTTACAGCCTCTTCCCGCCATAATCATATTTACCAGGAAGTGTGAAGCAGCAGTAAGACTCAAGGGCAAACTTCAGACTGCTTGCCTCTTCAAGTCTTTCAAGCAGATAATTTGTGGATTGACTTAACTTTACCCAGAGTTTTGTCAAGTTTAAAGCGGCTTCTCCAAGAACCCCTCTCAGAAAAGGTTTTGCAGAACCTGCTCATCCCTGGCCTCAGGCTTTTTGCACAGTCATGACCCTAAAAACAGCAGATCGTTGTCTGCAGAGATTCACATCTGCGCCCTCAACAACAGAAAGTAGCTGTTATGGCATTCTTGTGGTTTATTTAAATAGGGCCTGTCAAGTCTTCAGGATGTACAGTATACATATTGTCTTTTTCCCAGTTGTACACAGGTGCATTTACTCCATTTTGATACTGCAGGAGATTTTAAATACATTAATGTATAAATTTGGACTATTTAAAACACTCAGTGCTGTCCAGGTGGTAGATATACCTTAGAGTGTGTATTGCTAGGTGTATGTATGTTTTATAAGACAACAGGCTACAGAGAGGTATGTCTTTATGAATAATAGTAGATCTGGGATATATAGAGAAGGCTCACATTAAAAATCAAAGATGGCATCAAATATGGCCTGTATGCAGTAAAAATAAGGACAGAAATAATGGTTTGGTTCATAATCAGAACTTTGAATTTGTGAGAAGCAGAGATAAATAGGTTGACATTTCTTTACCAAAGCATTACAAGTATTGCTTACGAGGATACTTCAATCCTGACTTTGTTAAATTGTCTTTATTGATGGAAACAACACACAAATATTATATAAATGCTTGAAAATAACTTTTTAGGTGGAACTCTTGTGGTAATTAAAAGCTAGAAGCATCACTGGAGCTGAGAGTACACAGTATAAAGTTGATCAGCCACCAATTCTGACATGGAAAATAAGTAATCATTCGTTAAGAAAAAACAAAACACACTCATGTAGGCTAGTATTTATGTGACTTTTGTTGCTAAAATAACCTAAGTAATTGCATGAGTGCCTCTTCATAGCACTGTGGAGCACTTGCTATCAGAGTGAAGCTAGTTTAAAACGGCCACAGGTATGCATTTCACTCTGTCGTGCTGCCCTGGCCACTACTCAGGCCCAGTGTGGCCGGACAGACGATGTTCAGTGCTAGGGTCACTGCAAGCCTTTGCCTTAGCAGGCTCCAGGCACTCCTGCCTCAAAAGCAGGCCGTCTCCTAGCAACTGGCTGAACTAGTAGTCATGGTGTAAGTGCCCCCACACACTGGGTGAGCGAGGCTGCAGCTGCTGTTAAATGTAGAGAGGACAGGAGCAAAGAGCCGAGAGGAGACCTCCTGTGCTGGCGAATTCGAATGTCCTTTAGTCCCCAGCCTCGCAGAGAGATGTGGGATGAAGACACACTCAAGGGGACCAGGCACAAAAGGCACAAACCAAGGGGTGACACAAGGTTTTAAGGAGCGGAGGAGTTAGGAGGAGAAAGGAGGAGACAATTCCCTGGGCCAATGGGGACAGATTACATAATACAAATGAACCAATAAACACTGACCCAGGGCGGTCTCAGAGGCGGGTTCAAGGAGTACAACCAATAAGGGAGTGAACAAGGTGGAAGATTCTAGGGGTAGGATGGTACAAGGGAGGACCAAGGGGAAGGATTTAGGGATTGACATAACATATTGACAACTGAACGAAGAAACTTCAGGAACAAAGGGAGGAGAGCCCAGAGATTGACATCCCCAGGGGATTGGCAAGCCTTCAGACTCCTCCTACTGAGTCTAAGCTCCCAGGAGGATCAGCCCAACCAAGTTCTGTGTTCAGCCACATACTGAACCCCCTGGGGTCAGCATTAGGAGCCTGGGTGGATGTACTGGTGGCCACTCCAGTGGTGCCAGATGGAGAAAGGGCAGCTACCATGGGAGCTGCCCGGTGCACCACCACATCACTCTGTGAATCACAGGATGATCGTACCATAGGTGACAACCAGCCTGTGTGGCAGAGGTGAAGGGGGATTGATGCAGAGGGGGAAGACTAAGCAGCTTTAATCCACCCCTACTGCTGCAACTGAGCAGAGGGGAAATTACTCCCTCCCCTGTATATCCAACTTCTCTCCTGAAGGCCCCCTCAGTCTGGAGGAAATTGCCTGTCTGCAGAGATTTAAGTGCACAGGATGAAAAACAGCACGTGTTCTGCAAAATGGTTTCTCTGGTCAGAGCAAGTAGGCCTGCAGACTTCAGGCAGTGTGGCTAACGGAAAGAGAGGCAACAAGGCAAGCTGATGTGTGTCCCAGGCAGCCTGTAACAGGGTAACTACCCATTTCCTTCAAGTTTCTGAAGTGCTACACCTACCAATGTCACTGTATTAAATACAGTAGTATATTGATGAAACAGATACTATTACAGTACAAAGATTTTTGCTTTCTAATAATTATTTACAGAAGTTTTAATACTTGAAAAAAAGAAAAGAATTTTTTTTTTTTTTTCTTTTTAATTAGGATTTTCTCCTTGTTTAAATCATAAGATATTTCAGGATTCTACTTCAAGAAATTTTGATCCAGGAGTCAGATGGAAATTTAGGCTAAAATTGTGTCCTTATGAATGCTGATGAAGGCATTTCTACTCACTGACAAATCAAAGAATTGTAATACACTGTGGCTGTGAACTTAGATCTCTTTTACAGGACTTTCCAAGATCTGTGAACCATTGATACTTCCCAGAGCTCTTGCTGATGACTTATAGAGAAAGCTGGCTGGTCTCATAGTGTTGGCTCTTCTCTCTGTTTTCCAGCTGCTTAAGTGTGTTAACAGAAGCTAAAATTATAAAAAACACTTTCCTAAAATATTCCTGATGTGTAAGTGACTGCTGAAGCATGCAGTTGTTGTAGGTAGAGGAGGCATTCTACTGAAAAGGCAACTGAGATGGTAATGAATGTCATGGTAGGCAAGGAAATATTGTCCATAGCATGAAGAAGTCTTGCCCAAGAGAATGAAAATTCTCCCCTAATATATTTAGAGAAAATATTTCAATGAGATTTCTTGAATCTAAACAGCTAGCATGCTCAGAATTTAATGCTTGTGTCTAAAATTTAGTACAGTTAAAGATCTTGCTTAGTATAAGTGGGAGATCATTTAAATGTTAGAACTTCAAAGCTTAATGTTGCTTCTGCTACAGGCATTTCTGGTTACACGCAACCTGCTATGTAGCCTCTCAAGGGGTTAGTTGTGTCAGCTGTTGATGCCTTAAGAATTTTTAGCTTCTATTCTTCATGTGCCTGTAGCTTTGGTGTAGTTCTGGGCTTCATAAAAAATGCTAAAAACCGCTGTTCCTAGCACCTTTGGCCAAAACAATTCCTCTGAGTGGAAATCCGAGGACTGGATCTCACTGCCTCAGAGCCTCAAAATATGTAAACGGTGAATTGTGGGGAGCAGGCTTGGGGTGGTTGACATCATCACCTGGAGGTGTAATTGGAGAATCGAGGCCCTATATACTAATAAGATAGAACTTGTAAAAGGTGAAGATCTTGTGACTTGCTGTCCATTTTGGGTGTAGCTTCACGAGTGGGCTTTGTTTGCCCTGAATGTACCTAAACGCCTTTAATAAATTTGTGCACTTTTTATTCTCCTAACTTTGGCCTCTGTTTCAGGTAAGCCTGGCTAAGGCATCACTGTAAATAAATTTGGTTTAGCTGTTTTGTTACAGATAGACAAAAACACTGAACTACACAATCTCGTCAGCATTTCTGGAGGGTCAGAAGACATGCAGCTCAAGAAAGTTACTGGAGAAATAGTCAGTGAAGAGTAATTTCATTCTGGTTTTGATCTTTTTTTTTTTTTTTGACACTTTAGAAGAATTATAATAAAAGGATCTGCACTATTACTGTTCATTTTGCTCCTTTCTGAAAATAGATGTGGGTAGACTAGAGGACTTCATTACTCACTCAATACTTTGTCTTGAAATTAGTCTATGGTATCATCAGCCTTTTCAATTCCTTATTGGAACAGAATATGGTAAAAGCTAGAATATACTGGCAATACATTACATTGATGAAAACACCGAAAGGTGATGGTGCTTGTACAGCAACTGAGAATGCTTTGTAAGTTTCTTTGAAATTCTGGCTTTGTATCTTAGCATATTACTGTTCCGAGTACATGGAAGAGAGACAAAAGCTAAACCACAGAAATCTGTCTTCAGATATTCACAGCTGTATGGAGCCAGAAAAATCTCATGCTTAAAATTCTTACAGAGGAAAGAATAAGAATCAGGAAGAGCTGCACACAAAAAATTGGAAGATTTTTCCTCATATTCAAATCCCAGCTGAGTCTCCTGGGGTTTCAGATTTTATTGAGAGTTTTTTTGCTTATTTCTTCAAGAACAATAGCAGAAAAAGAGTCCAGACCTTTTTCTCGTCGAAAACATTGTAACAAAATTTCCCATTTTGAACTGAACTAAGAAAATGGGAAACACTGAAGAGATGACTGCTAAGCTGGGAGCTAATGACTGGCTTTCAACACAATAGTTACAGAGTAAAATTCGTTATCATAAATTTGGTATGCCCTTGTTTAGTATTTCTAGAAAAAGGATATAGCTTGATAGTTTTGATGTACTAGGAGAGGAAGCATATTTTCTACAGGAAAGAGAGGAATGAAGACTATGATCATTTTACTTCAGTCATTCAGTTACTTAATTTGTGTCAATCAAGCTATATCACTTTAATTACATATCAGTAATTGAGCAGAGCATGGTCTTTCAGAAGTGAACTCAGAATAGCTGTTAAATGTCTAGAAGTTTGTTTTCTAAGTGAAAAAAACAAAAGGGAAGATCAGAAAGTTTTGCTAATTGCTATGTTTGTATTCTAAATTACCAAAAAAACAATTGGAAAAACCCTGTTTCAATGTTGGCATTGCTATTTTCAACAACAAAATGACTCACATCCAAAATGTCTTTTCCTAGCCTCCACAGCCCAAATTACAGAGGCAGTCGTCATCTAATCAGATATAATTCTGCTTGTTTATAAGAGCAATAGCATAAGCACCTCATGGTGAGCCAACAAGCTCTACCAAAGGGGTGAAAGAGAATGTTGTAACTGTGTCATTAATTATAACTGCTCAACAATTTATCAATGCGTGTTGAAAAGATTTGGTAAACGTGTGGAGTAGCAAAGAGAGAAGCAAAGCAATGAAAACCAGATGGCTGAAAATGGAGGAAATTACAGGCAATTTCTACAGCTTTGTTCATGAATATTTTCAAAACTGAACTTTTATTTCTGTACAACAAAGAACAGCTGAATTCCACAAAAAGGAAAAAAAAAAAAGAAAAAGCAGATGTTTCTAGGAATAGCACACAATTTCACCCCAGCACTCTCCCTTTAACTGCTTCAAGGCTCTGTTGTTTGCAAGAAAAGATAGGAAACCATCTGATTGGTCCTGATACCTGATCAAAAAGGTAAATGTTGCCTGAGTTGTCTGGGCTCTACCTTATTGCGTAGTCTTTTTTTTCTATTTCTTTTTTTTTCTTCTGTGTTGGCTTGCTTTGTGTTTGTGCGATGAATCAATCACCTGATCTTATTTTAATGTTTATTTGGTGAATGTGTTATTGTCCGTCTGTTTTGCTCTATTTCCCAGCTAAAGTCAAACTACAAAGCCTAAAGAAAATCAACATGTTTTTCAATGTATTAGATTGGTGATAGGTCAGACTTAGTGTAAGATATGCTCCCATCGACAATCTGAAATTAATTCAATATGTGTGAAAGGGCCAAAGCTTTCTCTAAGCCATTAAAGGTGACGTCTGTGTGGAAGAGTATCAGTGCAGACGTGTTTTACATAGGTGGGGTGAAATATTAGAGCATCTCTATCTAATTCATGAAAAAGGTTAAAAGATCTGTAAGTCATTATGTCTACAGATATTGCACTATAGCCTTACTGGCAGGGGATACAGTTCTTGTTATGTTGCAGTTTGGGGATTTTTCAGAGCTGTAAATTGGAATTAACATTAATGAGGCAAAGGTGTAACTATCTCTTTGTGACACAGACAGGTTTTCAAATCCTCACAAACAGACATATTTTTTAAGTGGGATGCATTTAAGTCTATTTTTAGCTGAAGTGAATTGAGAATGTTTTTGAGAGCCTCTTAAGATGTAGCCCACAGAGTCTCCTGGGATCACAGACCACAGCTTGAACCAGTGGTAGAAGAGATTGGAGAGTCAAATGTCAGAAGGAATATGCTGTCACGCAGGGCAGATTCACCCTCATTTGAAGCCTTTAGTTTGAGAAACATCTTGGACAGTAGTCATGGTCTTGGTGAGGAAATCATGATGTCGTTTATTGCCTAGGTTTACGGTGCTAAAGACAGGCCTGTACAGATATGACTAAACAAGCTGCCTTTCCTAGTTGGCTCTGTTATGATCTATCTGCATTACCTGCATTGTTACCCCCACTACTGTAATACCACCCTGGCCTTAAAATATATTAATCTGTGACCTAAAAGCATTGCTCTTCTCTCCCCTTTTCCATAATGTTATTTCCCACTTTGCACCCTTTCCAGCACTCAAGAGATTGTCCAAGATGTGTCTGACAGTCCATGCTTCCCCTTTCTCTCGGGTTGTGTGGCCTGTGCTAGGGCAGTAACTGCATGTTCCTCAGTGTTCCTTGCTCAGCTGCAGTTACAGTGAAGTCACCAAGGAGACCCCTTTCAGCCATGTGTGTCACATCGAAATGAGAAGTGAAGCAACTTGTGAGTACAGAGGGTCAGAGGAGCAGCTCTGGAGCCTCTATCACACTCTGCCTCCAGCTCTTCTAGTTTAAAATTTCAGAGATCTTCCTCAGCCATTTTGCTGTTTTAAATAATATGATGGTTCCTTCTTTAGATAGGATTACGGTAATAGATATTTTCCTTCTTTTCTGCTTGTATTCCCATCAGGCTATTATCTTCATAAAATATTGGAGTGCAGTTGCAAATTTTTTTTTAGTAACTTGTAACATGTATCATTCTTACTTTGAGTCATAAACCACACTTCTTGTTCAGAACACTTTATACTTAGATTATTTTCCTTGTCACAGATCTTCAGTTCACAGATTTCTCCAAGTCAGTACACCCTTGTGTTGAAACAATGTTGCCATGCCCTAACAGTTTTGTAATAGCTTCATTTGTGATGAGTATTAGCTTTAACTCATGGTAGGGATTTATTGAGCTTCTCTGCAGAGGACAATTACTCTTCTTTTTTTCCTGGCACAATCAATCTTCTAGGTTTAGTCACCTTAATACAGTCCACTTCTCCCTACCCTTCTCTTTACTAATGCCAGAATTTAGGATTCACTGCCACTTGATATTTTTCAGTATTTTGAACAAATACGATCTCACTCCAGAGTTTCATATGTTAGCTTCTACTCCTCATTTTTCACTCTACATTTATGCTCAATCTTCTTGAGTATTAATTTACTGCCTCAACAGCAGGATTTCATTTCCCAAAGAAGCTTACCCAACAGCAGCAATAAAAGCATGTCTTTCCTTTTGTGCCAAATATGAAGTTGAGTCAAATGTTTTGTAGCATAATGACCAGGATTAACTTTTTCACTTCAGCATTAATATATGAAACAAGCTACAGGGGATTATAAATGGTTGATTTTACTCTCTTCACTTCCTTTAAAAAGGGGTGAAATGAACAGCATCATTTTATCTAACAATTACAGTATTGATGAAGTAACTTTCAAGAGTAGTTTGAGGAATACCCAGTGGTTTCAAACTAATAAACCTTTATGGGTGAAAAGATAAGCTATGTAAAAGAAAAATAAAAATATGGTCCTAATTCATGAAAATATGCTGTACAGTTCTGCGAATAGTTACTCATCAGAAAGATTCACACATTAAATAAGTGGAAAAAGTGCCCTCATTTCCATTCAGTTTGGAGCGTATTAAGTACCTATTAAAGGAGTCAGACTGATTAAACAAAGAATTCCCTATCTGCCAAGTAAGTCTGTCACATCTCCAGAAGCACAGCAAGGCCTGTTTGCATCCATGAAAATTTCCATCTTCAATGTGCCATTACCCATTAGAATTGTGTCTAAGCTGATGTGTTGTATATGCTAACCAGCTGTTAGTAGGTCTTAGTCATTCACAGCCTTGGGACACACTTGAAGCACTAGGTCTGTGCATCTAATTACCACCCAATGGATCCACAGATTTGTATTATTGTAACTATATTGGATGGAAGTTTGTTTGTTAGTTTAATTATAATGCTTACATTATTCTGATTCCTGATCTGAACAAAGATTTTTTGGATATGTCAGATAAGTTCTTGCCTTCCTGTGTATAAAGTTACTATTTTCTCCAAGATCTAAGAAGCCAGTTTCTCACTCAGGAAAATTTGGAGAAGTGTATTAAGTTGCCATTCTGTATTGTATGGATTCTGCGCACAGACCTATGTTGATGTAGCAATTAGAATGGAGATATGAGGTGTTTTAATACCTTTAAGTTTGCCTATGTACATTATAACTTTTATGATACCTCCACTTTGAATATAATTTTTCCTTCCATTGAGTCACAATCACTTGATACATCCATGAATCTGACCTGCTTTAGTTTTGGGGGTTTTGTGGGTATAACGTGTTTAGAGCCTTCCCACTCTGTGTGAGGAGCACCTGTATGTTTGGATCTCTAAATGTCTATGTGAAAA
This sequence comes from Dasyornis broadbenti, assembly GCA_013397935.1. Lineage (NCBI taxonomy): Eukaryota > Metazoa > Chordata > Aves > Passeriformes > Dasyornithidae > Dasyornis > Dasyornis broadbenti. Next base: position 1,142,784 of record VZRN01004184.1, read on the forward strand.
AAAAAACCATCTTTTATTAGAGAAGAATGAGTGAGCTATTAAATATATTATTGGTCACAGTTCCCAGATCTCAAAATGTAAAAAGGAAATAGAATCATAGAATGGCTTGGGAGTGACCTTAAAAATCATCTAGTTCCAACACCCCTGCCACAGGCAGGGACACCTTCCCTTAGATCACATTGTGCAGAGTTCCATCCAACCTGGTCCTGAACACTTCCAGGGATGGAGCCATCCAACTACTCTAGGAAACCTGTGCCAGTATCTCACCACCCTCACAGGAAAGAATTTCTTCCTAATATTTATCTAAACATATTCTCAGTTTGAAGCCGTTCTCCCTTGTCCTGTCACTTCATGCTCTTATAAAGAGATTCTCTCCATCTTTCTTGTAGCTTCCCTTCAGGTAGTAGAAAGCTGGGATTAGGTCACCCCAAAGCCTTCTCTTTTCCAGGCTGAACGATCCCACTTCTTTCAGCCTTTGCTCATATGAGAGGTGTTCCATCCCTCTGATCAATTTGGTGGCCTCCTCTGGACTCACTCCAGCAGCTCCCTGTCCTTCCTGTGTTGGGGACCCCAGAGGTGGATGCAGGGTTCCAGGTGGGGTCTCACCAGAGCAGAGCAGAGGGGCAGAATCCCCTCCCTGGCCCTGCTGCCCACCCTGCTTTGGATGCAGCCCAGGACATGTTTTGCTTTCTGGGCTGGGAGTGCTCATGGCTGGGTCGTGTCCGGCCTCTCACCCACCAGCACCACCTAGTCCTTCTCCCTTGGGCTGCTCTCCATCCATTTATCCCCCAGGCTGTGTTAACACCAGGGGTTGACCCAACCCACCTTGCTCTTTTTCTTGCTAAACTGCATGAAATTCCCATGGATCCACATTTTGATCTTTTCCAAGTCCCTCAATATAAATAGAAAATTAAAATACAAAATAAAAATATAAAAATATTAAATATATTAAATATAAATACAAATGTAAAATTAAATGTAAAATACTGGAACATAAGGGAATGTAAGCAGATGTTGTGAGTTTCCTGAGTTAAATCACAATATCATATAGTTATATACATATTTTATTAAGTTCTACTGTTCTGCCCTCCCCCTGCTAAAAAAACTAGAGAAATACTGTGTATGCCTGATTTTGAAAGACAGTCTGTTTGTATCATCTGCTCTGGTGAAATAGTTCAGGAAGAGTTCATCCTATTGAAAATATTATCCCTGTAATGCTGCCAGCCAGGTCAGCAAGAAGCTCATGTTATCTGCTGTTTTTGTGGCAGTACTGCTCATAAAACTTGGACTTGCTAGTGAATTACTGAAACCCACTCACTGTTATCTGAGCACTCTTTCATTCATGATTATACTTTCTTTGTCCATTCAATCCAGTGGCATCTTCTTTACTTCTTTCCTGCCCTTATCATTTCAGCAAAGCCTTCTTTAAATTTAGGGAGAGTCTTGTTACTCTGTGCGACAACTTCACATTGTTCGTGAACATTGATCTTACAATTTGTGAAGTCAGGCTTTTTGTGTATTATTTCTGTGCCACCTACATCCATTTTCAACTATCCCATTTTTTAAAAGCTTAGTTTTAGAAGGTATTTCAGATAAAAATTGTCAGTTGATTGCACATTTTTCTCACCTGCTGACCTTTTTCTCTCCTTGATTTCTGGTGTCTGTAAGCTTGTTAATGTCTCAGGAATAGCTGGGCTTTTTAACATTTTCCACATGCCATAACGGTAAAGAAAACATGTTGGCTTATGACATAGTCCTGCATGGAAAACACCAGTGTGAAAAGAGCTGGGGAGTCTTCAATAATAAAGCAGCTTTGTCATGGGCAGCAGGGTGTTAAACTGTCTGTTGTGATTTAAGCCCAGATGGCAGCTAAGCACCACAAAGCTTCTCACTCACCCCCTCACACCTCAATGGAATGGGGAGGAGAATCAAAACTAAAACTTGTAGGTTGGGAGAAGAGGGGTTTAATAACTGAAACATAAATATCATACAATAATTATAGAAGGTAATGATAATGATAATAGGAGGGGAAGAAAACAAATAAGGAAGAACAAGTGATGCATAATACTATTGCTCACCTTCTGACCTATGCCAGACCCCAATCACCCCCGCTTCAGGTAACTTCACCAGTGCATATATCAGGCATGACATTCTATGGTGTCTCATATCCTTTTGACCAGTTTGGATCACCTGTCCTGGCTATGATCCTTCACAGCTTTTTTTCTGATCCTCCGCACTGGCAGAACATAAGACATAAAGAAAGTCCTTACCTTAGTATAAACACTACTTAGCAGCAAATAAAATACCAAACAAAATATCAGTGTGTTATCAACATTATTCTCACACTGAATCCAACCAGCTATAGAAAGAAGTTAACTATCTGACCAGAAACCAGGACATTGTTCCTTTGCTTCTTTGCAAAAGAATCATGTAGACTGATGTGCAAAATTTATTTCATACATTTGTTGTTCTTTTGTTTCTGCATTGCTTCGGTGTAAGTTTAGAGCAAGGTACATTAGCTCACCCTGCTGTAGTTCCCAAGGGGTGTGTGCCTCCATGAACTCATTCATATTCTACTGTCTCCCATTACAACTTGTGCAATTTCTGTGCTGTTCCTCAAACCTCCCTACACTATTTCTTAATCCGTTTTCTGCCTTTACACTGATTTACTCTTTTCCTTAACTGTTAACTGTTTCATTCTTGAAAGGGCCTGCCAAGGATCTATTTTCATTGTGTCTCACATAATATATTGAACAACCTCCTTGTAAGAAGTTGCTGCTTTAAGCATAAGCCCAAATCTAAACTGGTACTCATTTATCTTATCAAACCTAATCTGGTCTGTGTAGTTGTATTAAAGGCAGCCATTGCTATCAATTATCTTAATGCTGCAGTTATAAAGAATAGAAGTCTTGTGTGAGGCACTTATTAGTAGCTAGTATGTCTGCTAATCCCTCCAAACCAATTCACTTACCTGAAGTTGCTTTTTCATGTTCCTGTGTGGTTCGTGCAATCTGTATCTGCAAAAGGCCCCTGAAGGAGCCATTGCACAACTTACCACTGTTCAAAATGTTGACAGAGGAACACAAACTCTCTTTTCTGTCCTGCTTGAATAGTTGATGCTCTCTGCTTCTGACTCAGGGGACAGAAAGACTTTTTTAAAGTGCAGAACATTATAAGTATTGCTTGAAGCATGTCAGAAGGTTACTCTAGCAATCAGAATTGTCAGTTGTAGAGTTGCTACATATTCCCTTTACCCTCTGTACTTCCCTGACTTATGAGTTCCTTCTCTATATTTCTCTGGCTCTGTTATATAAATACTGTCTCCCTACCACATTCAGTTATAATGAGCTGCAATGTTGATTGATATCAGTAAGTTTACAGAACGCAGGCCTTTTCTGTCAGCTCCTGGAGCACTTTCATTGAGCCTTTGATTGGCTTACGTGTGTTGTCTGCACATGTAAGTCTGTCTTTAATGGACTTCATGCACTTGTAAGGAAGATACTTTTTGAAGAAAGCACCTCATTCTCCCTTGTGCACAGCAGTCCCCTGAAACCTCTCCTGCCTGGTCAGCTCCCTTGTCACACAGACAATACTGTATAATGGATTTTGTCAGGCTGGAACTGAACAACTCTAAGAATGAATTGTTTTTCTGATTTTTCTGGTGATTTTAAAGTACTTTGTTTTATTTAAAAGTACTTTGTATTTTTATTTTTTAGTGAATATTAACTTTTTCAGAGCTTAGTTAAATCCCACTTTTCTTCTGAGGTGTGTGCATATACAGTATGTGTATTTGTAATGTTCTCTCTGCTACAAATTGAACCATAGCAGTAGGGAGATCACTTTCTAGAGAACTCAGATCTGTGTTTAAACTCCAGGGTTGAGGTCTTTGCTCACTTCAGTTCAAAGGAGCAGTCTGATTTTACTGTGATTTAACACTTGGATAAAAAGTCACTTGCAGTTAAATTCTCAGCTTCTGCGCCACTTTCTTTGAGAGTTCTTTGATTATAAAGTCAAGAACTGACTTGGGAGTTCTCATCTCAATCCTGTAGCTTTACTGCAAAAAAGTGTGCTACCCAAACAGAATGGACATATCTTTTCTTGCTGACCAGAGCTTAAGATCACATTCTGACATGGTTTTTAAGATGTGATACTGAGCACACTTACTCAACCAAAAATATATCTGTTAAATGAGTATCAGGAAAACCTTTCACACCTATGAAACAGGAAACTTTACCACAAACGCTGTTCCAGGTTCGTAAGGGAAAAGGAAGGGAGGAGATAAATGGGCTCTGAGCAGACTTCTCAGTCTTCACAGCCAAATGGAGGATGCATAGGTATACAGAGAACAACAGGAAGCCAGAATTGGCATAATATGTGATTTATTCAGTCTGTTGCATGCACATATACACAGCTGTCTCACAGCCCTTGTGCGCTGAGGAATGTGTTTATGCAGGCAGGTGTCAGATGTTAAGTCAGATGTTTCAAGGCAAACCTTTCTCCACACTGATGAATGTTTATTTTAGAAGAAGGGTTCTTTTGTATCACTTTCATATGGTTTAACCACGTAAAAATGACAATAATTTCATTTCTTTAGAACTAGTTTGGGAGGTCTTTGTCTAGAAAAGTGTTTACTTTTCCTGTGCGATGTTCAAATGTCTTGGCAGTGCTGGAAGGGACTCTGTCAGGATTAAACCACATCCCTAGAAAATGTTCTTATAACACCTAATACCTTAGAATGATTTGGGGTTTACCATATATGCAGTGCATAAGGGAACTAATCCAAAACTGTCAGCTACACAGTGCTTAGGCTCAAGAGTACAAGTTCTACCTACATCTACTTTTCGAGACTGATTATGGGAGTTGTGACAGTGTTTTGTTCTGAAGGCTAGTAGCCCTGCTGGGGCAACAACTAATTCAAGCAGATTGTCTTGCCATAAGTAGCTGCTCTACTAGCCAGCTCTGCTTTCTGGTCTCTCTAGCTAGCAGAAGTATGGTCTGAGCTCCAGTTCTTGTGGCAATGAGAAGGGCATTTCAAAACTGAGGTAACAGTGCATTATTGTCCCTGTTGTTATTCGTGACACACTATTGCCTTGAGGCTCCTGTCAAGCTGAGGCTCCCATTGTGCTAGCTGATAGAGAAAGACAGAATAAGATAACACCTCTGCTGGACAAAGCTCAGGGGGGAAAAGTCCAACAAAACATCACACAGAAGTATTGTTTTGATTTTGTGAATGTGAAGTTGTGACACAGGTGGGAGAACAGGGTGGTCCAGCCCAGCACTTGAGTCTTCCCTTTGGACTCAAAGGGAATACAGCCATACTCACAGGGTAGCCCATGTTTCAGAAGTTGTAGTCTCATTCACCTCTGGAGCTCAGCAAGGAGCCAGGAACAAGATCTTGCTCACTTGATCCTCCAGTTCTTCACCTGAGCTGCTGGGGCACAATATGATATTGATACCTTTCTTTTTTTTCCTATTGCAAGAAAGAGGGCCTAATTAAAAATTAGAAGTTTAGAACTTTACCAGTTTACATGTTCATGTCATATGTTGGAACTCTTTTTCCTTTTAAACAGCCTGAAGCTGATAACAAATGCCCAAGTTTAATATAAAGACCACAAGAAAGATTTTTGTTAACTACGTCAAGATAATTTCCCTATCACAAATAGCATGGTTAAACTGGTTTTTGAAAGAATCTCTGAAATTTTAAGACTTACATTCATATCATGGAATAATCATCCTTTGGTGGTAATCAGGTTTTTCAGACTATTGAGCCCTTTTTGGCCATTGGACCTCCACAATTGTTCTCTTTCTTTTATTCAGAGGAGCTGTGAGTATTTACATCTTAACGTACACGACCATGATTAATTGTGGAAACTGATTGTTTACATGGAATTAAGCATGTGCATAAATGTTGTTTAGATAAGCCTAATTTATTTAATGAGAATGTTCCAGAAAATTGCAATTTATTATTGTTCCTTTAGCACTTAGACTTATAATTCATAAAAGTAATTGTAGGTTACAGATTATTAGTCTACTTCATAATATGAACTGGCTAATGAATTTCCTAACTGGTATTTTTCTGTTCATAAAATCTGTCCATTACTGATTCACTTCATTAGTTCCTAGTTCCTGGAAATGCAAGAAATATAGTGTTTCGGTTCACTGGGTTTTTCATTAAATTTTGTCTAGTTTTTAGACTACATCCTTAAGATTGTGTATAAGAAACTCTGAAGGAAAACCATTGCCTGGAGTAGTAAGATCTGGTACTCTGCTGAGTATGCCTATCTTCATGTGCATTATATGTCCATATGGTTGACCAGCTCTAAAAAAACTACTAAGATACCTGCTGGAAGGAGGAAATCATTCATTTGGAAAGTTAAAAGTTTCTGTGATCAGTTTTGGTTTTGAAATTTTGATGCTATTTGAAACAAGTTGTATTTTTGGACCATCTTCTGCTCCCTATGTATTTCCAGCAGAAACTTGTTTTCATCCATGCTCATTTGGAAAATGCTCATATATGTGTATTTTAATACACATATCGCAGATAGACACATACTCATTTCAACATGTCCAGACCTGTGAATTGCCTCTTTCCTGTTAAATTCCTCTTTGCTAGACATGTCTAAATGTCTCAGTGGTTTTGAATTAATATAGTTCTTGTTCAATCAGTTCAAATATTCACTGTATTTTATGTATATCAGCAGAGTTATGTGTACATATCCTGCAGAGGATGAAAATATTTTGAAATCTGTTTTATATTAAGTACAGTAGTTGAAGTATTTTTAAAGTCTAGTTTGGGCTTACATACATAACCACTGCTTAGATACTTAGGAGGTGGAGATGGACAACTGGTGAACTGATAGACGTAGAGCTAGGGCAAACCAGGGATTTAGGAGCATAGATGCACCAAAGTCCTGCTGTATGATAAGGCTAAAAATACATTGTTTCTCTTACTACATGTTAGTACCATTTTGGGCAGTAGTGCAGGAGAAGGGAGAAGGGATAAAACATATGTTTTGGACCGAAACTATGTGAACCCTTCACCAAGCTCTGGGAAGTAATATGGGAAGCACCAAACAGATGACTTTCAGCTGTTCTATAAACCAACAAGTATGCAGATTTTTCCTGAAGTCTTATCTTAACAGCAGCCACAGTCAGCTCACAAAGATACCAGTTCTGCTTGCGCGAGGTTCCTCTAGCTTGGTTCTTTAACTGCTTACTCACCCTTTAAAGTGTAAGATTCTTTCCTACTTGAATTTTAATTCTGGTATTGTCAGATGCATGTAGGACATTCTCTTTTGTATGCCATATGCATTGGAAGAGTCAGCATGGCCAAAACACCCAGAAGAAAAAATAGACAGAGGAATGCACAGCTAAGTACCACATGAAATAGGCAATATTTCATTTAGCATCACATAACACTCTACAGTAAGAGCAAAATGGCATTACTGCAAAACAGCAGTATTATATATATATTTTTAAAGATTTTTATCTCCAACAGTACAAGTATTCTAGAAATTAATTGGTAAATTTAGCAGGATAGTATTAGTTAAAAATGTTGCAAGCACCTTTAGCTTTTATAAAATATTTCTACAGCCCTATGGTTCTATAACATTATCCATGGTTTTCTCTGTGCCTCTTAGGACTTTGGAATTCATGTATATCATTTATAGGTTCAGTTATTTGCGTATCCCTACTCCATTTTGCACATCCGCTTTACTCTACATTCTTTACTTTTCATCTATGAAAGCCAAAAAAAGTCACTTGGGACTACAAAAGTACAAGAATTTGACTTCACGTCAAATGAGCTCCTCTAAGGAATCTCCTCTTTAATGCAGCTGCAAAGAACTGTGAACAAACCAATGTTAGTTATGGGTAGGGCAAGAGATACAACCTGCAACATTCAGAAGTTTCAAACCCTGGAAAAACAAATCCTTTCTCTTTAGGGAAACACAGCATTTCTTTCTGGAAGAAGAAACAGATACCTTCTTCTGAAGAAATCAAGATGTCCGAAGGGTTTATGTGGCCTGCTAGCCACTGAAAAGTGAATTGCCAACAGAAACATATTGCACTTATACCACTGACAAACAACATGTTGCTGGAGGCAACAGCTGTTGCCAGCACTTGAAAATAAGAAACTCTGGCAACTAACCATGTATCGAAATAGATTCTGAAGTAAATTAAGAAAATGCCTTCTTTTCACCACCTATTAAAATATCTTATTTTAGATTGTGCCAAAACTAAAGCGTAGATGATATCCACATCAATTCTGACTGACAATTTCATGGGAGAATCTGGGAAGACCTCTCCCCCCACACCATTCATATGGAGAACATGCTCCAGTAACTGGCTGCCATATGTCACTCATATTCCACTGATAAATAGCTCCCAGTGTATCCAAATTAGTGTCCTTCTGTGTATTATGGCCTGGAAAATAACCATGAAAACTTCTAATTCAGTATGCAAGATGCATTTATTATTAAAAGGATTAAACAGATTGTTGTCATTGCTACTAATAGAACCAAGAATATTGTCTAAAAGCAAATTACAGTATCATTACTGCTTATAGTGATGCTCAGGATGTATCCTTTTATAAAATCAGAGAATATCACCAGCAGATGGAACACAGTAGGGGGGCAATGTGCCTTTGGTCCGTCAGGATATCATGTAGGGAGGAAAAAAATTTTGCGTGCTAGTTGTTTAAATTTGTTAAGGTTGTTACTTGAAAGGGAGGAAACATACTCAAACAATAACCTTATAAAACAAGAAGAGGCTAGAATCGTTCTGTGATTGTTGGATGGCACAATCTTAAACGGTTGTTTGTGTAATGTGTTTGCTAAGAAGATGTGTTTTACATGCACCAAGCTATTTCCATTAACTGCAGATCATCAGAGTGTTTTTTCTCTGCTTCTTCCCCAAAATCTGCTTCATTCTGCTGACATCTCTCATAACTTTCCTTCATTATCCGCCTGTATCCTGTTTGGAGCCTGAGGGTATCCTCCTTCATAATCAGTCTCTTTAAGCTTCTGCCTGGATTTGCTTTCTTCAAAGACAGGTTTGCTGAGCCTTCCTTTTCCTGAATTTTTAATTTACTCCCTCAGCAATCAGTTTCAATAATGTCGTGCTGGAAAGGAAGCTACTTGTCAAATTTAGAAAACATGGCACTATCTGGCTTTCATGCTTTCATTTTGGATGTGGGAGTATATTCAGGTCAGTGTAGAGTTTTGCTTGAATTTGTTGGGGTGGCTATTTTCTTATATTTTCCTTCTGAATATAGGACTGGGGTTTTGTGTATACATTTCTGTATATCTCTGAAGTGCTTTCTCTTTGAGACATGAGTGGAAGGCCTAATATTTTAAACAATTTTCTGTGTTTGGCTGACAGAATTAGGGGTTGTGTTCAGCAGAGCTCAAATAGCAGAAATCTGGTTTTAAGGTAATGAGCACTGAAATTTAGTTATCAACAATCCTGTTGATGCAGGGTTCCCATAGCTAGTCCAGGGAAGATCTAGTTCAGTGGCAGGTGGCAAGTGTTCATCCAGGCCTTGAAGATGACCCCCTGCTCTCCCATTGTATCTCTCAAGACCTTAGTACCTCCTATCTCAACAGCACAGAAAAGTTGGTCAGGAATACCAAAGCTGCATCTTCTGAAAGAAATTTGTGCTCAGCATTTCACTTGTGCATTCCTTTGATAGAAATTTTGTTAATATCTTCCTTTATTTTTTGTTTAAGATGGGGGGGAAACAGCTTATTAAATCCACTCTATCTTGAAATGCTTTGCCTACGCTCCTGCAGACCAAAAAAATCCTACTGCAGAACACAAAAGTTTTCATGTGGTTTTGCAGGACTCCCAGGGACTTGGAGTTCAAGAACTTCTGACAAGAGATGGAAATGCTTAACTGCAAATATTCATCTTAGCCTCATCCTCCTGCTACAAGAGTGACATGGATCAGAGAAGGAAAATTCCCTTTCATTTACTGTTTCTTCACTCCATCTGCCATTATAAGAGAGAATATAAGGTGAATTTATTCTGTGCTTAAGATTTTCTCTTCTGACTCGTTCACAGATGGGAGATTGGGAAATGGAGCACTTGCAGTCTTACCTGTGGGGTTGGTTTGCAGACACGAGATGTCTTCTGTTCTCATCTGCTATCAAGAGAGACCAACGAGACCGTGATTTTGGCGGATGAGTTGTGCTCTAAACCCAAGCCATCCCTTGTGCAAGCCTGTAATCGCTTTGACTGCCCACCCTCCTGGTATCCTACAGAATGGCAAGAGGTAAGAATGTATGTGCAGTATCATTTTATTACTGCTAAAAGTGGTCACTGTGCACATTTCAGTGGTCAGAGGGCTGGAGCATCTCACCTGTGAAGACAGGCTGGAGAGCTGCAGTAGAGAGGGCTCCAGGGAGACCTTAGAGCAGCCTTACAGTTCATGAAGTGGGCCTGCAAGAAGGCTGAAGAGGAGCTTCTGACAAGGGCATGGAGCTATAGGACAAAGAGTAATGGATTTAAACTGAAAGAGGGTAGATTTAGTTTAGATATTAGGAAGAAATTTTCTGGTGTGAGGGTAGTGAGGCACTGAAACAGATTGCCCAGGGGAGATGTGGATGCCCCACTCCTGGAAGCATTCAAGGCCAGGTTGGATGTAGCTTTGAACAAACTGGTTTAGTGGAAGCTATTCCTGCCCAGTGAGGGGGAAGGTGGGGTGAGGATGGGGGGGCTGGAACTAGAAGAACCTTATGGTCCTTTCCAGCCCAAACCATTCCATGATTTTATGCTTTTACTTTCGCACATCAAGAGGAATCATTAATCATTCTGACAAGCCGTTAAAAAACTGCAAAGTGTGCATTTTTTGCTCTTAAAAAAAAAAAAAAAAAACCCAAACCAATGTTTCCAGAGGTAAATAATGACTATAACTATTTCTAATGTAAAGTTACTGGAAAATCTTAACAGCTGGCCATAGATTCCAAACAAAAATATCTGGAATATGTTGGTCAGCTACAGTGAGTGGATTTGGGTTAGCTATGTCAAGGTTTCCAGGAACACTAAACTAGAAGAATTAAGGATAGAAGACTCTTTAAAGCATTTTGGGTATTTCATATATGCTCAAATAATAATTTAGTTTAGGACAAGAAACATTCCTCATCCCTCAGAGTAAGAAATGTGTGTTAAACACTTCTCTTTGGGAGATGGATGCCTTATTACACTAATTATAAAAATTGCTGTCTACACAATGGGTCTCTACAAGGCTTTCCATCTTTAGAAAGCACACTGAAATGAGTTAATTTACTGACATCTGGTTGCAAGTGAAAATATTTATGCAATTCAAAAGACTTAATGATGCTTCTTTAAATGGTTGTAATACTGCGCAGGAAGAAAGGATCCTGCACTGTTGTCAAGACTAAAGGAAAAATTTGCTGTGTGGTGTAGGTGCAAGCAAAATATCTGTTTAAATCTTCATTTTTGATGTGTGCAAGTCTTCATTCTGTGCTATGTAAAAACTGTGAGCACTTTGCGTAGTGCTTACATATGCCTCTTCAGTGTGTATATATAAAATCTGGTCTTTACTTAACAGCCAGGGAGATGTTAATGTACTCACCCAATGAAGCTGATAAGTCCGTGAAGCTGGGAGAGCTTTGGGTTTGGGCAACCAATCCAGAAAAAAAAAATTATGCCAGCCTGATGTTTTGTCAAAGCTAGATAGCTAGCCAATGCCTTTTGTCCTATGCTTAAAACAATTCAGTGATATACCATGCTTTAATTTGTCTACTGGTATTCACACACACATATACTTAGCTGTACTTTTGAAAATTTCTAGGCTATACTCATAAAAAATGTTATATTTCAAATTCCAAATACTATTCTACCAGCGCATAACATAATAACATTATCAAGTCAAGCATTTCAAAATTAGGATATGCGAGAAGGAGCACCTATGCTTGTTAAAACCCTGTAAAGGGCCACAGTCCTTACAGAATTTTCTGTAAGTTATGTGAACAATTGGAAGAAATAAGCGTTATAGTACGTGGAAAAGTTTATTTTCTGCTAACAGTGACCATTAGCTATTGGCTGCACTAGAACAGTAGCAAAATTGTTTCTGCTAGAGCTAGCTCCAAACAGATTTTTTCAGGGTTGGAACATCTTCCTCAACAATGTAAACATGCATACTTCCAGCTATCTAAAGTAATTTTTGTGACTGTTAAATGGCTGTCACATGCTGTTTCTTTGAAACGTTTAGCAGATCTTAGTGAGGGGGAAGCTTGATTAAGTACAAAAGCTTTAACAACTATATTAATCAGAAACTAAAACAAACTGCTCAGTTCACACTTGTGGTAGCTTGTGTCTTCTCTGGGCTGAGAGAGAACCTGTGCTCTAATTCATTGCTGCATTTCGACAAAGGTCATGTTGTAGCTCTTCTGCCTTATTTCCACAGACTTCTCAGGCTGAGCAGCTGTGAACATAGCTGCTCACTGCATGGGCACTGAATATTGTCTGTGCTTACCTTTCACCAGAGGAAAACAGCACAAAAAATGTGCTTCTATACATACTGTCTTCTGCTTCTGTTTAGATGAGTACTGTGCCAGAAAAAAACAACCTATAATCCATCAAAACCAATTTCCATTCTCTTATTCTTTAAGGACATCTGTGTTCCTTCTTTGCAACACCATCATCTTTACAGGCATTTCCACCCTGTAGGAAAGCCAGACCTTTCAGCTCAGTCTAATGCAGGTTTCCCATGTGAAAACCTGCACCATGAGGCTTGTGCATTACACTTAGGGATTATTACAGCTGTAATACTCTGAGATGTGGAAAGAAAAATAACATTTGGACAGGATATGAGTGGCTGAGACAACTTTTGGGGGTGACCTCCAGTCATACAGTAAAACTGCTGTGGATCCTTCCAGCAGAAGAAAACCTGCAGAAGGATTTCTTTCCTTGCATTAAACACCTCTTCCCTCTCCCCAGGCTTCTGAGAGGATTCGCCCCATACAGGGAGATGAAGAGCCCTTCAGGAAGGTGACTTCCTCACCCTAGGGAAGGTCCTTTAAGCTTCACCAATATGAAAGGGTAAAATCTGTTCTCCACACAGTCTGGCTTCAATGCGTTTCTTTGGCCTCATCAGTGAGTTTGCGGTGCTTTTCGGAGCGCTCCCTCACACTGCTTTAATGCCAGCAAGCCAAAACCCCCCAAAAGATTTAAACTATAATGACCAGTGTTTTCTTTTCTAAGCCCTTTTATGCTTGTAAGGAAGGATTGTCTGAATTAAATGCCATTTGAAGTCCCAGTGTTCCTGACACATAAACACACAATGGTTATCAGTGTTGTAAGATTACAAACAATTTTTAAAACATCTCTTTACAGATTCCAGATTATTTATTTTTAAATAATTTTGTTTCTTAACTAAATGCATTCAGATCTTTTTCTCATTTTTCAGTAATGTGCTTCTGGAGCAAAGTACGTATAAGCTTTCATTTTTACACAGCCCTATAAATATCTGTTCTGCATACCTGAAATGGGAGACATCCATTAGTAAATCTCCATCCGCCTTTGTTTTATTACTGAGTAAGTACTATAGTCTCAGTCCCAACATTCTTTATTAGCTCTTGAGTGCTATCTTTGCTCCAAAGATAATTAGAACAATGCCTTGAAAACAAAGTCAGCATGGGAAAACTGGTAATATTTTCTTATATTTTCCTAGCTCTTTTGAATCCATACCATAAAAATCTTCAAATGTCAGGCCTTAGAAAACAACTGAGAGACCTTCTGAGAAAAAGATGTTTACTCCTTTTGCAGGTGCATTATCTTACTGTGGAGTCATAGCAGAGAATTAATTTCTGAGAGTAAAGAAAAAACATATATTGTTGTACACCTTGAGCAGAGGGCAGTGTAAAATCAAACCGCATGGGAGATCATGGAAAGGGACCTGGGGCTCCTGATCAATGGCGAGTTGAACCTGAGTCAGCAGTGCCCTGGCAGCCAGGAGGGCCCAGCGTGTCCTGGGGGACATCAGGCACAGCATATCCAGCTGGGCAATGGACGGGATTGTCCTGCTCTGCTCTGCACTGGGGCAGCCTCACCTCGAGTGCTGGGGGCAGCTTTGGGTGCCACAATATGAGAAAAACATTAAACTATTAGCATCCAAAGAAGGGCTGCAAATATGGTGAAGGGCCTTGAGGGGAAACTGTATGAGGAGCAGCTGAGGTCACTTGATCTGTTCAGCCTGGAGTGGAGGAGACTGAGGACAGACCTCATTGCAGTCTGCAGCTTCCTCATGAGGGAGGAGGAGGAGCGGGCACTGATGTCTTCTCTGTGGTGACCAGTGACAGGACTTGAGGGAACAGCCTGAAGTTGTGTCAGGGAGGTTTAGGTTGGATATTAGGAAAAGGTTCCAGGGTGGTTGAGAGCTGGAACAGCTCCTCAGGGGAGTGGTCACAGCACCAGCCTGACAGAGTTCAAGAAGCATTTGGACAATGTTCTCAGGCTCATGGTGTGACCCTTGGGGCTGTGCAAGGACAACACCCTATAAGTGAATGAAGCCCAAGAAGCAAAGAAAGATCTGTTTTGTCTTATCTCTGGTGGAGTTGGAAGGGCAGAGAAACTTTGTGAGATTTGGCTGATTGACAGTAGGAACATACTTTGTGGTATTCATAGTATCTAACCAATTTTGTAACTTGTATATGATAACAGTACTTAGGCAATGTTGGAATAATACTTTTAATCATGTTTTTCTTCCTCCGCAGGAATGGATTGTCCTTAAATGAGAGGCTGATAAACATTTTCTTCAGTTGAAAATGAACGGTTTTCTTGCTTAATTTTTTTGAAGCCTTTGAGCTTTGTAACTTTCTAAATAAGTGGGACAAAAGCTAATTTTATACAGTAAAAAGCAAACCAAACTGAATATAAAAATGTCTTTCTGCACTTCCTTTCTGCCTTTCAAGGAAAATGTTGATCCTAAATATTCAGGCTAGCATTAAAGTTCATGCAGCTCTTTATCGAAAAGAGAAAGACCTTTTATGACTGCAAAATTTTCTAGAACACTCCCTTTTTAACTGCTTAAGTATACATCTTAATACTTCTTCATATGATTGTCTGCTCCTCTTGAATAATTGTTATGTCACAAGTTATAAGCAACTCCTGGTCATGTTAGTGTAATGCAAGCTCCCCATTCCATTTGCTAGAAGAAAGGAGAAAAGGAGTTGAGCTGGCTGGATTGAAAACAACTGGGAGTCTCAGGAAAAGAACCCTCAGGAAAAAGGGCTGAGCAACCAAATTTACAAGAAATATTCAGGAAAGCTACTAAATTTGGTTATTCAAAATTCCCTGCCCTGCTTGAGTAGAAAAATGGATGCAGAGAGGGATATTTACATTAAAGACGGAGGGGAGGTGTGTTCTTTGGATATGAATCATTTCAATTTACTTATCTACTGCTAGACAAGACTTTTCCACTCACTCTGACACTTAGGAGCACAGTCAGAGCTCAGACAGAGACATTAATATTTAGATTCTCCACATCACATGCAAGTGTCTCATTTTTCAAGTGCAGAGGACAAATTTTCCACCTCCATAGTGCAATGCTGACTCACTGTTTCCATGTCTTTTGTACCAATATCTTAAAACAAAACATTTCAGAATTACTGAAGCAGTTTTTCTAAATATTAAGCTGAATTCTAAATAAGCTGCTTCCGCTTTCCAAAATATTTTTGACATTTTTTTAGGCAGTCTACTTTGAGGTCTCTGAAATTTTTGTTTTATATTTCCTATTTGGCCAAAACGAAGTGTTGATGTCTACCCTAATTCACAAGTAATTTTTGCAGCAAGAGGGATGGTGCAGGTGTGAGGTAAGGTGGCTGCGTCTCTTTTCTCACAGTGCTCGCAGACCTGCGGCGGTGGTGTCCAGAAGCGAGATACACTTTGTAAGCAGCGCCTGGCAGATGGAAGCTTGTTAGAGCTGCCAGAAACCTTCTGCTCCATGCCAAGGATTATTACACAACAAGCCTGCAGAAATGAGGATTGTCCCAGTGAGTGGCTTCTCTCTGACTGGACACAGGTATGCTCTCCATATCCGAGAGTATTGTACAGATCTTGGAGATTAAGTTCCTAAGCAAATAGGGATAGAGGAGCCAAATAAGGTCAGACCCCACAAAGCATGTTATGCCCAGTTTTGTCCTGTAATCTTTCCCTATCATCCTGGTTGGGGATGTTTTCACTTGATCCGTGTTTCTCTTTGGTGATCACCTCCACAGATGTTCATTAGCCATCTGGCCAAACCATTAAGGCCCTTCTGGTGCAAACACAAGTAATGCTCAAAACAATAAATCCCTGTCTCTGTCCATGCCTATACTTATGTTCATCCAAGGCATCAGTGAAGAGTAATCTTTATTATCCTAGGCTAAATGCTCTTTGTTCCCAAAGCCTAGCTATTCTGATGTCAAGAATCTTATCGTCTTGGGGACACTCCAGCCTTTTCCCATGATGAGGAGAGGAGAGGAGAGGAGAGGAGAGGAGAAATTATAAAAATATAATTTGACTTTATAAGGTCAAAGCAAAGACAAAGGTTCATGCCAGTAAGCATGAAAATCATTCCACATCTTGCAGTCTCGTCACCACTCTCCCAGTCCTCTTTCATAGAAGGTAGTGGAAATTGTCTTGTGGAAATTGTAAAAGAAATGCCAGTCATCCCACGGAGCTGTCCCTTCTTATGGTGATCTGTCTGGGCATTTTACTCAAATTAGTGGATGTTTTCATAAAGTCTTCTGCCAGGAGATGCATAGCCATTCTGGCTGTGAAGATGGTAATTACAGTGCTCAATCCATTTTCCAGCTCTTTTTACACACTGCTACTTGGATCCCAGTGCAAAGACAACAGCCTGTATTTCTTTTTCTATGGTGCTGTATACATAAATATGAAACTGAATAGGCATGATAAAGCCCATCAAATAATGCCCACCTGTTCAAGAAGCACCACCACAGTCTGGTGTTAGAGGGTTTATACTATTCTGTGTGAGTCATGGGTAGTAACTACAAGGCTGAGGTAATTAATTGGTGACTAAAATAGTCATCTGTTTATTATTCCTAAATAGATTTGCAACAGCAATGCTTAAAGATTAAGCTTAGGCCAGATTTTATCAGATCAGAATGCAACTGTGATGTGCAACTCGATGAGGTCTGCTCTTGGACATAAACAGGTGTTTTTTCACCCAGCAGACTCAGACACATAGAAAAAAAGTGCAAAGACTGGCTTTGAACTGTAGTACAGTACCATTAAAATGAGGAACACCATCTGACAGAAAAAGAGTGCTGACGGGAGTATGGTAAGAAACTAAGCCTTACAGAACAGCAAATAACAGATATTTCATCTCCCTGCTGTGCCTGCAGTGTTTGAAGCTTAATGGTCAGATGCTGCTCTGCTTTATTCCACTGCAATGTTTTGAAAACTGTAACTGTTCTATCCTGTGGTGTGTGTGTGCGATGTGAGTATAGGAGGATAGGAGGGAGTGTGTAACCAGAAGCACCCTCTTCTTTTTTCCTAATGTTTTGCATCCTGTTCCTAGTGTTCAGTGAGCTGTGGAGAAGGCACACAGAGTCGAAATGCTGTTTGCAGAAAGATGCTGAAAACCGGGGCCTTTGTTATTATCAATTCCTCACTCTGTCTCCCTTTGCCATTCTCAGCCTTGATCAGATCCTGTGCACTAGGCCCCTGTGCAAGTAAGTGGAAAAGGTGTTTGGCACTGTCTGGGGAAAAGGGGCTTGGAAGTCCTTCGCTAAGAAATCCGCGCTGTTTCTTGCTCCATAGCCTTCTTTTGCACAACTGTTACTCAGCCTTGTGGAGTGGGTTTTTCTGTCTGTGAACAAGTCAAGCCAGTGGAGAAGAGCTACAGATTTTACTAATGGGGCTGGTTGTGAGCCAATATGCCGGAAGGGAACTACTAGTTTCTGGAAGAACTGGCTCAAAATTCTGAGCAAAACCTAGATCTAGATTTCACAGCTGGAATGCAGAGGTTCAGAGATACAGCACAGCAGCCTGAGGGCAGGTGCAAATAAATTCTCTGATAAAACAGCTGCAAGGAAAATGGTTGATAAGGGATTTTGCTGACAATTATTTAGAAACTTATTATATCATTATGTCACTCCAAATCCTCTGTGACCTGCGATTTCTAATGAACCATGCAAGACAAGTTAGATGTATTTTATATTGGTATTTCATGCTTTTGTTGTTGCCCATCACAAGTCCCACTGTATACTCTTCCCTAGTTTGCAGTAAGCCACCTAGATATATGAAAGTCAGCCTAGCTTCAGCTTGACTCAGAAACTGCTGAATGTTAAGTATATAGGGAGAAAAGAAGATCTGACATTTAGAACTAAAGCTTGGAACAAATGTGCATGGTATTTACTAATAATATGGCTATGCAGCTTCATTTAGTGCTTCGTAATAAAGATCTCTGACACAGAGATCTGGAAACGGGAAGGACACACTGAACTAGTACACTTTAATAGTATTCACTATGTTTTTAAGCCTAGCCCAGAGAGTCTTACTCTGTTCAACATTACTCCTTGAGGTCGCAAGACTTTCATTCTTCCTTACTGTTGCGAGCAAGATCACATTATCTTTGAAGATTCGGATGGTAAACACTTGTCTATTCAGTGCATTTCTTAAGGAACAGTCTTTGTTTAAGTACTTCAAGAACAGGAACTGTGTCTACTCAAGTTTTCTCTCTCCCATAAAGTTTTTGTCCCTGGCTCTTTGGTTTCTGCATATATTTTGGGCTACTTTTGCATTCCTAAAATGTGTCTTGTTATTCCTCTTATTTTGATTGTTCTAATTTAATATCCAACAACTGGTGGCCAGTTTGTCCCATTACAGTCTAATGGGTCAAATGCTGCCAGCAACAATGTAAACTACTTGCTTTGTTTAATGGTATCAGATACTAATAATATAATGATATTTCAGGGCACAACAGACCAGCTCATAAGCAAAGCCCCCATATTATGGCTGTAAAGCAAGTTTACATCCAAACAAGGAAGCAGAAGAAACTGCACTTCATTGTGGGTGGATATGCCTATCTGCTGCCCAAAACTTCCGTTATCCTCCGATGCCCTACCAGGTGGTTCCGGAAATCAATGATCACTTGGGAGAAGGATGACAAGAGGCTCATCAGTTCAGCTCACATCACCATTGCACCCTATGGGTGCATAAAAATCCATCATTTGAAGCCTTCAGACACCGGAACATACACCTGCACAGCAGGGGCAGCCCGGGAGCATTTTGTAATTAAACTGATTGGAAGAAACAAGAAGATCATTGCTGGGCAGCCAGCTGGTATTAGGGAGGAAGAGGCCATGAGAAAGGCCAGCTTAAATGATGCCTTGCGAACAGAGGATAAACATCTCAATGGGATTTTTTTCAATGGTAGCAAGGCTGAAGAGCAAGGGCACCTTACTAATCCCAGCAGATGGTATGACAATATTGTCTCGAGGCTGCTACAGCTCAGGGGCTGGCCAGGGGAAAATCTGGAGTCCTGGGAAGCCCAGGAGTCCATGGAGAGGAATGCATCCTCAGAAGAGGACCAGAGCCGAGAGCATAGCCTGCCATTTACTATGGTCACAGAGAAGAAACATTTGGATGATATCATAAGGAATTTGTCACAACAGCCTGAGGAGCTTAAAGATATCTACACTGAGCAGCTTGTTGTGCAGCTGGCTCATGAGGTTTTCAAGAGTCACTTGGATCACCAGGAATTTGCCCTCAAAGCATCAAGGAGAAAAGTTGATTCGGCCTCAGTGGAGTACCCTTTCTACAGACGTGTTTCTGGATTTACCAGCTCCCTAAGGACAACATCTGCTGAAACATTTCTTCCCACCTCTGTAGATCAGGCAAATGGCTTGCACAGGCCTCATCAAAAGCCTGCCATTCTCCGAAAGATTTCAGCAGCACAACAACTTTCTGCTTCAGAGGTTGTCACCCACCTGGGACAGACAGTGGTCCTAGCAAGTGGCACACTGAGTGTGCTGCTTCACTGTGAAGCGGTGGGAAACCCAAAGCCCACCATCAGCTGGGCTAAGAATGGAGAGGAGGTGAAATACAATGATAGGTAAAATACGTTATTTAACTTTTAAGAAAATAATTGATGTTTTTGACTCTTCAGTTTCCATGTTTTACTGCCTGTCAGTCCCATGAACAAAACTCTATTTTGTTGTAGTCTGATTTCATAACAGAAAGAAAGGCAAATGCATGTGCAGTCGTAAACAGGGTAAACAGAGCATTGTAACTCTTTGGTGAGGTCTAGATGGTGGGTCAGACTGGTGTGGCAAACAGAAATTTTGCTTCTGTTGGAGCAAGTGAAAAAGAAGGGATTGTAAAATACTAAAGGAGATAAGTGCCTAATGCAGTCAACAGAGCACTCCACATCCGGAGACTGGGAGCCTTAGTTTATTTTCCCGTCTGAAGGTGGAGATTTTTGCTATGAAGATTGGTATTGTGAAGTGAAAACTTGTCATTGATTGTTACTATTATCCTCTGTTGGAGCTACAAATTGCATTTCTCACAGTGCTCCAGCAGGGCCTGACAAACATGGCTGTGGTGAGAGACGATGGAAGAAGTGAGGCTTCAGCCTTCCACATACGTATCTGTGCATAAAAGTGCCCCAGGATAAACCTCAAAGGGCATTACGGTCACCAGTTACTGTGTATGTTCTGATGAAGGCTGTAAACTGTGGAAGCACACTTCATGGCTATTTGCAGCTGTGCTGTCATTTCAACAGAATGATCATTTAGCATTAGTCTTCTCATGTGAATTGGTGAATCCTCATCTGTTTAAACTCCAGAGTGCTGGTCCCAGGTGTAACCTGAGAAGTGGACATAACAAAACGTTTTTATCAGTATACCACAAAATTTATGCTGTTTTTTCTTCAGGTAGACTCTACTTTCCTATCACTCCACATTATTCATTTGCGTAGAAGAGCACACAGAAGGAGATTCTTTTCAGTGCTAGTTTCATGCTTAATTGTGTTGATAACATACCTTTTTCTCATGTGTGTGCTTGGGATTTTATATTTTGGTTCTGTTCTGTGAGAAAGCAGTATATAAGAACAGGAAAAGAGTGTAGCTGGTAGTTACAGTGACCCACATAATACAACAAAGTTGTCCAGGGATCTGCTAGCAGCTCTTTCTGTACAAGATACTGACCTTAGCTAAGACGTCTGCATTTCGTCATAAGATCAGCCTAGAAAATGAGAAAACACGGAGACAAGACAAAAGTTAATTTCCATTGTTGTGCCCTTGGATTATCCAGTAAAGTCTTGATTTAGGTACAATTGCCCCTCATGTACAGTTATGAAATTAGTTTATTATCTCCTTTTTTACTTTGACTACTGAATCATTGAAAAAATAATTGCTTTCTGTAATGATCTGAATTGCCTTGTTCTTACTTCTCCTTCTGAAGACTAGTAAGTATATTACATTTAACATACAAAAAAAATGGTAAATTTTGAAGGAGTAAAGGTCACTAAGGACAAGAATGTGTCTCTGGTGGAAATCACATGCAGTCATAATCAAGATTTGGACTTACAGAATCCCTTCATTTGGACATATTCCTGTGAAAATATCTGTATGCCACCCCCCAAAAATGTTTCATATATAGATTTTCATCCAGTGGTTATATCCCATTAGAAATGGGCTATTATGGAATTTTTTTCCTCTGCTTGAAATGACTGTAACTTCATGTGGTATGGTTACCCATGAACAGGAAGGGATTTTATGTTAAGTTCACGTGTGAGGAATGCTGCAAACTACACTCATGACAAAATGGCAAGTTTATTTCTTATCCTGTAAACTGTCATAGTATCACGACAGATAGGTAATTTAGCTTAAATTAAACAGTCTGATATGATTTTTGAAATTTTAGTTCAGATTTTTTTATATAAAATTTTACAATACCTTTTCAACTTTTTTTTTTCCCCCCCATTCAGTTTGGCTGAAATAGCCTTAAGTGTGACTCAGGAAAGTATAATTTCTTTTCCACTTAGTAGCATAATTCATTGATAACTCTTCTTTAAATGTTGAAGCATTTTCCACTTTATGAACTTCCTTCTGTAGTCATCATTTATAGTTCCTCCAGGTTGGTGTGTGGGGGAAGAAATGAGCATATTCTGAGCTTCAGATGTAACTCAACACCTGTATCCTTGGAGTTAATGGATGTTTAGAAATCATGGTGTGTAAAAAAAATCGGGTTGTGGATTTTTTTTTTTAGCTGTGTTCTTTAAAAGCGGTATTCTGGTTCTGGTTTAAATGCTCTTGCTGCCTGCTAGCTAGCTGGGTCAACGGAAGCTGCAGGTTAAGCTGCAGGTTACAGCAGTGTAGTAAACTGCAAGGCATCTGCATGTGGTGGTGTCTGGTATGCTTGAGCTGTCCTTCAGCCCTGCAGTTTGTTTTCTTCATACTTTGCCAGCCACTGAATGGAGAAGAGGAACCAGTTTTCCAGCCCACCTTTGTCTTAATGGGAATAAGAAAATAAATATAGGTGGGATTTCCTGTAATAGTATAGAAGAGAGACACTTCTGCTGAGGAAGGCCAGTAGTGCTGAAGTTCCTCAAGTCACACCCTACTGAATATACTGAGATTTCAGAAGTACTTGGTTGGCATTGTGATTTTTAGAGTGTAGGCTGCTGGTTTTAGGTTGGGTGACAGCTCTTTTGTATATGCAAACCACTGAGATAAAGGCATTCACTTTCATACATTGTGGCCATGGATTTTGTCCAAGCCAGTGATGTCCAGTAACGATTGTTGATATATGGGTCTATTCTCACTGCCCCATTCCATGTACTGTTTCATCTGCCTAAAAGTATGATTCCTTCTGCGTAGCTATGCTTGCAAAAATTAATCTCTTTAGTTTTAGTCTAGGTATGGTCACAAAAAGATATAACAAAGGCCCCGAAAAAGTGCTGGTTTTCAGTTACTCAATAGAATGAAAAACACATGACACAAAAAGCTGCAGCAACTGAAAATATCTGTGGTTCCAGGAAAAGATCCCTGATTTGTGTCTGCATGTTCAGCCTGAGTGCATATTTAACGGAAGTGTCCATACTCTCTCCTAGGTTAAATTATCAGGATAACACCAGCATGGGTTCTCAGTGCCATTTCAGAGCCTGCTAGTGTTTCAAACAAAGTCTGTAGACTTTTGTATATGTTGGAAAATATTTTATTTTGAAGAAAATTCAGATTAAGTTCCTTAAGAATCAGTTTTAAAAGTGAAAAATCTTTGAAGAATTTACACATTGTTTAGTAAGCCTTTCAAGTATGCTGCAATTTCTATCACTGGGGATCTGTTGGTAGCTGATAATTCAACTTCTCTAAAACAGAAATATATTTTATAAATGGACATGACACAGCATATGAACAGTAAGTGATACAGAGTTCGGTATTTGCAAGGTGACATCTGATTTAGTCATTGATATATGTCCTGCAAAACACGTTTTTGTCTTGGAGGCAATGTGGTGTGGAGCAACTGAGTTGAGACTGATTATATATTAAGCTGTAGTATTTTCAGTCCATAAATGAGATTCTGAAGACATGGTGGTGACATAAAGAATTGCTACAGCTGATATTTTTCCACCCCTGATAAGCAACTCAACACCTAACAAAAATAGCAACAAGCAAATAGGGAATTCAGCCAAATAGTTCTACACAAAGAGGAATAATAAAAGTTCTGCTTTCAAGAAAAGCAGCTATGCCAAACTGTGATGCACAAATAACAGAATTATTGAAAATAAGAGGACATTATGTTTGTTTCTGGAAAAAGCCATTAAAACTTGTGTTGAAAAGATAGGAAGATGGAGCTATGTTGGAGTTAATTTTTTTAAATAGGCAAGTATCTACCTGGACTGTTTCTAAAATGCTTGTCCTGGATCTTGAGGTGACTTAAGCTGGCAGAGAGAAATTTACATCACCAGAGGTGATTAACAAAAAACAAATTATGCATCCTTGTGTTTTATAAGGTGTAATATTAGGCAAGCTCTTTTCTCAACCTGAAGGTGACAGAAACATTAATTAAAGTGCTTTTAGGGGTCTTGTAAGTATTAGTTTGATGTAGACTGGAAGATCTGCCTACATACTGTATTTGCACACATGCAGACAGAACACACAGAACTCTTAAATATTACAGGTTGTTATAATTTGGGACAGCTTCTACAAATTTAATTAATTCCATGTAATGATTGAAGCAGTCAGTGTTAAACTAAAAAATTTACATGTGAGATACTGATGCATGCTAACACCAGTTCTGTAAGTAAAAAATCTGTTAGTTGCTGTCACTGTTAGCAGTGGCTATCTAGACAGCCCTGCTTATGACTAAGATGTAAGAAAAAACATCCTTGACAGCAGAAGTGGTAAGGAATTATTTCAGCCATTGGTGGTCTTTTGGCTGTGCAAGCATAGATGCAATTTAAAAGTACTAATGTTTGTTTTGCAAATGTGCATTTTTCTAAGCATTTATAAAAGTTGTTTAACAATAGGCAGCTCTTTTCTTTTATTAATAATGACTATTCTTATTATTACTCACAAAATGGTAAAAAAAATGTTAACTCTGGAGTTTTTTCCCATAATAGATTTTGCTGGGTGGCCCTAATCTTGTTTGTTTTAGAGATCTACCACCCACAGTGCTGTTCAAAATCAAGTATCTGCAGCTTTTTGGTCCATGAGACAACAGTTTTTATTGTGGGACTGGGAGTGTAAGGAAACTCATCAATTCCAGGATCTGTGAGCAGAGTTTTATTGCATGTGTTTTACAGGCGTATCCCTCCTCCACTTTCACCCTTGCCACTGTCAATCACAGCCTCAACTAACAGTTTACAAGAAACAGCTGCTGAAAGTTGCTGATGAGAACAGCATTATTAGATTTTATCAACAGTTTCAGCTAAAAAGAAAACTAAGAGAAAGGAACAGTAATCACGAAATACACTGTGATGAAAATAAGGGTACATAAGTGTTGACAGGAGCCTATGGACTGAATTCTTTCTGAAACAGGTATATGTCAGGATCTGATGAGTTACACCACTGCAAAACCAGACAGTGAAAAGATGCAGTTCATAAGAGGACTAAGGCCATATTAATTCCATTTAACAACGGGAGGTACACTGAGATCATGATACGCTCCTCTTACTGGCAGAGCAAAGAAACAGTTGGTTCAGCCTAAGGAGGAGCTGAGTATTCCTGTCTATCTTCACTGACTATTAAGGGAGCAACAAGACTGCCGACTTTGTACAAGCTGCACCTCAATAAGATAACCTCAATAAGAACCTATTTTAAGCTTTAACACTGAGCCTGTGGTTCACTTCACTTCTTTCTGCGTAGCTTCAGCATGTTTCATGATTTTTCCCTTGTGATCATATGGCTTTTTCTTTACTATTGCTACTCCTGTGTTGTAGAACTGGAAGACAGCAAGGCTAGGGAACTCACTCAACATTATGCAGAAGTGGCACAGCAGAGGAGGAGGTTTCACTGAGCAGATGTCCTAATGACTTGGCAATCTTTCTCTAATACACATGCCATCAGTAGAGGAACTGGGAATGATACTGAAAATTATTTTAAGTAATCACAACTTTCAGTCTCAATGTAAGAATTTAATTTCCTTCATAGATATTTAAATATAACCTGAAGGCCTGACCTATAAAAAACATTACCTATGCCTGAAAATTCCAAGTGAATATGTTCATGTTCACATGGACTAAGAGACTATTACATCTTTCTTTCTGCTTTATACCAGGTTGTTCCTTCAGCCTGATGACTCCTTGCAGATTCTAGCACCTGTGGAAGCTGATGTGGGTTTCTATGCTTGCAATGCATCCAATGCCCTGGGATCTGACTCTGTCTCCATTGCTGTCACCCTAGCAGGTAATAGTTCAACCACTGTGATTGCAGGATGGTCCATGTTACTTGTGTGATTCTGGACAGACGTTGTTTGTGGGGGAAGATAATGGCTCTGCTAAAGCTGTGTGATGTGGGTCAACAGAGTTACCAGTTTTCCTGGGGAAAGCACAGGGTGTGAGCTCTGTAAAATCCTGAGGCATAGTCTCCACCCTTCATAGATAGTTTGTAAGGTTTATGTATTTCTGCAACGTATCAATGGTTTTTCTCACTTGTGTCTGACATGCTCTTAAAACAGTGCTTAGCCTGCTTATTTGCAGCCTGTAGGGGCAGTGCAGTCCAAGACTCCCAACTTCTCTCTTCGTTTTAAACCTACCACTGATCTCTTCAAGCCTAACAGATGGATTGCAGGACTTTCTCAGGTGTACATTAGGCAAGCCATAAAAATTCAGAGCTGAATAGCTGTCCTTTACAGGATCAGATACTGTATCGTATTCCATCACAAGCATGGCTGACACTGCTTCAGTTGTAGCAAACAGACGCTAGATTCCATGTCTCTATTCCTCTAATAACAGTTATTCTAAAGGAGACTAAATATCCTGTGCTGGTGTAGAATTCAGTTCTAAGGAAAACTCATCCAGATAAAAACCAGTGGCAAAGGGAGTTAGAAGGATGAATCCAGCTTCTTCACGGTTCACTGGCAGAGGTCATCAATTGCCTCACAACCTCATGGGGGCTAGCAGAAGGGTGGAGCAGAACACGTGGATGAAGAGCTGTTGAGTAAGACATAGGAACAGAACAGACAATGACAGCTAATGACTGTGACAGCGCAGAGAGGTCTTAAAGAAGGAGGATCCTATTAATCACCAAGGTAAAAGGACACATGTTAGGAATGCTGGAAAGCTTATTGATTTTGCAGACTTACTAATTTCACTGCTTCAGCATGTGGAAATGCCTGGAGGCCTCCAATGTATAGGCAGCAACCGCCAACTGCCAGTGTATTCATGTATGACTAGAGGAAGGAATAGCTGTTGATAAGCTTTAACTTTTAAAAATAAGTTTTTTACAACAAACACAGAGAAAACTTCAGGTAAGAAATAAAAGCATAAGTGTAAAAAAAATGTAAGAAGGCAACAGTAGATAACAGTGAAGCTCAGATGATCAGTAAATCAACTAGAAAGAGACTTTGTCTTGTCCCATAGAAGAACAGGTGAATCTTCCAGAGCAAAAAAGAAGGAGCTGCATCAGAACTATGTATTACCTGTAGGCAAAACCAAAGAGACTGATCTTTTTTACACTGCTACTATCAGAAATGTCTTTGCTGAATTCCAGGCAGCAGGATATTGGTGCTGCTGTTAAGATAGTGTCATATTTTAGACAAGCAACTCCACACTAAACCTCTTATGTTGCAGCAGCATGAAGCTGAACATGAGGTTAAAAAATCTTCATTCTGTCCACATTATTCCAGTAAGCGTAAAAGCCATAGTCTTTGTACAATGTGATTTATGGAAATAATTTTGTGTGATGCTGTAGAAGAATAAACTGAGCATTAGGTATACATATGGCACATGAAGGCTATTAGCTTTTTCATTATAATTAATCATCAAATCTATAATTTAACTTTTTTAGTGAATTAACAGTCATGGTTCCCAGATTTAAGCAGAACTCCTCTTAGGAACAGGTATACATTTGCATCTCACATCCAAGGCAGAGAGCTGAACAGCCTATAAAACGAGGCCATAAATATCAAAGTGAAATACTGAGCAGTTTTTGGAATAAAGTAACAGTCTTTCTGGCATAATGGAAGTATTTTCTCCAAAAAAACCTGGAAGGCTGAGATCATCTTTAGAGGAATCAAGAGTGGGGCTGAAAGCTTATTTCATTGAAGAATTTTCTGATTGATTTAACACATGCATGGAAAAAAAAGGCAGGGAATATGGTCCTTTTTGTTTTCTTAATGGTTTCCTACTTATTTATGGGCTGAACAGCTAAAAGATTTTTAATCTTTAGGTAGGATTGTGGAAACCAATCAGGAAAATAAAAGACTAGCTGAAAAGGATAAGGATAGCTGAAAATTTTGTCTTTCTTTTCTTTAGAGTTTGACACAAAGTATCAAAATTTTGGAAGTATTTCAACAATAAAATGTATTATTTTACTCAGCTATTCTTGGGCATTAAAATCACCAAAATAAAAACATTTAAAGTACCAAAAAACTACCAAATTGATATGACAGGAATTCCAGACTAATAGTATCTTTTAAAAGACCTGGAAACACAACTGTATGGAGACATTTTTATTTAAGGCTGAATTAAATTTTCAGAACTCTCCATGAGCTCAATGAAATCAAAGTCTTTTTCTCACCTCCATCTTTTCTTCCTTAGTCAGCTCCAAGTAGACATTAGCATAAAACTGCAGCTTTTGGAGGAAAATTATGATATCTGAATCTGTTTTATATCTGATCATTTATTTTAAATGGGGAAAAAACGGTGTTTATATATTTTTGGAAAATTATGGGCTTGAAAATGCAACACTGAGTCTAAAACACCCAAGTCCCATGCCATTTAAAGCAATGTTGTTATGTTCCGCTCCCAAAATCCTGACTGCAGAGCGTTTTCTCTGAGACAGGGAGTGCTTTAATTCAACTCTTGTCACCTCTGCTGCATTACTCCTGTCTCTCAAAGCTAAACTTGGGTACCTCTGACCTCTATCATAGGCATCCCTTTACAGTACCCCTACAAAAGGAGTTGCAGAAGGCTTCTTGAGCCACTGGTGGTGGATAACTCCATACCTAATCCCGCAAAGACAGATGCAACAGCAGCAAAACACCAATGTTGAAAACACACTTTACTGTGGGCAAAGCACTAGCTCTATTAGAGATAAACTCCCTCCTGTCAGATAACCTGTTCTGTTTTGTCTAAAACCTGTAGTAACAGTGTTACGCACTAATGCTGTTCATGTCCCTCATCTTCTTGTGCTAGCCATTATGAGAAAACTCTCTGGTTATGGTCTGGTCTTCCCCACCCCAGTGTTTCCACTGTAGGTTAAAGAAACCATGATTGATGTGTAGAAACAGCTTGCATGTTGCTCTGAACTTCCTCCACTGTTAATATGCCTGTAGCCATCACTCTGACTCCTATGGTCTTTGGTAAAGGGTGGTAATGGAGTTGCAGTGCCAGGCAAGCATCTCACTGCAGCTCCAGTTGAGCTGGTGTTTATTGATTCAGCTGGTTGTCCTGTATGTCCATATGGCTTTGATGCTATTCTGCCTCTGCTTCAAGTGCTTTTTCTTTTTTCGACACACCTTTACCCATGGAATTTGCTGACAATGAAATATTACAAAAAGCAGGTGGCCTCACACTTCAGCATTTTCCATTATCCAGCTGTCTGTTGTGTGTACTTTCACAAAGAGTGTTTCAGCCCGTCTATCCCGTGTGAGTCTGATGTGCTTGGTATGTTAAACTGTGGTGCTTCTTTTATGCAGGAAAGCCACTGATAAAGGCCTCAAGAGCTACCGTGATCAACACTGAATCACCTGCTGTCACTGTTGATATTGGAAGCATGGTGAAAACAATCCAGAAAGCAAATGTTACCATTAACTGCCAGGTTGCAGGTAAAAAATTGTTATCTCCCTGCAGGTGTGTTTGGCTATAAATTTCTGTGGGATTCTTTGCTAAATTGGTTTCTCCAGTTGCAGCTGAGTGAAATTGCAAGGTTTTCCTAGGTCTCAGGCAAACTTAATTGCTTCTATTAATTCTTATAGTAGAACTCATCCTCCTTTCATCCATATCAAACAAGGCAAGAGTAGTGGCTTAAGAATATTGGGCCGAGTCAATACGACAGGCATTGTTTTTGGAGATATACCATATGATGGAGATGCAACAAAACTGATACACATGGCTACATCTTGGGAATGTTTGGTGAGAATAGAAGCATGGACTGATTAGTTTCATCATTGATGGGATTTTTAACGATCACTCCAGCTAGTTTCTTCTTTTTCTGCCAAACTTATTTTGCATTAAAGGCATGTTAGCACATTGGTTTTTTACTTTCTCCTTTTTTTTTTTTTCATCTTGAAAGTACAGGAGTTCAGAGGAATTCTGCTGAAACAGGATTCTCCTTAAAACTGTTGTCCAGTCAGAGACTTAATGCCCCTCAGTCATACAGTGACAGTTCACCTCTTTGCAGTGGCAACCAAAATAGGTTGATCTTATCTGTGTGTGGCAGTTGCATGGCTGTTGGTGGCAATGATGTTGATATCGGGAGGAGGAGCTGGGGAAGGAAGAGAGCTGGGAAATCTCTGAAGACCTGGGGCCAGACCATGTATTCATTACACTTTTATGCATAGTATGAGGAAGCATAGGAGGGAAGGGAGCAAACTATAAAACATGAAGTGAGCCGTGTTACATAAGTATCTGCCGTGGAGAGTTGTATGAAGTCCCTTAGACCCTTGCTTTAGTTTCTTATCCCTAGCAGCTACTTCAGATTACTCTAAATAAGCATCTTCACTGCAAATATACTAATGTCCTGGCTTTTGAACACTTCATGCTCACTTTAAGCACTTAGTGGTTTTAAGTTTTCCTTCTCCAAGCACGCCAACTAAACGCTTAGGCAAATTCTAACCAGAAAAGAGTACTTGTCTCAAGCTTCACTATTTGTTCATCTGTCCTTTAGCAAAATATACACAATAGCTGTGCATATTACTTTTGCAAGAGCAAAACACTGGGCTGTGATCACAGTTTATTAATTATTTTCAGAGGGCTGAATGAAAGAAAAATACAGTGTAATTTTTCCTAGGTTCATGAAAGAACATGAAGTCCAGTTGTTCCTTTGGCTTCTCAACATAGGCACTAGACACTCTCTTGCAATCAGACTAATTACCAGTGACTTTCAGGAAGAAGATGAAGGTGGTAGCCGTTTTCTTCCCCAGGCCTCTCCATACTCACCTGCACTGACATTTTGTGAAATATTACATGAACACAAATTATTTTGGATTTCTCTCTGTGTGTTCTCTTAGCTGCCCAGATTCAGAACCCACAGGTTCAGACAGTTATGGCTGATCTGAGAGGTGCAGCCATCTCCCTTCAGTATAAAGGCATCATGTAAACAACAGGATGTGACTAAGCAAAGTCACCACAGTACTTATAACATCAGAAAACTACAGGAGGGAAGCACAAAATGGTCAGGTGCACAGATTAAAGCCTTTTCTGAGAGGAAAATAATCTCTAGCAATTTTGTGAAACTTACCCACTACGACAACATCCTCAATGTGAAATTTTAGCAGTGTCTTCTCTTCTAGGAGAAAAGTATCTAGTAGCATTACTGGACATTGGAATCTTCTGTGATACAGAAGAAATTTTCTTAAATCCCAGTTTTCTCCATGGGTGAAAAAAACAGCTTCTGCTACTGCCTTCACAGAAAATGTCTGCTATGTTGACACAGATTAATGCTCTTGAAATTATGATAAAATCATATATCACAAGCTCTGCTGTTACTAAGGGAATAAGAGTGGGTAATGAGGGAAGAGTAGCAGGCACTATTTCTTCAATAAGCAAATGTGTTGTATCCTAGTGACTTCTTTAGAGAAGATGAACTTTACAGGTGTATAGTTTGCCAAAGTTCCCCAGAAAACATTAACAATGAAACGGCTGCTAAATCATAGTAAGTTAACTTGCAATGGTTAATACAATAATATCTGGTAATAAAAAAGAGATTAGAATGTGGGAACAAAGTTAACGTAATTAGAAAGTAGACTAGCATATCCAGAAATTATGTGGAGACTTGTCTGGATGAAAACAATTCTTCACATAGTTTTGTAAAGCTATAATTTTTTTCCTTCTAGTACTTTTCCTCTGGTCTTATCAGGCTGTCTTAAGCCAGCACAGTTAATGAGAGTTGTTCTAGGTCAGAGTTTGGTGACAGTTAATCCCATTATTAGAAGCTGTGTTTCTATCACAGTGCTGTACAGGCTGTGGTATAGGACCATACATGTATTGGACAGATGTCTCAGCTCATGTAAGGACACTTCTTTACTGAGGGTCAGCAAGAGTGCAGAATAGATATTTGTAAGAGAAATATTAAGGATCAGTTATGATATTTTCTAAAGCTGCATTTTCTGTCAAGGGACAGAAATACACACTTGCTGCTGACAGGTGTTGAAGAGCCTGGAGAAGGTTACTTAAAAATAAGAGCTAATGAAGGAATACACTACCAAAGCCTAATTTTATACCGTTCTTTAACTTCTTAAGACAGGCCTCAGCACTGTCAAAATCTGTGTTCTGAGTTGAAATCAATAGATATTAACTAAAAGAAAAGGGAAAACAAAATCGTTCTGCATGCATTAGAATTTGATTGGCACCGGATGTGAATTATGTCAAGATTAAACTCTACTGCAGTTATACCACAAAGACAGTGTTGTGGTTTTGATCAAGATTGAAAACCATTATTTCACTTGGCATAACTTCACTGCTTTGTCTGTAGAGGTGAAAGAATATAATTTTTAACCTTTATTAGGTGATTGTGGTCAATTCCAGACTTCTCCAAAACTAATCCTAGGGAACTTCCACCCAAAAGTCACTCAGGAGTCTTGCAGATGTCTGTGACTTCCAGCTGGAGGATTTGCTTCAAGCTTCAGAAAGCCAGCAGCATTTCTGATGTGGGTAAATTGACTACTGTGGGCAATTTCACTTCCAAATAGGATGTGAGAGCAATTTGGATCACATCAGTATCACTAGAAAACTTGCTGTTGATTTCAGCACAGAAATTGTACAGATATTCTTTTGAATACCAGGAGCTTCAAGCAATCTGGCCCAAACTGTTACTGAAAATACATTTGGACATGAAAGAAGGAACCAATTTTAGGGAATTCTGCAAAATGTCATGTACAATTAGTGACTATTGAGTCAGAACAGGTTTGGAAGGGTGACTTAAAATATAATACCTTCCTGTCCTTTATCTCCTTGTATCTTTGATGTTCCAGTTTGCAGTTCCCCCAATTCACCTAAACATTTCTTTCCTCTGTATTTCACCTACATGCTGGAGGTTTTATTTTTTGTTCTTTACTTGCTTTATGGCCTGTGTTTATACCCGATTGTGAAATTCAATTCACTCTTACAAGAATATTGTGGCATTGGAAACTACTCAGCACTGTTAGAACTTTATATTGCTATCCCTTCCCTCAGAGTCCCTGGTTTAGCAAAATTATCTCAATTGGCTTACACAATTCTGCTTGCTAGTATCCAGGTAGCCTTTTCGTGCTGGATACATGCACACTGATGGAGGGGAAAGCTGAAGAAGAATAGACTTGGGTAACTATTCACTATCTAAAGTCTTGCCTGCCCAGCAAAGTGAGTTCTGTTTCCAGCTGGCACCTTTAGACTTTTAGTCCCTGTTATATTTCTGCAAGAGAAACACTCAGCCCTCTGTCCTCAACAGCAATACTTAAACTT
Organism: Dasyornis broadbenti; assembly: GCA_013397935.1. Classification (NCBI taxonomy): domain Eukaryota; kingdom Metazoa; phylum Chordata; class Aves; order Passeriformes; family Dasyornithidae; genus Dasyornis; species Dasyornis broadbenti. Next base: position 1,176,082 of record VZRN01004184.1, read on the forward strand.
TAAGGGGATCTCACATATAACCCCATTTGCTTCTGCTGCTAGTGAAGTGCAGAGGAATCTACCTTTCTAGACAAGGACTACCTGAGCAGCCACCTGGAAAAAGTGAATTAATTGTGTCTGTCTGTGTATTTATTTTGTTGTATTATTTGAGTCACTGCTCTAATGGTCTGTGGCCATATGAAATCCTACTTGTCCCTTCCCCTTTTTCTTTAGTCTTCACTCAGTACTTCTCATCTCTTCTTCTCCCGTTATTTGCCTGACAAGTAATTTTTGCCTTGTAATTCTTACTTGTGTTACACTTTGTCAATGTTTTTCCAGGTGTTCCTGAAGCAAAAGTTACTTGGTTTAAGAACAAGGTCAAGCTGTCCTCTACTCACCATCTGCATGATGGGTTGCTGCTAATAGCAAATGTTTCTCTATCAGATCAGGGGTTATACTCCTGCAAGGCAGCCAATCTTCATGGGGAAGTAACTGAAAGCTCCCAGATGCTGATTCTTGGTGAGTCCAGGGTATTTTAGTGTTGTGCTCTTGCAACTATAGTAATGTGGCTACTGGCACATCCAGATGACAGCATTAATTAGAGGTTGTGGGAAGAGGAAATGGCATGCACAGGCAGCCCTGCTCTAAGAAAAACATCAGTCTGCATTTGTACTCTGGGCAGCATCTGCTGAAGCAACGTGATGGTAAAAGGAAAATAAATAAGGAGAAAATGTCTAAGCACAGGGATTGCACCTCCCAGTCCCAAGATACTCAGTTTAATTATTTCAGACTTGCAAGCTAAGAAAAGCATTAATTAACCATATCTTAAAGTGACTGTCTTGAAATGAGAGTGATGCCACTTTTTCCCTGTGAAGTGCTCTGTCTCTGCTGAGCAGTCTTTCCATTCAAGGCTGTGTGATACTGACCCACTTCACAACAGGTGCATAAATCCAGTGCACTTCTAAAAAATACATCCTAAGTTCTGCAAACTTTAATTTTCTCTGTGTTGTTAATCACCAGACAGAAAGCCCATCTGGGTGATGTGAAAGACAATGGCAGCTGTGAAGTATGAGTGGAAGTGTTACCTGGTGGGAATTGGATGGGTGGGAAAGGGGTTTCCTTTCCTAGTAACTCATCTTCTATCATTTCTGCGTGCCTGGCAGATGAATGATCAAGCCAGACTTTTTAAGTAGTTTAGTGCATTTGATGGTGAAGTCTAAAATTTTGAACCCTATTCCCCATGATTAACGTAACACTATTGGAGTATCGACTACAGCTCTCATCTTTCATGACTACAGTGAGATTCTAGAGGATGTATAAGAGTGAGATTTCTCAGTTTCACAGACAAAACTAAAATGAAGGTTCACTCCTATCTCCTACTAATCCAGACTGACTCTAGAATCTGTATAAAAAAAATAATCTAGAAAAAGAAAATCAGCTGAGTTTTAGCCTGTAAATAAAAACTCTCACATGATCTGTAAATCCTTTTCTGATCATTATAAATGGCTTAGCTTTTAAAGATGGCAAGTTAGTGTGATTTATGCAAGCTGCTTATGTTTGTAAGCAAATGACATTTTTAGCTCCTTGATGGAACTGAACTGTTCAGGCATCCTTGACCTGCACTTCTGATGCTGAATGATCAGCAGTAGAAAACTTGCCCAGTGTATGCCATAATCTAATTGAAAGGGGATGAAGCCACTGTTGATTTAAATCAAATATCCCGTCGTTGTCATTACAAACAGAATTGGGAATGCTAGGCATTACATCAATATTTAAAGTAGAGTTATGATTAGTAAACAACTAAATCCTGCAGTTCTCAGCATAGACTGATCCTCTTGAGCTCTGAACTCTTAGTCCTTTGGAGTTCTGCCTAAGTATACCACAGGATTTGACAGGATTATAACCATATTTAATCAGGGCTTGATCCATGTTGTAGCAGACACTAAAAGGTTTTTCATTAATTGCCATGAACGTTTGATTCGGCTTCTATGCTGTATACATTTACAATGTCTTCCAAGCTGGTATATCTCCTGGTACCATAAACTTCATCATATATGAAGAAAAGTCAACTAGAATGCTGTAGTAGCCTTCAGAGATAATTTCTTTTAGTTTGTGGTCATATTGACCCAGATCTGTCATTTTAACAGTTTTAACTGTCATTTTAACAGTTTTTCCAGCACCTTACTTAACCTGGGGTAAAGCACTTTCAGTAGTTACCCAAAGTTGCTTAATCTGCCCCTCTAATGTGGTAATGTTGCAGCACAGCGAAGATTGCAGCTATATCTGTTGGTGCGGGGTTTTTTATGTCCCCAGGATGTTTTTTGCTATAGTGTTGCTTATCACTTCATTCTCCCAATCTGTTACCAGAGCCTCCACGACCTCTTCCTTACCTAGAAGACTTGACAGCAGTGCTTAGCAGTGCTGGGCCCAGCACTCACTCAGTGCTGACCTCTCCTTCAGGAACAAAACTGACTGTCAGTCCAGGTAGCTCTGCTCTCATAGGTAAGTCAAGTGCTTTAAGATTTTTAAGATTTTAAGGTCTTTATATTACAGTTATGCATCTGGTTAACCATTACATTAAGGATTGGTTATCCAGACATGTGCACTGAGACAAAAGACATCAAACCAACAGTGCACTGTCAGTCATAATCACTGCCAAATACTTTTTAGATCTCAGGAATTCATTTTTAAAAAGAAGGTCTTTTTATTAGTCTGAAGCCGCATGCAGAGTAAGGGCTCCATGATGCCACCCTTTGTATACAGCAGCCTGTAACACGCAGTCCCTGCTCTGGAGGGCTAGCAATCTTACTCAAATCAAAGACTTGGCAGGCTGGTGTATCTCTTGATCTAAAAGAGGAAACACTGCTGGTTCTGTTTCAATTTTTGTTCTACATTTGGGTAGCTGCCTTACCCTATGTCTGCTACTCATATTGTATTTCCTTCTTCAGAGCCTTTTCCAGAGTATACATGTTTTCCTTTCCTTTCCCTCTATACATGTTTTGAGCTTGCAAGCTCTCTGTTTTAATCTGTTCATTTTATTCCTCTTTCTTATTTCTCACAACCAATGTTTGCATGAAGCCATATAAGGAAATGATCCCAATGAAATGCTTTTCTTTTTTCATCCCTTTCTGCCTTCCACATACCTTCCACAGCAAGTTCTCTTGTGATCTGTAAACTCCTGTCAGATCTGTGGGTGTGATTTGTTTGCAAAGAGAATCTCATTCTTTTCTAAATTTCAAGGTATGCTTATGATTTCATTTCACACATTGCTTTGAAACTCTATTAATTGTCAGGCTCAGATAGGCAAACAGCTTCGCTAATGAACTTGTTACTGCATACCATGAAAACTTGTCAAGCCCTACAATTTCCGATCTATCTTTTCTCCTTTTAGAGGTAGAGATCTACCTTTAGCAAGGGATCTTCAAGTGTTATGTCCTGAGTGTTAATAGGTCTCTGTACCTTCCAAAGCATTCTTTCCTTACATGTAGTAGAAATTTTAAGATTTTGTTTTCATAGTGGAGACATTCTATTTATGTTTTTAGTTTTGTGTGGTTTATTTTTCCAAAGTGCTCACATCTGCATACATTTCCACTTGGTTTTAGCATGCAGCTCTGGATTACATTTCTGGTTTCACAAAAGCTGTGTCCTCAGTGGGGAAAATATCTGTAGGTATTTATTAGCATTGAATAAATCATTTTGAGTATAGTTTTATTGTGCTCATTGATGTAAGACTGGGTCATACTCCTGTTTCATCCATTTCCGCTCAGATTTCCAGAAAGAGGTCTTTAGGAGTTTCAGGCAGTTTTTATTGTTTAAAAGCAGTAATTGAATGACAAAGGGTGTTTTGCAATGCCTGTATACAACCACCTCCAGATCAATTTCAGGCCATGTCACCCTGTACCCTGCTGTTTCACTTCAGGGGCAAGGAAATTCCATGATCGTAATTGCAAAATAGCAAACCAGTTTCATTCTTAAGGCAGTTCCCTCGACTTCACTGGAGTTTTACCGGTTTGAATTAGAGGCTTGTAATTATTCAAACATAGGGAAACCTTCTGAGATATTTTTTCTAACAAAAAATCAGCATGGAATGAGCTACCCAGTCAATTAGAAAGCTGATCCATTAACTTTTTCCATTCTATTACCCACCCAATCAACTTTAATCCTGCTAAGTCTTTCCTCATTATTATGTTGAGGTGTTTGTTGGCTCTACATTCTCTGGCTGTGCCATATAAGAACTTTAGGCATATAAATTACACTTTATAAGATCCCTTGTCTGTGCTACTGTTAGGCATCAGTATCTCTTGGGTCTCAAAAGCATTGAAGTAGACATGATATTTGGAGATCTAGGCATACGAGCATTTGTTGAGAAGAGAAGGAAAACAGGGTATGTGCAGAGTGAAATTTGAAGAAAAGGAGTAATAAGTAAGCTCTGGATAAACATTGTATTTTACAAGAGCTAAAAGGCAACAAAGGTGAAAAATTGTGTTAGAAACCTGGATAAAGTCATGCATGGGTTTGTCAGAGTTTAAGACAAATGGGAGTCAAAACTTCATTAAACAGTGGTTTCATGCCTTGGGGGGTTAAAAAAAAAAAAGCAAACAGAAAATATTAGCACAGCAACAGAATATTAAACTTGTTTGGATATTAGCAGGTGTATAAAATATAAAACAATTGACAAGCTGAGCTGAAAGGAGAGAACTAGAACTTCCTGATTATCATACATGCTATACACTGTCTTTTACAAAGTGGAATTATGCAATCCTTCCACTATCACTTCAACCATTTGCTCTCTGGAGTCATCTGCTATGGGTTTCTTCTACTTAAATATCAGGGGGGCTGCAGAAGATAAAGGTTAGTGTCATAATACTAATAATCTGGTTTGGAGGTCTTCCTTCTCATTGCAAGGGTCATTGATCAGTCAGCAACATTTTTATCTTATATACTTCTTTTGCTTCTAAGGGGTTGAGATTCCAGTCAGCTTTCTAGGCCCAACTCATCATCCAGTTAGATAGCATGACGTACATGGTGGCTTACAGAGACTGATGTTTACCTTGCTTCTTCACAAATGTTGGAAATATGTGCAGAGTACTGCAGTCCTCCACAGTCCTCACATTCATTGTCCGGTTGTGTAGTAGGCACGTGTGTTATCTGCAGATCACACATCTGAAGGACAGGACTATCCCCAAACCATGGCTGGAACACCCATGAGCTTGAAAATACTTCTGGGTTTTACAGAAGTGCAAACTGACAATCAGTGATGAGCCACAGACTGTCGTGTACATTCTGATGTGCTTGGTTCATGGGAGACACACATTAAGACTTTACGTTTCATAACATAAAACACAGTTGATTTCTGAAGTGACACATATTTATATTTCTTTGGCAAGTTTTCACATTAGATCCTAATCTTATTAGGGTTTCTGTCTTTGGGACCTTTTAGATTTTGAATACAGCTTTCCTGAATATTGGTGATGAAAATATTGTAAAAAACACTGCTCTTTTCCTCACAGAGGAAGTCTTTTGTTTGTCACCTGATAAGAACTTTTGGGGTTTAAAAATATTCGTGACCATTTGACTTCTGTCAATTCTGATTATTTTGTAGTGTTATCTTTTGGAATTAAAGGAACATTCTAAGCTAATGTATTTTCAGTTGTTTATCTGTGCTACAAGTGTGACTGAATTTTTTTACACAAATTCTTGGACACATTTCCATGAGTCTTCAGCTTTGTAAATGTTAATGTTGGCAGAAACCAATGTTGTAAGATCTGGTGTTCCTGACTTTAAACTCTTCTGCAGAAAAGGCTTTGGGCCTATCAAGAATATTTGTTTTCATTTGGGTTCAAGCTTGTTATTTCCTGTATTTGAATATAATTCAGTGGGAAACGCTGATGATCTTACAAATCCTCATGTCGATTCACTACAAGTTCTCAAATATATTGTGCTACTACTGGAGACCAATAATCAGCAGACTTGGCAAAATACACAAAATATGATATAAAAAATCTCCTTATTTTAGCACTGAAGAATACTGAATGTGTTATAATTGTGTCTCACACTGAAGGATGAAACTTTAATGACTTTGATATCCATACAATAATTATATTTAAGTGAGGATTTTTGCAGGAACATTGGAAGAAATTCAAGAAATTAATACTTCTAGTATGAAGTATTACTGCCTATAAAATGTCAGAATGAAGTAAAGAAGGCAGAAGGAACATGTTATTTTAGGGAATCTGATAATATGAATAAATGGGGGAAAGCCTAGACAATTGTTTGAAGTCTGGTTCCTATCCCTTTTATCTCTTTAACTGCATATTCTCCAGCTTGCTCACTGTGAACCTGCTGTCATCCCTACCTTAGGACTCTGAATTTCTGCTTTTCCAAGCTATCCTACTTCTACTACATCTGTCTAATTTTGTGGTTTATGGCAAAAAGAAAGTCCTTCCTTGTAGGGGATACTGAAAATAACTGAGAAGTTAGATGATAAAGTGTATTTTTCTCTGACCAGAAAAGAACAGTCAATTGTAAAAAAGAAAAGGAAATACTGCTGCATCATAGTTTTTGTGTTCTCCTTGATTACTTCCATATCAAATTTACTCCACAAATCACTGCAAACATAGTCCTAAAAAGCAGGTTTCTTTCTGGTTTTTTACACTATCCCCAATGACCAGAGTTAGACCAGCTTTTCTGCCAATTTCACTACTGCTTCAGAAGATGACCAGCTGTACAAAAATGTCTTTGTCTGCAAACAACAATATTCAAAATGCAGCTGGTTTTAAGACAAAAAGGTAATAAAAACTTTTCACTTAAAACATACAAAGGATTTCCCCTTACCAAATTTACCAAATTTATTTCACTCTTATTTTTCTTTCACTGGCAGTAAGTAGCATATCCCACTCATTTTCTAGTACAATTGCTTAGGTTCCCAGAAGATCACCCAGAAAGCAGAATCAAGAAATAGTAACCTTGCTTGCAATAGACAGCCTTTTGAGAATGAATAAATTACTTATTTAAAAGGTCCAACTGCATTGGAGCCAAAACCCAATGTTCAGGGTGGGGTCAGTCTTTTTTTATTATTTCAGAGGGTATCGCTTCAGCCCTGTGGCTAGTACTTGCCTGCAGATTTAAGGGTAATTAGATGTGACAGCAGACAGAAAAATTCTCTTAGAGGTTTTTGAATGCTTTTGGGTGCATTATAATACATCAAATGTACAGCTAAATACTTTAGGAGAAGAACTAGATCATAGAGATAGACTAATGTCGGGATCAAACTCTTTCAGCACAGCCAGAGACGTTAATGTGGCACTTGCTTGCTAAATTTTGTGTCATAATATCTGGCTCTCATAGGACTGATACTTGTTCAAAATCAGTGTGAAAAGTAATAAATCATCCCAATGAACAGAACTGATCTCACCAGTATACATTTCTTTCAATGTTTGGTGATATAGTCAAGAGCAAGAGTATATCTTCTTGAAACGTGTGTTTTCTTGTACTCCCCTTTGCCCTATGTCTCTTTACCAGGAGCCTGCTTTAAATTTTCGTAGATTTGGGAATTAATGCTGCATTAAAATAAATAATTTACAATCTGCACGGAGTCAGCAAGAAGAAAATTCATGAGTAATTACAGCTAAACTGGTGTCTCTGCTCCCTTAAGGAAAAAGACAGCTACAGAAGCTGTGCAGTAAGATTTAGATAAAACCATGACTATCTGAGAAGTTATATTGCACAATGCCATTTTTTTTCCTCCTCATTCTCTGTAATAAATTGGCCATTATGTTTGAAAAGTTCTAAAGCTAATAGCAACTTTATTTTATATTAACATTATGTCTGGTGTAATGAGGATATAGTACCAGGTACATTAATGGGATAATCTGTTATTTTAATTGTTTTATCTGTTCCTTTCAATTTTTGTCTGTGGGAAAAGTCTGCCTTGTGATAATATTTGCAAGAATTCCCAGGTAGGTACATGATCTTTCTGTAAAGACTACAATTAAAATTCTTATCAAGATTATGCTATTGTCATTGCAATTATTCGCCTAATCAGACCCTACCGTAATGATTACATCCTAAATATTGTATAAAGTTCATGGAGTGTTGCAGCATCTTCCTTCTGCATCAGATTACAGCAGACTATGTCAGATTACACTGTAGCATTGCATTGAAATGTGTGGCTTTTTTTTTTGCATATACACACTGTGTACATTTTGGTTTAAAAATTACATGATACCTCTGCTTGGTTGAACTACACTAAAACAATGTTTGTTTTTCAGGCAATCAGACACTAGTCCAGCCACTGCCAAGCTCTGAACACAGAGTCAAACGCCTCTAGGCAATCTGCTGCTTTGATTTTTTTTTTTTCCTGCCTGCTGTTTGGTGCCATGAATGATCTAATCTGACAACCACTGATCTACAGTAGTGGTCCAAAATACTTCCATATAAAATAATATCACTGGCCTCTGGGGCAACATCTGCTTAATTTTGGGTTTGTTGTAAGAATTGCAGCCCTTGAAGTTTTTTCTGTAAGCTTTACCAGAATCACTGACCTAGATTTTGTTCTAATGTAGATATAAATGATGCAGAGCCCCACCGAGGCAAATCTTGGTGAGTAAACAGGAGTATCAGACTTGCTGCGGGTATCCCAGTATGGAGACCTGTCATTCTGCCAGCTCCTTCACATGAAAGATCTTTCAGGTTCTTGCAAAACTTAGGATTTATTCTAGAGTAAGTGTTAAGGGAGTTTGAAACACTATCGGATTTCTGACATGTTGAAAAAAGGACTTATCCATTACAGGTTTTGATGCAGCCTCTCCCTCCATGATAGTCCTCAAATCTCTCCCAAACAGCTACAGCACTTTGTTAATAGGACAGAAGTTACAGCCTCTCTCGAGCAAGTATCACTGTGTTTCCCACACCTGTCTACACTCCACCTCCTCTGCCCTGCATTTGTTATTTTCCTTGTGCTACAGGAAGTTTCCTGAGATGCTGTTTCAGGATGTAGCAGGTTTATATTGGGTTATGAAATACAGAAAATCTTCTACAGCAGCAGTGACATTTGCAACTTGGTAATTGCGTTATGTGCCAGCTCTTACTCTGCCTTTTGTTGAATTCTTGTGCTGTGCTTGTTCCATGAGTCTCATCTGAGTGCTGTTTTTCTTCCATAAATGTACTTGTACAATTAATCTGGAGCTGTAGCAGTGGTAGAGTAGAATTTTACAGTTTAACTGCTTTTCCATTTTTGTCATGTGCTGGCTAAACCTATCAGAGTTAGCTGAGGTGATCATTTGAGCATGCTGTATCCATTCCTGTAGGCTTTGATTTTTGATTTGCCACTGCTGATTGTATTCAGACCAGTCCTTATTAATACATGATTCTTAGTGTGTAGGATTTCTGTTGTAAGACTAAGTTTTAGAAAACAGTATTAACTACCAGAACTTGAAAATTCCCTTGCTTTTTAATGGGCCCACCATGTGTTTGTGTATTTGGGAACATTTTTTACAACCACTGTGGGGCTGGGAATGGGCCTGGCTCAATTTTTGTTGAATACCATGTATAATTGCAATGCTATGTAAGTGATATCTAATAACAACAACATGTGTGGCATTGGGTAACCAGTTTAGGTGTTTTGAGAACTGTTAAAAACCATGTCACATGTTTAGGATAGTAAGTTTCAACCACACCTTTGCACCCATAAATAGTTATTTAAAATACCTTCTTTTCTTTTTTTAGGTGCTACTGTTATCAGCTGAATTGGCTTATTTCAAGAACTCCTAAATACACGGTTTTCCTTGTCTAGCATAAATTCATGCTATTTGCACTCCCTTAAAAAATATAAGTAAAGGTTGTATTTATACAAATATTAATTATTTCCATTTTTTTTTAGATTACATTGCTTTTTAGAAATTTTATTTTATTCAGCGAGTGAAAGCAATGAGAAATAATTTCCTTAATAGCAAACAGTCAAGTGTCTGTTTAAATTTGTGCTTTGTAGTATATTGGAAGGTCTTTCCTCATAAGACAATACTACAAAGACATGTCTCTTAGTTTTGCCTCTTCAGTAAAACCGGTTTCAGACATGACCTTACCTACTTTCACTGTTTTGACTACATTTTAAAAGTTGAATACATCCTGTCAATTTTTCATCCTTATGATAAATACAGAATGGAATTGAGTTTAACTCCATTATGTTTAACATGTGTTTCTCATTTCAGTCAGCTAAGGAGAAAATAAGGTATGACAGGAAATTGGGGAGGTATTTATCTGTAATCTCACCTACACAGTGTGAACACAGTAGTACAGAGCCAGCCACAACATAATAGTTCAGCACCAAACTTGTATCTATTCAGATTGATCTGTGGCTTTTCCATGTTTTGTTCCAAGCATTTTGTTCTTCATTTCATCCTTAATCTGGTTTCTGTTTTGAAACCATACTTTACCTCCTTGAATGTAGAGGTTAGAATGGAAATACTGTTATATTTCAAGTCCTGTAGGTGCATTACATTTATTGCTTTAACACCATGTATTGCAGTCTAAAACTCTCTTCTGCTAGAGTTCAGTAAAATAGCACAGAAACACAAAATTATTTTCTTTAGCTTGCTTTATTTCAGTCTTGATATAATTAATAATTATGCTGCCAAAACCCTTCTTTCCACCTTTGCCAAGCATTTCAGATAGCAGTCAGCAAATATCTTTCATCTCCCGTTTTTACATTTGGATAGGTTCATGTCTGTGGCTTGCAGAGGCAGGGGTATAGGCCTTGTGGTTTGTAAGTCTAGTTGAAGTTTTCTGTGAACTTTCTGTCCTACATTTGCATTGACTTTGTGATGTCATGATGCATGCAGTCACTATCCAATTGGTGTGCTTACTTTTTGTCAAATTCAGCCTTTTTGTTTTTTTTTTTTTTTGAGTCAAAGTGTTTTGAAATAATGCAGCACAAGCATTTGCCTATTTTGCAAGGAGTGCTCTCTGGTGAATGGCAAGGGTGTAAAATGGTACTATAAGCATGTAGTTGAACATTAATACCAGTGGATTCCAACTGTATACCACAGTGTGTTTTTACAGCCAGGCCATGTGACCCAGACCTAACTCTACCTATTTAGGAAATAGTTTCCAAATATAAAAGTGTTGGCCTGAGGCTAAGAAGGCAAGATTTTAGTGTCCAGCTGCACTGCCGGCACATAGTTTGGCCTCAGGTAAGAAAGCATGCACCTGCATGTCCCTTGGTTAGCAGGTAGGAGTGTGGGAAGGGTGAGTTTACTTCCCATGACACAGCAATTTCAGGGCTGTAATTAGAAAGCTAAATAGTTTGTTGAGGTCAGACTTTAGGACTTTTTTGTTTAAAGAAATTTCAAATTAACTACCTGATCTTCACCTGAAGTCTTCACTCACATTCCATCTTTAAATATTAATCAACTAATAAATATTAGAAATATTTCCTGGGACTAATCATCATGTCAGCAGTAAATTAGACAGTTATATGTTAGACAAATATGAAGGCATGAAAATAACCTGTGTTTTAGGAATAGCTATCTATTTAAGGGCAGTGCTATATTTTTTTTATTTACATTATCAAATGTATTTAGTACTTGCAAAATTCGCTTGACATTTTTACCATTGTTTGCCGTACAGTATCAGGCTGCTAAAAAGAAAAGGCATCCTAAAATCAACATCCTTTACATTTTGTTTTTTCTGTCATTCAGGTCTGAAAGTGAAAATAGGTGTATGCTTTGCATTTTGTTCTCCTAGCATGGTAGCCCAGAGTCTTTTTGCAACAGTCATTCAGAAACTGTTGCAAAGATGTAATGGGGAGCTGAATTTGGCCTGCAGTGTGCATTTCTTCTTTACTGTCAACAAATTGTTGTCATTGCTGTGGAACATCAGTCTTCCCTTTCCAAATACCCCCTTGTTATTCTTGAATATTAACGTTTTCCCTACCAGAAGATATCTTTTGTATTAGATTTTTGTTTCTATCTCTAGCTTTTGCACATCAGTGGCTGATCCTGGCTTTGAAAGAATTCAGAGACCCTGCAATCTTTGGAAGGGAGGCTGAAGGCAATATTTTCTTTCTCTGCTAAAGAAGGACTGAAGGAGAAAGGCGCTCTCATGACAGAGCTTTTGCTGCTCAAAACAGTCCCAGAAATGTGTTCCCTGATCATCTTCCCAAGGGTTCCAATATCCAAAATTTCTGCAATAGGTGTGTTGTCTGGAAACAAAGCCTGTTTTCCTTCTCAGTTATTATAGGGAGAGGTTTTGAGCTTCAAAAGGATAAAGCAGTCAATGTCCACAGGGATGGGGGAAATAGAAAGTAAGTATTAGTAATACGCATTAAATGATGTTAAAGTTATTCCTGGAAGATGAGAAGGAGATATTAACGGAACATGGTGTTTTATTGTGCTCTAGTTCTCACTTACTATGCATAAAGTATTATCCCACAGCCCAAGCATCCATACAAGTGAGAAATGTATAGGAAATGTCACTACTGAAATGTGATGAGAAATGTGATGAATAATGATAGAGATTAGTAAAGTTTTATTGTTAAGTAATAATTACTCACTGGTAGTATGTATCTAGGGAATAGCTTTTGGGACTTTCCCCACATCTTATTGATTACTGGCAGCTCTTTTAGCTAATATTTTATATACACATTTGGGAAGAAGAAATTATACATAAGTAATACAGTCAGTACTAAGAAGACAATATTATTTTTCCTGACAATATTTTTTTTTAAAGACAAACAGCATGAACTAGGTCCATTTGCATGCTGAATTCAGGTTCAGTTCCTCTGTGTTGTAGCATCAAGCTGACCTTTCTGCATTTACACACTGCAGACTCCTTGCAAGCAATAAAACTGGGCTCACAGCATGACTTTTTCAGTTGTCATGGCTATACGCAGACTTCTGGAAATCACTGCAATTACCTTAAAAGACAAGTAAACTCCAAAAAGTTAGAATAATATAGGCAAAAGCCATAGAGCCACTTATTGTTAAATTTGTCCATTTCCTGTATATTCCTTTGTCTTCCACTGTTTTTAACTTAGGCAGCCTTAAACCTCTAAGGCCAAAACCTTTCATGTCACTCATTTACTTGAGAATTAGTATCTTGGAAACTGCATGAGTTATTTTTCAGCACAAGAGCGGGAAAAACACCAAAAAAATGAAACACAGAAGGAATAAATAGAGAGCTTACAAAAACAGGAGAAAGAACTGAGCAGCAAAGAATGCTGTGTCTTTGTTGTCAGGAAGTGAGTGCTGCATACAGATAACTGCCAAGGATAAAACTGCATTGGATCTTGCCAAAGAAATTAAAACAAATAGCAGGCTCTTCACCCTTATAAATAAAAAGTAAAAAAAGGGAAGAGGTGAAACCACTGGAGGCATTTTGCACTCTGTCATTCTGCCTTTTTTTCCCCTTTTTTCCACGTTTTCAAACATTTATATGCATTTACTAGTTCTTTTCTGGTGTGACTTTGTCACTGTGACTGAAGAGTCTACTGTGTGTGCAAGTCTTTTGCCAGGGAGCCCTTGCTTGCCGAAATACCAGTTTCACAGAGTGAGTGAGTCCCAAAGGGCAGCTGTATTCAGCCCATTCCCTTCCCCACTGTGGGTGCAGGCAGGGTTTGACAGCAACAGGGCACTGGCAAAGACTCATGCAGCCATTGCATCTGTGAGAACCCCAGTATTTCTCTGCCTGAGTGGCAGATGGTATGTCCCCACTGCCGGGACCTACCTCTCAGCATGAATGTGTCTCGGGCATACCACAGGTCACCACTGGTATTTTCCATCTTGTGTGAGATGTTCTGCTTCGTAAGCAAGAGAACTTAAGTTTTGCTGGACAAGGCAGAATTTTCTGTCATAGGAATAGTGTAGTTGGAGATATGATTAATGATGAAAGGCACACAAGTAAAGATTACAGTAGCCCAGTCCCCTAGTGTTAGTTTAGAGGTATAACCAAAGTCAAAAGAAGAGTAGCAAGGGTTGCTAAATAAAGTAGCAAGTTCCTCAAATCTCAAGGATTTGGTCTTAATGATGATCGAAAATAAAACTCTTCAAACTTCATGAGTAGAGTAATGACAATGCTATTTTGTTATAGGAACAGTACTTGCCCAGTATATGTTAAGGTTCTCCTCAAGTGAGCAAACAAGAATGGAAGGAAGAGCAGTAAAAAAAATGTCACATTGCAGCATCTGTTAGTTGTGCAGTGCAGCTGCAGAGACTTCATATTCACATCTTTGTCTCAGTGAATAATAAATATTAATCAAATCACACAGAGATGACAGTGAAGAAATATCAGCTGAGGGATTATTCATTCATCTTAGAAAAGTCTTCCATTTTTACTATTTTAAATTCATACTCTTCTTTTTTTTTATCCCATTCCTCTCGAACAGTGCTCATGTGAATGTTGATGTATACATGTTATGTTTGTTTATATAAGACAATTATTTCAGAAGGGATTTTGTATACAGTACAGTAATACATTCTCATACATACTAATATAAACAAAAAGGTATAAAGCTTCAGTATAACAAGCTAACAATCAGGATAGATTGCATTCACAGAAACTTGGAGAGACTTTTCATGTCTCATGACATGCACAGCAGCGCAGGACAAGCCTAAGCCACAAGCAGTCCTAGTGATACATGCTATCCCTCACACATGGCGTTTCTGGCTCCCCACCCCTGCAATTGATGTGGATGGTTTGCTCTATGGAAATTGCCTAGTTTTTGGGGGAGTTTTTCCCAGAAAATAGGCAAGGCAATTTAGCTATCTTTCCCAGGTTACACAAGTCTTACAAATTTCCTACAATTCATCATGAAACTGGCAAAGTGTTCAGTTCATATATGGACTGCAGTAAAAAGTGTCTTGTAGATATATTTCAGGCCAACAGGAAAAGAACTCACTGTGACCTTAAATCTCATCAGCTGCACTGGTGATCCATAGACTTCACACAGCGCTTTAGAACGTCAGGGTTTTTCAGTTGCTAGTTTTGGTTGGTTGTTACTTAGAGAATTGCCCATTTCTGTGACAGAAAAAAAAAAAAAAAAAACCAAACAGAAAACCTCTAAAGGCTCAATTTTATCTCTTTTGTTTTTCAACAGTTGTTTTTGTGTAAGAAAAATTTCTGACCTTTAGTATAAAACAGACATACCATAAGTAACATTTCAAAAAATGAAAAAAAAAAAAAGAGAGAGAGAGGTGGTTCCATGACTTATGTAGGAAATTTGGAGACCAAGTTGTGTTTGTATTGCTTGTTCAAGCATGGTCCTTGAGTTTATGGTAGATTTATAACCTCTCTATCCCACTTTCTGCAGTACCAAAATGAGGATGATCAAAAATAGTGGGAACCTTGGAAGGTCTGCTATAAATAATTCCAAACTGATCAGAGATTTTTCATATTGCAGATTATCTGGCTTTTGGATTTTACACTTTTTTCCAGATGATGAGAAGATATTCCTTACTATGGAATTACTTTTTATCATTATGAGAAAATGAGGAGAAAATGGGATGGAATCAACTATTTCCCCTAATTTTGACCACTTCAAAGCTTGTACCAAGTTCAGTACTCAGCAGGTTTTTTTCATGTCCCTGTTTTTTAGGTTGTGCTGTCGATGGGCATCCAACCCCGAACATCACCTGGCTTTACTCTGGTGAGCCTCTCAGTCTGCGACATCAGCTCCTGGCAGCAGGACGAATTCTTCAGATACTCAATGTCAGTGATTTCACTGATGGTGAATTCAGCTGCCTTGCTCAGAATGAGGCTGGCTCACTCACACAAATCATGTCCCTGGCTATACAAGGTAACTCTTCAATTTTAGTCCTGCCATCCTGGAAAGCTCTTGCCATGGACTTCCCTGTACTGCCTTTCTCATCCTGAATTTGTCCCCTCTGAAGCCATTGCCATGTATATCAGGAAAAAGATGCCTTAATGGTTTATTGCCATGGATATAGATTTGCAGGACTACTGGGTACTTTACAGTGTCTTAGGTTTTACTTTACCAAAATGACCCCAGATATTTCTGCCGTGCTGAACATAAAACACACCTTACTGATTCAGGTTATACTTATATTGAGCCTGGACAATTTTCATGTCCAGAAATTCAAGACAGAAGCGGCAGAGTTTAAACCCTTAAACCAGAAGCTCCTCTGTTAATATATGAAGGTCGGTGTTTCACAGTCTCTTCGTCCTTGAAAACCTTCACTTATAAAAGTTCTCAAACTGTTATTGTTATAGATATCCTAGAAATAAGACAAAAGTGATAAAGACACAGAATACTGTGGTGCAGGTGGGTTGGAACAGAATATACAGCTTTCATTGTTCCAATTGTCAGTGATGGAGAAGTGACAAATCTAACTTTTCTTTCAATTTCGCTGTAAAATTTTGAGTGTGTTGCAACTCCCACATTTGCGTTCAGGACTGATGATCTGTATGATCTGTCTGGTAAGAGACACAATGTTTCAAGATGACAGAGTCATAGATACAGCTGGGAACTGCAGCTAACCACATCTTTAAATTACACAACTTTTAAAGTATAGCCCTGCTCACTGGCGTCTTGCTTCACTTAACTGCCATACTATGTTACTCACTTTCCATGCCTGATGCTTCTAAGCACCAAAAAACTGGGTTTGTTACACCAAAGGCAGTAAGGGATTTGAATCAGGTGCCTTGCAGGGGAGGTAGCTCCTCTTCATTGAATCCCCGTATTTCATCCTGGAGAACATCTTCAACTCTCTCGTTTCTAACTGAACTCCTGCTGTCAGTTTTTCAGTGTTAACATGTCTCTCCCACACTTCCTGGCAGAATACCAGTGGTCAGTGGACAAAGTGACAGCTTGTTCAGCTTCCTGTGGCCACAGAGGGGTGCAGCTTCCCCAGCTGAGGTGCCTACTGGATGGGGCTGAAGTCAACGCATCCTACTGCAGAGAGACACCCAAGCCATCCCTGCAGCCTATCGCATGCAACAGAAGAGACTGCCCTTCACGGTTTGTCTGTCTCATGTGAAAATATCACACACGCATTTAAGATGTGCTGGAAGAGTTCTGGGTGCGGGATATCATACCACTGCAGCCTCTCTGGTGCTGCTTTGGAGAAGTCATGGCTGAAAGGGAATTTATGAGTGCTTAATCCAGACAGCTGGGATTTTATAGCAATATTTGTGAAAAACTTTGACAGTACAAGGTAGAAAGAGAGTTCACACCTTGCAATGTCTTGGTGATTCTAGCCACATCCTATGCTGGATATAAATATCATGCCTGTTCTGAGTAAAATGGAAATTTTGTCACCCAAGAACTGTAGGATCATTTCTTTCTTCTGTTACACATGGCTTCATAGCAGTTTGCCCCAACAGTATAACATACAAGAAACTAAGTTTAGCAGCTATTTTTAGGTTTTATTCTGAGTTCCTTTGTTGCCTGAACATCAATATGGGCAGGACTGTAGCTGTAGCTGCAGCTGCAAAGAATTCCCTTAGCAGGATGGGAATCTTTTGTAAAAAGGGCACATCCCATCAGATCTAGTGGGCATGAAAGGGGCTCAGAGTGGGTTCTGCCTCTTTTTGGAGTTTGCTAGCTTGTGGTTGCCCTTGTAATCCCCTGGTTTACACTTACTACTAAACACTAAGGAGCCAGGACAGCTTGAAAGACTTCTGGCTAAACTTGGGTCTTCCTCTGCCACACCTCAGTTTTGGGTTCAATTTTGGACCCCTCACTACAAGAAGGGCAGAGAAGCTGATGAAGTGTCTGAAGCACAAGTCCCGTGAGGAGAGCCTGAGGGAGCTGAGGTTGTTTACCATGGGAGTTGGGAGACCTTATAATACTCTCTACAACTGGTGGAAAGGAGGCTGTAGTGAAGTGGGGGTCAGGCTCTTCTTCCAAGTCACAAGTGACAAGACAGAAGGAATCAGCCTCAAGTTGCACCAGGGGAGGTTTAGGTTGGCTGTTAGGGAAAAATTCATCCTGGAAAGGGTTGTCAAGCACTGGAACAGTCAGCCCAGGGAAGTGATTGAGTCATCCTTGGAGGTATTAAAATATGTGTAGATGTGGTGCTTAGGGGCATGGTTTAGTGGTGGACTTGGCATTGCTGGGTTAATGATTGGACTTGATGATATTAACGGTCATTTCCAACCTAAATGATTCTCTGACTTCACCCCACACAAACCCTTTCCTTTTTGACACCCTTTGGTGCAAAGAATACATCCTGAGTGCTTATCCAGAGAGTCAATGTAGTGTTATGCTCCCTCCATATTAAAATTTTCCTGCTTCTGCAATTCAGTATCTCCTTAGCTGAGATGTGTAAACATGATTTTCCATATTTTTCTGCGGTGTTACTCCCTCCTCTCCCTTATTTCCAATTTGGACATGGTATGTTTCAGTGTACAAGCACTTAAAAGTAGTGAGCATCTCAAGAGAAGTTTAGTACAACTTCCATCATTTAACAGTGATTTGGGACGTGTATTAAAAAAAGACTAAGCTAAGGCAAGGAGAAGTGCTAAGCAACCTAATGAGAAGTGGCCAGATTCACCAGTCTTGCAGTGTCTTGGGCATATTGCAAGTTTCTGGTTAATTACCTTTTAAAATATATTCCTACTCTTCTTTACAGGCAAATGTTTTCTGAGTTGCCAGCTGAGACATAAGAAAGAAGCCAAAAGAGATTTGATGAAATATGAAACATGCTCATTAGCAGCAGTGATGACAGTAAATTCCATGGGAATGGTTTAAGTCCTTTTATACCTTCCCTGAATTGTAACACTACTCCAAATCCTCCCTCAACTCCTGAGAAATTGCTGAGATGTAAGCTTGGAAATAAAAGCTGGTTGACATGCAGACCAGAGGTTTATGAGCAGTGCGGAAATTGCAGGTTCAACCTCACCAAACTACATGAAAGAAATACCAGTGTTCTTGTTTTCCAGGTTGGGAATATGTTTGTTTATACTTGTTTCTGTGACCACTGGAGTTAATCACCTGCAGAAGACAGAGAAACTGATGTCTCTCCACGGGACTGCAGAATGCCTATTGC
The DNA here is from genome assembly GCA_013397935.1 of Dasyornis broadbenti. Taxonomy (NCBI): domain Eukaryota; kingdom Metazoa; phylum Chordata; class Aves; order Passeriformes; family Dasyornithidae; genus Dasyornis; species Dasyornis broadbenti. The sequence goes on from VZRN01004184.1 coordinate 1,195,065, forward strand.
CTATTTTGTAAAGTAATCATAAACACGGCTGGTGAGGAACATGATAGGCAGTATTTTACTCCCAAAACCACACAGATCCTGTCAGATATCCAGAAATTTAATGAACCAAACAGCTGATTTGACCATAAAACTGTTCAGAAAACTAGCAATCAGTTGCATTCTTCCTAATTCTACCTAACGCTTTCCCAAACCTGACTGTATGAGTGTTTCTCTTAATGATCCTTACAGTGACAGAATGTATTAGACTATTATTTTCTGTTGTTACAGGCTTTTAGCTAGGACTGGATTTTTTAAATGCCAGTACTCAGGAGTTCAGAGCCTCAGCCTCAGATGGTGAATGCATGGTCTGAGCTCAAGAGGGAAGAAGAATGGTGTCCTTCCTTCCTTCCCTGGGCTGACTTTTCCTGAGCAATGTTCAGGCTTTTCTGGATTATCCCAGCTATCAGCAGTACAACAGAAGAGGCAGGCACCAGCAGGACCCAGCAGGACCCAGCAGGCTTTTGGCTATTCTCTAGCAGCAGGTTTGAAGTTGCCTGTGAGCTGCTCCAGCACTACACAGAGATAGTTTTCCCTACTAAGAGGTGCCACTGGGCTAGTCCCAGCATTGTGACCGAGCCCTCCATGGCGCAGTGGTGTAAGAGCAGACTTGCCCAACCCCTGTGCCAGGGCTACAAGTATTTACTAAGCCTCTAAAAACAGCTTTTAGGGGTTAGAAAATTGATTCTGGGCCCAAAGAGCCTTGAGAAAGATAAATTAATGAAAAATGTGCTCTTTTCTCAGCTTTCATCCTCTGAGCAGTTTTCAGTGACAATGGGAGGCTGAGACACTGAGACCTTCCAGGACTGCAGCCTAAATGAACCAAGCCCCTGTTGCCTCTCTTTGGTCCAACAGATAACAACCCGTTGATGCCAAGGATCCTGCAGACAGTGTCACATGCCTGCTCCCTGACCTGTTCTCCTTTCTCTTACAGATGGATGGTAACATCCTGGTCTCCTTGCACACGGAGCTGTGGTGGAGGCATCCAGATGCGGCGAGTGACGTGCCAGCGCCTGACAGCAAAAGGCAGCTCTGTCCCAATGTCGAATGAGGCTTGTGCCCAGGTGTCCAAGCGCCCTGTGGACACACAGAACTGTAACAGGCAGCCCTGTGTTGAGTGGGTGGCCTCCTCCTGGGGCCAGGTAAGGAACAAGGCAGCATTCCAAGGACAGCCCCACAGTGTGGGCTAGAAAAAAAGAGACTGAAAATGAGGGGAGTGATTTTCAACCTAGTGTTTTTAGGTTATTGTTTGCAAGATTTTGAGGAGGCCACTAATTTGCTCAGCTCTTTCTTTCTGTATATGATGTACTGCCTGCTTGGATTTCTGTAGCTTCCCACAATCCCTAGAAATGCTGCTTGTGAACAGGTCTGCTTTTGCAGACCCCTGTATCTTCCAGTGGGAAGGTCTACAGTTCCTTGTTACAGTGATAAGTGAAACATCTGGGAAACAGCCTTATTCAAGTTTTAATTCCCCTTACCAGACAGTCAGTGTGCTTCAGTCTCGGCTGGCTGGAGTCAGGATTGGTGATTGTGATGGGTTCAAGGCAGGAGAATTGTACAATAATTAAGTTTTACAAAGTTGCTGATGTTGCCTGAGAATACCAAGAAGTGTGAGATTTCTTTATTTGCTTCATGGTGAAAGGCAGAATGGAGGGCTAAAAGCATTTTCAGACTACTTCATGCTGCTTTCCAGATCTTCAAATTCTCTCTTAGCAGATTATGTTGCGTCAGGTTTTTCTGCAATGTTGGTAGTAAAAAGTGCCTTCAGCTACTAAACAGTGTTATTGTTCACTACTTGAAAACATATTCATTTGACTCGTGAAAGGTGACTGAGTTACTATATTACAAGTAAAGTTTGGAATTATAACTTTATATCAAAGAAGTACATTTTCACTCCCTATGGAATTCCAGTAAAAGACTGAATCATCTTTGCAAAAACCATTACGGGCTGTATCATTCCCCATGACATCATATCAGCTGATACAATCTGATATTTCAGAATGAATTTCTTCCAGCTAATCTCTGTGCGTTATCATATAATAGTTCTTCTACCTAGCTTTAAAAAAAAAAGAAAAAAATCAAGTTCCACATGGCTGCATACTGCTCAGTTTCCAAGCCAGAAGACTGTTACACAGTAAGAAACATATCACTGGCTCAGTGGATTGATGACCTGCTTGGTAGTATTGTGGGGTATCAGGTCCCCATTGCACAGATGTGGTGATCAACTTTCCCAGTTCACAAAGAAAATAAAAAGCACCCCTACTCTACCCCCATCTCTAGAATTAATTCATTTCCTTCATTTGATGTTCCTGGCACTTTGGTCTCCACTGCCTAATCCCAAGGTGTTTTTAAACTAATGACTCGGGCTTACTGGTGATGAGGACTGCCGGCCTCTGCAGATATCGCAGAAATGCTCCATGTACTTCAGTGGATGACATTTCCAACAAGACACTTGACTGGAAGCAGCTGGAAGCCTGGAAGTCACTGCTTGTCTCTCCCACTTGTCAGGGAAGGAAGAAATAGCAGGAGGAAAGGAGTATTATTTGAGGGGTGCACGGTAGTGTGAAACAGGGCTCCTACTCATGAGGGAGTGGAGATGGCAGAGGGATTGGTCAGCAGCCATCCCCTGGCAAAAATTCCTGCCTCACACTAATGACCGCTTATTCAACCCCCAGTTTGTTCTTGGATATAAGATACTTCAAAAAACAGTTTCCTAACAGTTGATATAATTTTAAAAAGCACAAATACATGTGTCATACCTATAGCTAATAATGTTTTAATCAAAGGAGAGGATTAGAATAGTTAAACTGAAGCATGATTGTTAAGCTTGAATAAGTTTGGATAGCCTCAATATTGGAGCAAGCTTGCATATCTGTTGTGTCTGTCATGCCTGCTGACTTTGCTTATTGTCCTTCAATACTTTTAAATTATTAAATGGAGTGGAATATGTTCTTGGTTCCATGCATTCTTAGTTATTTGGCCATAAGCTGTGATAGTACAAAATGCACAGAAAAAGTAATGTATTGAGATTTCCTGTATGGATCATAGGCTCTTGGATAATGGCATGAGAGCATTTAATTTCCCCTAACAGATGTATTTAAGATTAAATTATTGAAGAGAAGAAGTAATGAATCCACAGAGCAGATACAGAAATGTAGTAAACTAGATTTGTAGTTTACTGGAGGAGAGTGAGGTAGAGCAGAAGATGACCACACAGTCAGTCTTCAAAGCCTCCAGAGGTGCAGAAAGTGGTCGAAACCTCAACAGTCTCCAAATGGTAGTATGCACTTTATTTCACTAGCAGGCTTATAAAAAGGGAAAATGCCCTGCCTTTTACCTCCCCTAAGCGGATTTTCTGTGTTCATAGTGTAATGGGCCTTGCATTGGACCACGACTGGCTGTACAGCACCGACAGATATTTTGCCAGACCAAAGATGGAACTTCCGTGTCAGCTGATCAATGCAGTGCCTTACCAAGGTAGGACAGGAATCTCTTATGTCTGAACCCATAACCCTTCTCAGAGATACTGAATGGACCAGTGACTGACATGAAAACTTACGGGTTTCCTCTATTTAACAAAGAGGTCACACTGTAACCTGTACATTTATGTGTAATAAATCTTATCAGGCTTAAGCCCAGACTTCCCTATTTGCTCCTAGGAGCTTCAGGCCAGTTGGCCAACAACTGGAATATCTTTTATGCATGCCAAATCCTGACTGAAAGGCTGTGCTATACCTTCTTAAGGTTTCAGTCTTCTTCTGACTTATTTAAACACAAACTCTAACTTGAGAAAAAAAGTCTCCACAGGTTTTTTCTTCCTGCAAATAAATTTCACTGTCAACATTATAAAGACATTTACTTTACATTAGGCAGGTATGTAAATCATGACCAATCACAACTGAAAATCAGTATAATTGGCTTGTTGGCTCCCACTCAAGCCTTTTCACTATCTGCATGACAAATAGATAAGAACCAAGTGTGCCTATATATCTTCTGTGAGATTGTGCTGAAAGGAAAAGGAGGGTTTCAGAGAATTGGTTCTGTTCCCACTAGCTGTAAAGCCATAAAAAAGTTACAAATCCTGCTGTATGAAATTGGTCACCGCTCATTTCACCTTTCAGCAGATCTCTGGTTTGGCCCTTCACGGAGAGGACATTTCAGCCAAATCCTCAAATAGTTGAAATGGTTCTTTAGCCCGATGTTGGTATACCAGTGTGTGCCCACTGAGGGTCTGGTCCTCAAGAGCAATCCAAAACTGCTGGCCTCACTTGGCACCCTTTGAAGATCTGACCCATACAGTGCTACCTTTGGGTTATGTAATGTCTGTTGTCCCTCCCTCCCTCCCTCCTGCCCACAGGCCGTTGAGCACCCAGAACTGCTGGACTGATGTCTGTGGTGTGCACTGGAGGGTCAGCCTATGGACCGTCTGCACAGCTACATGTGGAAACTACGGCTTCCAGTCCCGGCGCGTGGACTGCGTGCACATCCGCACCAACAAGCCCGTGATGGAGCACCACTGCTCCTGGAGGCCAAGACCAGCAAACTGGCAGCGCTGCAACATCACACCCTGTGAAAATGGTACTTTGCTGAGAGGAGGGGAGGCAGAGGGGTGCAGGGGTACAAAAGAAGGCAGAGTCATCTCTCAGAAGCTGAGCACTGGACCTTGCAGCTGGGTATCCTGGGGAATGTCCAGCTCAGACATCTGCAAAATCCAGTGTCTAGCCCAGAAAGGAATGCTGCCCATTGTGGGGTTTTTTGGCAATGGTGTTAGTGCTGGGACTCTGTCCCCTTTCTAATGAGAAATAATATATACTGGAGCAAGTACAAAGTAGGCCACCAAGTTGATTAGAAGGATGGAGCGCCTCTCTGATGAGGAAAGGCTGAGACAATTGTCATTGTACAGCCTGGAGAAGAGTAGGCTTCAGGGTGACCTAATTGTGGCCTTCCTGTACCTGAAGGGAACTCGCAAGAAAGATGAAGAGAGACTGTTTACAAGGGCATGTAGCGACAGGACAAGAGAGAATGGGTTCAAATTGAAACAGAGTAGGTTTAGATTAGATATTAGGAAGAAATCTTTTACTGTGAGGGTGGTGAGGCACTGCAACAGGTTTCCCAGAGAAGTTGTGGACGACCCACCCCTGGAGGGGTTCAAGACCAGGCTGGGTAGGACTTTGAGCAACCTGATCCAGTGTAAGGTGTCCCTGTCGCAGAAGGAGGGCTGGAACAAGACGATCTTGAAGGTCCCTTTCCAACCCAAACCATTCTATGATTCTATGACTAACTTTCAGTTAATTGTACAGAGAGAAAAACACAAATCACAACCAGACTTGATGGCTGTAGTTCAAATCCAGTGGGTGGGTGGATGATGGGAAATCCTGGAGGAAAGACTGCTTTCTTTCAGATTACATGCAAAAAATTTGGCCTGCCAAGGGACTAGAAAAGTTAATAATTAAAAAAAAAAATAATGAACAAACAAATGAGAACAGATGATATGCCTGTTTGGAAATGATGCTCTCATCCTCTATCTTGCAAGCCAGTTGCTTTGCAATCACTGCAGATAAAGCAGCAGAAACCACATGTGCTTGCCTATATCAACACCAGCTCTGATGCTGCCTCTCAGCAGAAACAAAGTAGGTCCAAATTCATGAGTTTGGGGAGGGCCCTAAAGGAAGCTGAAGGGATGAGGAAGATTACAGGTACCAACTAAGACTTTTGCTGAAATTCTAGCTTCTTTCTGCAATACAGAAATGTCCCACACCCCAAGGTCTTGCAGGGATACTGGACGGTTTTCTGAACTAAAAAGCATGAAGCTGTGGGCCTCAAAAACTGTCCAAATGATTCCAAAACCTAAGCACTAGAGGAGTTCAAAAGGTGTCTTAACTTCTTCACGCTTGGTGGTTTCTGATGTGTGAAAAACACAAGACAAACACCCAATCAGCTGGGGTGACACTCCCACACACTGGCTGTTCAAATGTGGAAAGCTGGCCAAAGTGTCTCTGAGCTACTCTGTTAAAATAAGTTTCCAGTTTCATTTAGTACTTCATCTTTAGTTTAACTGTTAGGAAATTCCTACGCTCTAAAATGCTGGTAGATGACAAACTGACAGTGTTGGAGCAGCCTCAGAAGCCCTCTCCCAAGGCTCTGAAAGCAAATACTGCCCACCAATTCTCCTCTGAGCCTGTGGACTTGCAGTCCACAATCAGTTTTTGCAGCAAGTCACACTCAAGGTGAGACCACCCAACACAAAGGTCCTCTTCTTGGCCACCCAAGGTTATATGTTCTCAGGTAAGAAATCCTTTGTTCATAGCTTCATCACCATTTCTTCTTTTTGTTTCCCCTTTGGCAGTGGAGTGCAGAGACACCACAAGGTACTGTGAGAAAGTGAAGCAGCTCAAACTCTGTCAGCTCACCCAATTTAAGTCACGTTGCTGTGGGACTTGTGGAAAATCTTGAAGATAGACGAAATGAAAATGGAGGAACAAGGGGATCACAGCCTTTTTATCACTGAGGAAGAGGCTTTTGCAGAAAATACAGATGGAATGGAAATATCTTTTTCATTTTACTTATTTATTTCCCTTTTTTTTAAAAAAATACCACCTTTTACCAAATCATTGTTGTAAAGGGACTTGACAGGTTTTCCCCTATGAATCTGGGAGACAGAATGCAGCAAAACATGGTCATGAGGGTAGACCACAAAGAGTCAGAGAGACCCATGCCACCAGCAATGGGTATGAGAAGAGTGGGACTTCCCCATAACCTGTGTACATGCCTGGGGGATGCCCCAAGAGACAGATGAGGAAGAGGACCAGAGTAAAAACCTAGCATCATATTACAGAATCACAGCGTCATCAAGGTTGAAAGAGATCTTCAGGGTTATCTAGTCCAGCCTTTAACAGCACCACAATAACCACCCCTAAATAATATCTCTGGGTGCCACATCCAGATGCCTCTTGAACATTTCCAGAGATGGTGAATCCACCAGCTCCCTGGGCAACTTAATCCAATGCCTAGCCACTTTTACAGTGAATATTTTTTTTCTAATATCTAATCTGAGCTTCCCCTGGCACAACATGAGGCCAGATCTTCTCATCCTTTTGTTTGAAACATGGCAGAAGAGACTGAACCCTACCTCTCTACAACCTCCTTTCAGACAGTTGTACGGATCAATGAGGTCACCCCTGAGCCTCCTCTTCTCCCAGATAAACAAACCCAGCTGCCCCAGCTGTTCCTTATAGGATGTGTTTTCTAGACCTTTCACAGGTTTTGTATCCCTCCTCTGGACATGCTCCAGCACCTCAATGTCTTTCCTGTAGTGATGGACCCAAAACAGAGCACAGGATTTGAGGTGTGGCCTCACCAGTGCCCCGTGCAGGGGGACAATCACAGCCCTGGTCCTGCTGGACACAGTTTTTACATAAGCCAGGATGCTATGGGCCTTCTTGGCCACCTGGGCACACACTGGCTCATGTTCAGCCAGGTGTTGACCAGCACCCCCAGATCCCTTTCTGCCAAGCAGCTCTCGTGTGTCTTAGACTACCTTGAGAACACAAGCACACAATTTTGCTTTATAAACTTATTTGTTACGTCCAAGATTGGAACCCTTTTTAATTTCTAAACCCCTCTCTCATTCTTACACCAGGCAAGGGACATCCTTGTGATCTTTAAGGATCTGGTGTCTGGCGAAGTTGAGCAATGGTCTGTAACATAAGTGAATCTAAAATACACCTGAAAATGTTTCCAGTTTGAGCTTACAAGGGAGCACTGGGGATTGAAAGGTTGCTCTCAGAACAGAGGTGAAGTGGTGATGTTAAGTATTATCCAGCAAAAGGAGAACAAGTATGATCTGCTTGACAGAGTTTAGTACAAACCTGCAAATGCTGTTCCTTTGTGAGCATAGGCAGGAAAGATAGAAATTGTATGTGGTACACAAGAGACACTTTGCGTACTGCATCCTACTAAGATGTATTTAGAAAAAAGAGATACTACTTCCCAGTTCTGTAGTGATTTCAGACCTGAGGTTTTGGAAAAGAACTTGAGGAAGTGGGTTTTCCCATTTTGCTAGCACAAAATTTCTCTTTCCTGGCAGCCAAGCCTTTTGGACAAGTAGTAGCAAAGAGCTTTATTCTGATTTTTCATGGTTGTTACAGTAGAAACAGAATGGCTTTAGCATCAGCTCCATAGGACTAATGCAAATAATTTGTAACAATCTTACTCCTCTCCAGGTGCCTCCCACAACGAAATAGGTGTTATGAAGCAGATCTTTAAGTCCTTGCATAACACCCTGAAGGTACAGTCTAAAAACTGAGACTCAAACATCACACTCACAGCATGATTTTGCATGCAGTCTGTGAGTCTTTCCTCCAGGCCAGCTCTAGTGGATATTCAACTAGTGAAGTGCTGCATGATTTTAGTTCCTGGGCATTCTCTGCTCTGCTCAGAAAAAAAAAAATTAAATTAGGGCAAATCTGCAGAGAAGAGAGTTTGAGAATTGTGGAACTTCAAAGGAGAACTACATGGATCTCAGGTTTTGGTTCAAGACCTTCTCTAAACAAAAGGCTTGGTTGTGCCTCTCCTGTAACCCCTGTTGGGGCTAGTGCCTTGTGGTATATTAATGAAATGTTGTTCAAGTTCTGCTATGCTACAGCTTCCATGACATATGGATTTTTCAGTTAAACTGGGGGTCCATTATTGAGGTCAGTGCCAGGTTCATGACATTAAACTGTCTCAGACTGGCTTACTTCAAAGCACATCAGACAGTGAATGCTCTTAGTAGAAATGGGTCTTCAAGAAATAAGCATCAGTGTAACTTTTTATTTAAAAAAAAAGAATAATGACTTTCTGTGTATGTAAATGTATATCTTTTCTGTGTATTTATTAGGATTTCTTGTATAAAAAGTGCAATATTAATAATTGTACATTTTTTTTATCCAGATAAAACTATTTTGGTTTTTTAAAAATCTCCCCAGAATTTTGTTCCTCTAAAATCAACAGTAATAGTGTATTACTCTTAATTTTAATAGCACTTGCATTTAATTGGGGATCTGCTTCACTGTGCACAGAGTGCTTTATCAACTACGACATGAGGGGGGGATGATGTTTTTAATTTGTGAAATGATAATTATGCATGGAATGAAGGACAATTCCTTAATAACAAAATAATAGCAATGATGATGATGACGATGTGATGGGTATTTTTGATACATTGGTTAACAAAATGCAGCATGGGGAAGTATTTTCTTTTGTGTAAAAGCAAAATATGTTCAGGCTATCACATGTTGCATTGTATCTGTGTAACTGTGCACAGGATAAACACAAAGGATCTGATCTGGAGGGGCCACTGTGTTGTCTCTGCACAGTGTGGATTTAATTTCACATGTCTGTCTTCTGAATTGTGACTTGGCAGCATCTCAGTAAGATAAGGATTGCTGGTTATTTTATGAAAGGATGCTTTCCTTCTCTAAAGAGAACAAAACAGCAAACTTGTATTTATATAACGTTTTGTACAAGTAATGCAGGTTTACTTATTTAACTACTACTGTCTGACGTGTTGTTTTTTAATCTTAAAACAGAAGCCAAAGTATCAAAGCTGTTGGAGTTCTCTGTCCTTATTCTGTATTATGATAGGAGCACATACCTGCTACACAAAGTACACGATTTACCTGCCTTGGGGAAAGAGGATGTCTTAACTCCGTTTTTAAGGGCTCCAGCCATTAAGATTCTGCACCCTGTCTTGGAGATATGTTTTAATTCTTCATTTGCCTTGCTTTATTCTTTTTGCTAATTCCTTGCCCCTGTTGTTCTTGCAGAAGTATAAAGCCATCATTGCTGGTCCAAGGACCATGGAAATCAATAAAAGTATACTCCTTTTCTTCTAAGTAGCAATGCTTCAAGATATAACTCTCCTCAGCAATCTATGGCTTGGAGAAACACCTGTTAATTTAGTCTTTCCATACAGGTTGCTGCTGCCTTCACTAATGGAGCTGCCAGCTACCTGAAGCATCAGGTGCATTTGTAGAAAGAATTGTGGTAATGGTCTGAATTATGAAGGGAAAGAAGAAAAAAATTAATAAAACAAAAGCATTTTTTCTTAACAGAGAAAAGAATTGAGTTTTGAAAACTAAGCTGGTTGTTCATGTGTGAAGACATGAACATGATACATTTTATTCTCCATCTGTCCCTCAGAAAAGCAAACGCAGTGCTTAGTCTCATCTTTTCTTCCATTTTCACTGATGAAAACTGCGACTAGAAAGTCCATGAAAGCACAGACTCCAGCCCTTCATTTTTGCCAGAATGGTAACAAAGCTTTGAAAATCCTCTACTGACCAATTCAAGTGCACTTTGTAGTGACTGAGGCAAAGCTGAAAGTATGCAAGTGCCTGCACACTGGAGAAGTATCGTGGCAGGATCTATCTGGTAGAGGTTTGATTGGCTTTTTTTTAAAAAAGAGAAAACAACCTAACAGAGGACAAAGTAGCTCATGAAATGTATTTAAAACAGATTCATCAACAGTGGTTCCTCACTGATCTGAGTTTGCACACTAGTTCATGTGCATGTAGAGAGTATTTATGCAGGGAGATACATAGTTATCACAGAGAAAAAGAAAATGCTTCTGAACAGTAAATAAACAATTGAAATAAAAGATCAAATCTGTAAATCTAATCTGTAAGTGATATTGCTAGAGGGCAAAGCACATACCCTGTCACTGACAGGGAAAGTAGCTGCAGCATGAAGTAGTAAATAAGAGTGTGAAAGTTCAAGTATATACTGCCAATATCACCATCTATAACCCAAACCAGATGTGATTCATTCTCATGAGAATCTTGTCAGTGATTTTTCTTTTGCTTTTAATGGAGGAATCCTGCTGGACATGCTTTGTCCGTCATGCATACCAGCCTTATGGTGGTGCCCACCTTTGACACTGTGACTTGTGAGTGCCCATACTTGCACACACTTCCGGCACACAGGAACAGGGGATTGCATGGGAGTGTCTTCAGTGCCCCTCTCTGAGCCATACCAGTGTACCCTGTGCAAGTTATTCTGCCTCAGGCTGCTCTGAATTGCGCGTGTTGATTGTCCATGAAGTGTGGCAGGTGGGAAGGAGTGATACAGCAATGCATCACACCCAATTCCCCTTGGCATCTCACTGTCCCAGTGATAAAAGTCCAGAGCAACTCCTCCCTACCTCCCATGCTTACATAGCTGTACATATCTCTGCAGGTCCGTGACCCTGAGCTAATTTAATCACTAAATTTAAATAGTAAACATTATTTCTTCCAAAGAAGAGACTCCATCCTACCATGTTCCTTTCACATTCCCTTCAAAACAACTCTTCTCTCAGTAAGAGCAGCAGCTCTTGAGCAAGATATACACCGTGTTTCCTAAAGGCCGGATTCCTCTGCACAGGTTGTGGGTGAAGCCACTACAGCATCATCCTTAAGTCAACAAAAGCAGCTGTGGTACCACAAAACACTCATCCTTAACTAGAGGCATTGTTCTAGTCTCACAGGGTGTCTCCACCACTTGCCCAGACACAAATGCCCAGGGTATCAGACCAGGCTAATTTTGGCTAAATCCCTGAGATTTTAGGAGGGGTGCAACACAGCCGGCAGCTGAGGCCTCAGCTGAACAGAGCCTGAGCAGGAGATTCCTCTCTGCGAGGAGAGCAAGTGCTCTGCAATCAGGGAGGAGTGCAGAGGCACTTCAGCTGAACGGGGGTATGGTTTTGAAACTCTGATAACTCAGTATTTTAAGCCAAAACAATGAACAAAGGGTCTGTTGCTTGTTTGGGTTGCACTTCTCTATCCGTCCTGCTAACACACTGCTTACCTCTCAGGAGAGGGGAAACAAGGGAAAACCGAGAATGTTGTCTAAGCCTTGAAACTCTTTGCAAAGAAAGGCTTTATATTTGTGAAGATAAAAATAAAAGACTGTTGTTTTATGTGGCTTAAAGGGAAAGGGACACCAGCAGGCTGCACTCTGGTTACATATTACTCTTTTTTTTTAAGCAGTGGCAGGATGTGAACAATTCCATAGTAAACATGTAGTTATCCACACATCCTTAGGATGACATGGACATGGGAAACCACTCACTACTACTACCCTCTTTAGTACTATAAAGTAGTCTTCTGCTTCAAGATCTTGCATGGTTTGTGTACAAACTCCCTATGGCCAGTGGGAAAGCACAATAATGAAGAAGGATGATCACACCAGACAGGCTACGAACAGCTTGCTCTCCAAGTGAGGAGCCAGGATGGGTTTCTTTACTCTTAAGGAAGCACTTTATGGTTGGACTGGGGAATAGTTTATTTTGGGCTACATACAGACTTTCCCCTCACCCTTTTCAACATGCTGGTTGTTTTGTTTTTTTAAAGCATAAATTATTGGTTTGAAGAAATGGCCAATAATGTCAGTGGATGCTTGTTAAAACACTTCACCTTCTGAAACACTCATGGAGTCAGTTTTCAAGTAATAGCATACAACCTAGTGATTTTATTACCAAAAAAAGAAAAATCTCACTGTTAACCCACTATGCACAAATCACAGAAAATCAAATCCAGCTGTGCAGGGAGGATCTCAAAGGCACCTTTTTTTTTTTTT
>VZRN01004184.1:1207729-1273810 GCA_013397935.1 Dasyornis broadbenti
TTTTAAGAGTAGAGATCAAAGCAAAGCACAGGCCTACTTGCCCAGCAAAGTAGTATGCTTGAGCCTGTGTAATGAGGTTTGGCAGTGCCACATGAGCCCTCTCACCAGTCTGGGGACACAGCAGCAAGCACAGAACAAGTGAGCTGGTGGAAAAAGGGAATGCAGAGATGATGGCATTGCCTCTTTTTCACTCTATTCCTTCTCTGCTGAATGCAGCTGAAAACCTCTGTGGGACAGACATGCAGCCAGATAGAGAAGCAAAAATCTGATTGCCCCAAAGCAGTATTTCCCAAAAAAAGAAGATGGGCACAGGTAATCAAACTACTGCTTCCAAAGTGGAAAGGAGAGAGAGAGACACTACTACAGTAGGGAGAAGAGGGATTTTTAGTGGGATCAGCCAAAAGTAAACTCTGTTCCCTAAATTCACTATGGAAGTTTCCCACCCCAATGAACACAGGGAGTCTGCCCAAACACTTCTTTCCAACTGAGATAATATGGATCCCTCAGGAAGATCCTATCTGTGCCTCAGGAAAGACCACTGTTTTCCTTCCAAAGAAAAGGTTTGCTTTTTCACACATTAAATTCAGCTGCTTTCTGTCTCCTGAATAGCATGCCCAGGATCTATATTGCTTGCCTCTGTGATATGAACACACTCAGTCCTTGCTGAAGCATACCACCTATCTTTCAACACTTCCTTCACAGCTCTGAAACATTTGAGGTGCTGACAATGCACTGTCCTTAGTAATCTGTAGTGTTGGGTGAAGCCCTTTTTAGAATTTGTGGTGGTAAAGTTTTCACAAATTTGCTGCCAGTTCATATTTCTAGACCATAAGTACATAATTTACTGGGTTTTTTGACCTCTCACCTATCGCCAACTGCAAATCTTCTCCAGATGAAATGCTTCCTGCAGATACAGGGCACTGGGGTTGGCAATCCTTGCAGACATAGGTGGTTGAAAGGCTGATATAATACAAGGCAAAACTGAATTGATTAGTTATCTCCCCCGGTATTACAGGTAACTTTCTTCTGGGGTTGTCTCATTTTGTTTCCCTCTGAGAACAGAGGCATGAAGTAATTTTGCTCAGCATTTTCCCAGAGAGGAACCGCAGTGCTGCATTCCTCCTGGCTCAAAAAACATTCATAACCTTCTGTTAAGCTGCTACCCTTCTAAAATTTAGTTTTAATATGTCTCCTTAATTCAGCTTTTGTGCTTAAGGCTTGCCAACCACATTGTGCTTTGTCCAGAGATCAGTAGTGCTAGTGAGTACACCTCTTCTGTGTTTTCAGGGAAGCAGGTAGAAGCTATCCCTCCAAGCAGCCTCTGCAGTGTACATACATGAAACTGGTCCTGCGCACAGCTGACATTCATTGGCAATGAACTCACTAGTCAGTACCAGTGTAGTAATCGGCAGTGATATTTTTCATCCATTATTGCTTAGCACAATCCTCCTTGTTCTTTTTTGCATGCTTCATGGTACAACTACCCTGGATGCCTTTCTCAACCCTGCCAAGGACAAAGTTCCTTTGTTTTGATGCTTTCATTTTGGTTTTTGAAACACTTTTTGATAGTACCCTTTGTACATCAGCCAATGTTTAGGTATTGATGCCATTATCCATTCTTCAAAAGTAGGATGTTGACTACAGCTAACTTCCTTCTTTCCACCCATTTTTTCACTGAGTAGGAAGTTTTGTCTTGTGCTTCACCATGAGTGCAAGGTCACAGAATCACAGAATGGGCCGGGTTGGAAGAGACCACAGTCATCTGGTCCAACCTCCCTGCTCAAGCGTGGTCATTCTGGAACACATAGCACAGGATTGTGTCCAGACAGTTCTTGAAGTTCTCCCAACGAGGGAGACTCTACAGCCTCTCTGTCTCAGTGCATGGTCACCTGCACAGTCTAGCAGTTCCTCCTCATGTTCAGGTGCAACTTCCTGTGCATCAGGTTTTGCCCATTGCCTCTTGTCCTATTGCTTGGCACAACCGAACAGAGCTTGGATCCATCCTCTGACACCCTCCCTTCAGATACTCACAGACATTGATGAGGTCTCTCTCAGTTGTCTCTGCTAGAGGCTGAACAGGCTCAACTCTCTCAGACTTTCCTCCTAAGAGAGATGCTCCAGCCCCTTAATCACCTATGGCACCGTCTGTGGGACCTGATCCTTGAGCTCTGTGTCTCTCTGGTACTGACGAATCCAGAACTGGACCAGCACTCCAGATGTGCCTCGCCAGGGCTGAGTAGAGGAGCAGGATCACCTCCCTTGAGCTGCTGGCTATGCTCTTCCTAATGCACCCCAGGACACCCCTGGCCGTCTAGGCCATCAGGACACCCTGCTGGCTCATGGACAGCTTGTTGTCCACCAGGACCCCCAGCTCCTTCTCCACAGAGCTGCTTCCCAGCAGATCAGTCCCCAGCCTGTGCTGATGCCTGGGGTTATTCCTCCCCAAGTTCAGGACCATGCATTTGCCTTTGTTGAATTTCAGACAGTTCTTCTCTGCCATCTCTCCACCCTTTGAGGCCCTTCTGAAGGGCTGCACGGCCCTCTGGGGTATTGGCCACTGCTCCCAGCTCTGTGTCATCAATGAACTTGCTGAGGAGGCATCTGCCCCTTCATCCGAGTCACTGATGGAGACATCAAACAATACTGGCCCCAGTACTGAACCCTGAGTGACATCACTCGTGACAGGCCTCCAACCAGACCCAGTGCCACTGACAGCAATCCTCTGGGATCTGCCATTCAGGTGGTTCTCAATCACCTCACTGTGCCCTCATCCAGGCCACACTTCCTGAGTTTGCCTGTGAGGTTGTTGTGGGAGACAGTGTCAAAAGCCTCACTCACGTCCAGGTAGAACAATATCCACTGCTCTCCCCTCATCCATCTATCCAGGTAGTTGTTTCGCTGTGGAAAGCAATCAGATTGGTCACACATGATTTCCCTTTGCTGAATCCATGCTGACTACTCCCGATCTCCTTCTTGTCATCCGTGTGGATAAAGCTGGCCTTTGGAATGAGGTGCTCTGTCACCATTCCAGGGATTGAGGTGAGGCTGACTGGCTGGTAGTTCCTTGGGTCTTCCTTCTTGCCCTTTTTGAAGACAGGGGTGACATTTGTTTTTTCCAGTCCTCAGGCACTTCTCCTGATTTCCATGATGTTTCAAAGATGACTGTGAGGGGCCCAGCTATGGTGTCCACCAGCTCGCTCCACATTTCTGGATGCATCTCATCAGAACCCAGGAATTTGTGGATGTCAGGTTTGTCTAGGGGTTCCCTAACCCAATCCTAACCAAGGAAGAGTCTTCCTGCCTGACTTCCTTCCTTCTGCACCCTTCTACCCCTCTTGAAGCCAGGTGTTACTCTATGTGATTTTCCTGGATTTTGCCCCATCATTCACTGCAACTGGCAGGACAGAAGAACACAACTTGTGTTCCAGATTCTTTGACCAATTGTTTCAAGGCCCTGAGGTTCCTCTTCATCTTCCACAGCCACCTTATTGGGATGTCCTTGGTACCCACCTGGAAGAACAGGAACAGATAATAATCAGGCCATAATAGCATGGGAAGTTTCTTCTCATGTCTCTTAGTGCTGCCCCAGGAAGGCAACACACTTTCCTGTGCATTGGGTCCACTTGACATCCCTCAGCTCCTAAAGGTTGCTCCCAGCACTAGAAGGCCAGCCAAAGGCAGGTAGTCTTTTTTTTTAACTCCCTACTCCCCCATAAAACAGGGAAGATATCTACAGAGAATCAGAGAGGTTTCAGAACAAGTGCTTGCTTAACTAGCACTAGCACCTTGTGCTGCCATGCACACAGGTATAGTTTAATTTTCCTCCTCCTCGGGTATGTAACTTTAAAAGCAATTGCACAAACCTGTAGTGCAGTTCAGTGACATTTTAAGCTCTTTCTCTGTACTTCCTTCCAAGATTGTGACCACTCTAAGAAAAAATTAAACTTAATTGGCACAAACACACAGGTAAAAATAACTTCTACTTGTCTTTATCCATGAATTCACTCTGCATGAAAACAGTAACCAAATCCTGTGTACTATAGAGGAGCCCAACTTTATTTTCTGTGTTAAACACCTCCATTCTATCCCAAATTATAATTACATAAATTAAAAAACATAATTATGTGTTTATCTTATGCTGATTTTCTAACAACACTGCCTAATTCAAACAAAATTAAACTTCAGACTGTGAAGATGTTGATTTACTATAAATGCACTACTGAGCAAAGGGAGGACTGCCAAGTCAAGCCTGGGCTACCCAAGCCGTGTGATTCTGCACTGATCATCTGCACCTAAGTTGATAACTGTGCATCTGTGACATGCACTCATTCAGGGAAATTAAATAAATGGGTTTTAATCTTACTAAAACACTGATTTGCACCCAGCCTAATAAGCCCTCTGATTTAGTCCATCATGCAGTCAGATAGCATTAATGTTGTTACCAAAAAGAGGGACAGGGAAAACAGGCAGCTACAGGAGGGGAAAATGTGAAAACTGCAGCAGCTCAAGATTTAATCAGCCTTAATTTCTATGGAACCACACCTTTAGTCATGCAAGGGAACTCACATTGTTCTTTAGTGTTATCATATATTGGTTTTAATAACTTTTTAATGCATAGAGGTACAAGTCAGGAAAAAAAACCCAAGCCTGAGTCTCATGCTCTCTAAATGCTGGATTTAAACCAGTCTTGTCTGCTTGTGAGCTGGTCCACTGTTTGGAAATCCAAGATTCCCATTGCTGATGTTAAAAATCCAGTAATTACTTATGCTAAATGTCATACTGCATTGCTATCAAGCTTGATATGACTACTTTCCACCCATCAAAGAAAGATACACACAAACCTGTGGTACAGATAAATTCACACACTAGACTCTCCTTGCTCTGCATTCCCTATCAGTCTCATATTGAAGAATTGAAAGAACAGTCAGAGAGCTTTTATGTATAAAAGAACAGTATTTTCTGTGGTCACAAGCCTCAGCATTTCTGCCATATAAAGTCTATTTCAGAATTGGCAGAATTACAGGCTGATAAATAAAATCATAAGAAGAACTCAATAAAAAGAGACAGGGAAGAAAAAGTATTTTCCTGTAGAAGTTCCATATTAAAGAAATGAAGGTTAAAGAAGGCTGGCTGGTAAGATAACTGGAGCTGGAAAAAAAAAAAAAAAAACTGAACACCTTTGTCTCAGTTTACAGACAAGTTTTGGGAGAAAACACTCTGGAATGAGTGTTTCTTCTAAGGAAAGGGGTTTCAGCAATCCCTTCCTGCGGATAGGAAATAAATATTGGTAGGTGAAAATGAAAAAAAAAAAAAAAAGTTTATTTGACCAAGTGTCCACACAACACAAAAGAGATGAATAATTTTTTATGATGAATAATTGTTAGCTATTGAACCTTCAAAACCTTACCCATACACACACACACCCCCACCCACCCACAGCAGAACAAACAAATCTGAAAACGTCAGGGGGAGGGAAAAACCCCCACTGGCCATGTGCTAAGGAAAAACAAAATGGCCGACAGCTCTTGTCTCCAGGGAGGGAAGAAGAGTTCACAGAGCAGGTCGGGGACAAGAAAATACAGATGGGAACTTGGTGAACTTTGATGTTGTTGGTCTCTCCTTTGCTGCAGACGAAACTGGTGGATCTTAGAGTCCCTTCTTTCACTGGCTCAGCTTTTCCCGAGGTCTGGCCGAGATGGGGTGTCCCCGCTGCTTCCACGCCGGTTGGCTCCATCCAGCCCCTGCCAATGGTGCGATCTCAGACGTGAGCTAAACCGAAGAGCTCCATAAAAAACCACAGAAGCTGCTGGAGGATTACTGTTGCACTCCAGGGAAAAACTTCTTCCCTCAGCTAAGGCAGACCCAGCTTAGCTCAGAGCCACAATGTAACACACATCCGCAGCACCCGAATACGCCTGGAGTGAGGGCTTGAAGAAAACCTGAGTTTCCCTGGCTCCTGACCTGCCCCCAGACTCAGTTTAAAGCAGCAGGACCCATTTCTGGGCCTAAAGCAGACGATCAAGAATAGCGTGACATCATAAAATCACCGCAAGACAATATTCTAGATCAACACCTCACCACAGGTGAGTGAATATTTTACAGATTACTGAATTTCTGAAGGCCATGTGAAGTCATCAATGACTGCATCATTTGGCCCTTTTCTACAGTATAATCTGTAGCGATTTGCCAATTACTCCTGCTGTATGCACATAATTTTTCATTGAACTAGAACGTGTTTAGAAAAGGCCTCTAGGACTGATTCAAGGGCTTCAAGTGAAGCACAACCACTGTGCCCCTAGGGCACTGATTCAGTGGCTTCCCACCCTCAGGGTTAAGTATTCATGTTTTCAGATGGAATGTGTTTGGCTTTAACTTGCAAGCACTTGGGAAAAATATCTATCCCAACAGGTTTCAAAGCCTTTCTAAAGTTTTAAAATACATTTATACAGAAAATTGTCTTCCACTTCCTCTCTAAATGCTGCTTTAATGGTCAGACACAAGCCTTTCACAGAATCATAGAATTATATATAAATAGAATATCCTGAGTTGGAAGGGACCCGCAAGACTCATCAAACATGCAACAACTTTAGCTTAGCACGTGAGCTAAATAGTCAGGAAACAGCCAGAGCTGCCAGGAGTAAGGGAGAGGAGGATTTAGGAAAGTAGAATGCACTTAAGAAGTCAGAAAGTTTCATAGTGCTAATAGAACACTCAAAAGCCTATAGAAAGCACTTTGAACAAAGAAATTAACAGTTCTGGTCAGAAGCTTAACTCTGGCCTTTTTGAAAATAATACAACTCTAGCTGCTGGCTGAGCTGTAGCAATATGTGACAATTTCAACTCCTTGATGTTTCCGGTAACCATCTGTAACACTGAAGTGAAAAGCTTTTACTGAAAAACTTCTCTTGCAAAGTGTCAGCCTACGGTGGTATCTTTGGCACCTCCCATCTGATAGCCTAGTTCTGGGCAGCACAGTGACACAATTTATGAAGGTGCAAAATTTGATAACATTTATAATTGTACATCTTGTTTTTGATGGGATTACTGGAAGAGGCTGGATCTCAGACTTTGTTCTCCAGCAATGACTCTTAAGTGTGACTTCACAGCATGTGTAATTCACCTGTTCTACCACCATTTTTATGGACACAGCTGAACCCCCTTTACACCAATAATAGCATTGATTACTAAGACATCTCTCTGTTAGTGTCTTGGGAGGAGGACATCTCTCTCAATCAGTAGCCAAAAGTTAGGTGGGGAGAACTTAAAAAAAAAAAAAAAATACAAAGAAACAAAGATCAGTAAATCTTTTCCCTGGATTTTACATTTTCCATTTGTACAAATGACCCAGAAAAAGTCAGTGCCAGGGAATTAAGTTTATTTTAAGAGTTCTCCAAATATGAAACCAGCAACTGGTTTAAAAGAAAGTTACAAACAAAATCAAGCTGTCAGCATCAGTTTCCTCAAAGATGTAACTGGGGTGGGTCTTTGTAAGAAGCCAGGCATCTAACAATGTGCTTTGGTGTGTAGCTGGCAGTGTAGGTTGTTTTAGCATCTGGCAGAATGTGATGCTTCAGGCCTGACTAGACAGGTTTATAGGTTTTCATAACTGTTAGCGAATGAGGCACATGATGGGTCTGAAATGTAGTCAAGAAATCTATTGGTTTTGCTGGGAAAGCCTGGAGCATGAGTGATAAGTTTTAGTCTATTACATTGTCAAGGTTTATAGTATTCCTTCACTACAGAAGAGCTATTAAATGGCTCAGTAATTTTGTTAAGCTGGGCCAAAGATTGACAAATCTTGGCTGGCTTGCCATTTGGGTGCTTCCAAAGTGTCCAAGTAGTGGTGTGAAGGCCCATTTTCTCCAGAGGAGGAAGATATGCATCAGGTTTTCTGGTGAAAACAGGAGGCTGTAGTAAAGCTTTGTATTTTTCCTGAAATTCAGTTTTAGTGGAGAAAAGAGATCAGGGAGCAGCTTTGTATAGTATGGTTTTGCAAGCTTGGCTGGCTGACCTGTTCACCCCCGGTAAGAAAATTTATGTATAGTGAGGCCATCAAATGAGACATAATTGACCTTGTATTTCTCAATTTTATGGACATAATGTTTCACCAGCGGAGGGGGCACGTAATTCACTCTATAATTGGTTATGTACACAAAGGGAGCCTTGTTTTTCTGGACCAGATTCAGAAGCTTGCAGCTTTGAGTGGCAACCAGTCCCATGTAGAAAGAGTCATTCTAGTTTTGTGGTCAAATTTTCTTCTGGTGGGAGAAGCCTATTGTTTGGTTTGATCTGCTCTGTCTTTGGTTCATTCTGTAACACATAGTTATCTGAAATGAAAGAGGAATCATATTGAAGTGCTCAACTGAAAGTCTTTGATGAGTTTAGGCATGTACCATATTACAATTATTACATTTTTCTACTTCAATAAATATTTATTGATATTGTATTGTTTGAAAAATCCTATTCAAGGAGCAGCTGTAGAATACATCATATGTTACTGTGTTAAGCCCTGGAAATGCTCTGCATCTACACAGAAAATTGAATCAAATAGACCTGTACCCACTGATACTGACAGAGATGGTGAAATACCATGATAGGAAATTAAGTAATATTCTCAGTCTTGCAGAGACATTTTCTGCAGGTAACTGAGTGGGTGCTCATGCTCAGTCAATCAGGAATCATGGAAGAGTAGCATCAAGGCAGTGACTTCAACCCTCTTCAAACACCTTCCTGCTGCCGGGTTGTGGCTGGCTCCGAACGCAGTATGTCTGTGGCTGCAGAAGGCTGTTCAGGTGCCTAAAACAGTATCTCTTGGACAAGGAGAACCAGATGTCCACCATTCCACTCTGCAGGCTAAGTTGCAGTGCTATCCTTCCTCTTTCTACCTTCACACTTGGCCTGGTGGCTGACGTGATTCCACAGCTGTGCAGCTGTGATGCTGCCTATGTTTTGCCAAGTTCAGAAGTGTGCGGCTCATCTTGGTGTTAGCAATCTGTGCTGGGTGGCATCTCCTCAGCCCTTGGGTTTGCTCTCTGTGGGACTCCTGCTGTCAGTAAAAGCAGAAACTGAGAAGGAACTTGTAACTCTGTCTCCAATTCTTCCTTATTAGAAAAACTGCTGGAATTTGCAGACCAAGTCTGCACTGATGTGAAGCATTGAATCATTGCAGAAATGGCCCATATTCTAGAAATCTTGCTATCCAAATTTATGACTAAGAAAACATTTTAGGTGGTATTTTAGAGACATTCATATGTTCCTTTCTTGACCACGATATCGGGGAAATAAATGAGGCTCTGTAATTTGAAAAAGTTTGTGCTGTCACACAAGGAATCTATTGCAAAACTGCCTAACCCTCTGACTAGTGCCGCAGCCACAAGACCATAGTTTCTACCCCTTAGTGGTAATCTTGTGCAACTTCCCCTAGAGACCATTATGGTTACTGGTAGGAAGCTGAAATGGAATAGTCTTGGAGCTAATTCAATGGGTGTTTTTTGTTTTCTTTTTTTTTATTTTCCCTCCTTTCAAACTACACTGAGAGTCATGAGGCAAATAAGCTTCCAGCTGACTCTGCAAAGGAAGTCTAGATGACAAAGTACTGTACAGTAAATGATGCAATTAGGATATTTTCATTAGGATATTTGAACTTTTCAATCCAATCAGAGTTTGCCACTCCTGTTTCCCTTCTGGGGATACGAGACATCTAGGCACCCCCACACTGGTGAGATGCTGACCTTGTACCCATGCTTAGGGTATATCCTTTTCCTGTCCAACGGGTTGAACCATGAGCATATACCAATGTGTTTTTACAGGAAATGCATTAATGAAGTGTTAAAAAGTGAGAAGCTAATGAGGTTCAGACCACCTCTAAGCAAGGGTTGTTCAGAGAGCTCACATTTCAGATGCCAGCCAAGAGTTACCAAAAAACTTTTCAGGTTCTCCCATCATCTTTGCTGGAGAATAGTCTGTGCATTTTGGATGTAACCACAGCTCTTGCAAAATATTCAAAATATGTGAAGCAAGTCCATCTGTCTTCAATTTTTTAAATTTATAAGCTCTACACGTTTGGAGACCTCATAGGCATTATGAATTTATTTTACTTAGTGTAAGCCAGCAGTGCTACTATTCCTTCAAAATATATTACAGTTTTATTGTAACTCTAATTCTTAACCATAGATATTAATAGTTTCCCATGTAGCACAATCTTGAAAACATTAGGGGGTACAGGAGGGAATGCAGGATATGAACCATATGTTGCTGGAGGGTTAGGAACATCTTCCTGTAACCAAGCAAGACTAAATTTAAATTAGATTACATATCTGGAGATAGACAGAAACAGCTACGTGTGTAGCCTAGAGATAAAAATTTTGAAACCTTAAGTTGCAAAGTCATCTGACATGAACTGTGATAAGCAATGGGATCAGCTTAACCCTACAGCGTCATTTGGGATATGGTGTGTTTAGTGGGGAAGATCATGACAATACAGTAGGAAAGGTAACTTAATACCAGTGCAGCACTATTTTATGTGCTGCTCCAATATTTCAGTTAGGATAATTAATTGAATATAATATTTCAAAATTTCCCGCTTAGGTAGGTGTGCTGGTTTTGGCTGAGGTAGAGTTAATTTTCTTCCCAGTGGCTGGTTTAGAGCTGTGTTTTGGATTTGTGCTGAACACAGGGTTGATAATACAGAGATGTTTTTGTTATTGCTGAGCAGGGCTTACACAGATCCAAGGTCTTTTCTGCTTTTTGTACTGCCACACTGGGGAGGAAGTTGGATGTGCTTGGGAGGTTGGGAGGAGACATAGCCGGGACAGGTGACTCAAACTGACCAAAGGATATTCCAGACCACATGGCATCATGCTCAGGACATAAGGTGAGGCGGGGGAAGGAGGAAGTGGACAGGCATTGAGGAGTGGACAGTCATTCCCAAGTCACTGTTACCTGTGCAGGGCTTTGCTGTCCCGGAGATGGATGAACACCTACCTCCCCGTGGGAAGCAGTGAATTCATTCCTTGTTTTGCTTTGCTTTTGTGTATGACTGTGCTTTCCCTATTAAACTGTCTTTATCTCAACCCATGGGTTTTCCAGCTTTTACCCTTCTGCTTCTCTCTCTGATGCAGCTAGTGGGGGAGTGAGGGAGCAGCTGCGTGGGACTTGGCTGCTGGCTGGGGTGAAACCATGACAGTAGGGATCAGTAAAACCTAGCAATACTTAGAGAATAGCACAATGAAAACTTGTATTTTTTGTTGAATATGGGCCTTTAAGAGAATTCATTCAGTATGCAACTTGATCTTTAAGGGGGCTTGGACAGAGATTTCCATTTGCAGTGTTTGGAAAAGTACTGTAAATTATAACCAAATGTGGCTGTGATACCTTTTATTAGAGCTCTGGAGTTACAGTTAAGGTGCTGACCTAAACACTGAAAAAAGACAAAGATATACATATGTTTCAGATACAGAGAAGTTAAGGACATCTAAACACAGAAGGAAAGATCCTCCACTTGCACAAAGCAGCCTTTTTTTATTGGTTTCACTGAAGCTATTCCAATGAATACCATCTGGTGACATTGCCTATGCAAAACAAAGTGTTCAAAACTGTGTAGATGTGGATATTTTGCACCTGTGTGTCATAGTCTTCACAACTCAAGTCATTCTAAATGGACAGCATTTCCTGTGTGCTTGTTGTAAAATTTGCAGTTTATGCTGTTGCAAACATGCAGCAGTTAGACTAAAGTATAACTTTCAATCATTTCAGCCAGGTAATTTTTATGATGCATTCACATGCCTTTTATTTCCCACCTTCTTTTATCATTTTGACTTCTAAGAAAAAGAATTTTTTGTGTACATTGGAACAAATCTGCAATAATAAGTACCATCCATAAGTTGTTATATTTGCACAGCATAATAAAATAAAATTTAAAAAAACAAATACTATCTGCTTACCCATCTTAGCTAGCTGAAACGTGAGCAGAGGGGAGGTAAAATCCTCTGACTTTCTGTACATGACTTACTACCAAAACTAGCAAGGTTGTAATTGTGTAATTGGAAGTTTTCTCCCAGTGCATACGGAAGAGAATTTGTGCTGATGAAGAGGAAGGAATAAATCTCCCACAAAGACAAGCCACCAAGTTACTGCTACTGAGAAACGAGGACATAGATGCACAGTCCACCTCTTTTAACAGTAGGAGAGCTGGAGTGCATTGTGTGTCCTTGTTTCCTGTACACATCTGTTATACATTCACAGAATAACTCTGCAGCAAACACAGAAAGGGTCTCATGCTTCATGAACTGCTCAGACCTAGCAAAATCTATATATTTTAAATGTGTCTGATAATCTGAATGTGTGGATCAGCTATGCAGTCTACCAGGAATATGTTCGGTATATCCTAAAGATGATGCTGTTGGGTCAGCATACAGGAATTCCCATGGCTCTGCTTCTACCTAGGGCACCTGTAAGCCTGTCAGATATGGAAAGGATGTGAATACAGAGAGATCCTAATGCTACCATTAATGGAGGGCTGTGTTACCAACTATTTCTGCCTGTATGGTTCGGGCACAGCTAGTTAGCATACAGATATAGAAGGAATAAAAACTGCTTTGATCTGTTTTGATCTGTCTGCTTGAAAAATGAAGTTACCTGTGAAATCCTGAACAAAGCTGCAAGGGCATCTTACCTTTGTAAGTGGTTCTTATACCCATCTTGGTGCTGGGGATCTCCTCATCCTCCAGGAGAAACATGGAGGTACTCAAGACTTATTATAGGAGTTATAATCATGTCTGTAAGTGGAGGTCAAATCCATACTCTTATGTCTCTTGATATGCCTTTCAGATGGTTTATATTTTATGACAATATATCATGAGTCATGTAATCTCTCCTGTGAAGAATAATTTCATTATTTCTTTGGTTTATGGAAAAAAATTATGTTCCTTTTTCTGGGCACACAAAGAAATGAATACTTCCCCTAATTTCCACAAGCTAAGAAAGTTTGGATATCATACAAGCAGTTAGTGAAACGCACAAGCCTTTTGCATCTGAAAGCACGGACTCTGCAAAAGGAAAGAAGGCAGCTCTTGATAACCCCAGCCAGACCAGGTTCCCCCTTCTTTCCACCCAGCAAGGGTAATGGCTTTACATAGAGCTATCTCTGTTCTATAGTGGAGTTACACCAGAAGACATAACTCCTTTTAAAGGGCAATAAATATTGCAGGCGAGCTAGTGTGTATGTTAAACATATGAGAGAGGCAAAAACAGCCTTCCCAGACAACATGTGGGACACCGGTTCAGTCCAGGATGGGGAGATTACATCAAAGTAGTTTTACAGCAAAACACCAATTGAGCAAAGAAACATCAGCATGGTCAGATAGCTAGCTTTTTCTCAGCTAGTGTTTAAAAGAGCTACTTAAGATACTTGGGGTAGTGTTACTTAACTCTAGGACAAAATTTCAGAACTGCAACAAGATGGAGAAAAAAACGTTACCATCCAACATTCAACAGCCTGAGCCTATTTCACTGCGCAAATCCTTAAGTACAGCGCAGAGAGTTTGCTGCCTGGCACCAGCAAGTTCAGTCTCTGACACGAGAAGTACTTCTCCACTCGTGTGCAGATCTGTTTAGACCATTGGTAGCCAGCCAGGAGAAACAGTCATTACAGGAGCTAGTCTAGTATTAATATTGCACTTTTATTCTGGAGTGATGCTGAGTGGGCAAGAGCCTGAGCCTTTGAGTACGCTGTATTAGTTACACATTTTAGCAAAATAAACAAGGTTCTCAAAAGTCTCTGTAGAGCAGAAGAAAAGAGATTTCACACTGCAAAATATGAGGTATAGTGGTAAAAACAGAAATGTAGAAGTGAAAAAAGCCCCAAGAATATCAAGGGGTGCTTATGTTGGGTCACACATGCTGTAGCCCCTTAACATACTTTTGTCAGCAATTTAAAGCCAATGTATTTTTTAAGAAGGGTAAAGAAAAGACAAGATGGAACACAACAGACATTGAGCATCCTCAGCAGCAAGGGAGAACTCAGTAACAGAGAGGGTCTTCTCCAAGTCACTCACTGAACAATTCCATGTTTGAAACTGTCAATATGTACCAGAACCAAGTAACAGGTAACAGGTAGGCAATATTTTACCAGTGTGATCAAGTGTTTTCTGGCAGTGGGAGTACTTTTACCACTCTGACTATTGCAATATGACAGAACCTGCAGCAGAGATTACAGAGGAGAGATTGATCTGCTGATAAACCAGTGGCAACCTGTATCTAAGACACCATGAAAAATGGTGCTACCTGCCTGCAACTCCCAGATTTTATCCAGGATTCTTGATGTCACAATACTCAGCAAAGTGTTACTCAGCAAAATGTGACTAGAGAAGACTGGTGACAAATCAGTGTTTGCTGGCTTCCTAGTCTCTGCATTTATTCTCATACAATCCACCAATTAATTCTCTCTATGTTTAGCCACACAGAATGAGAGTTTTTAGCAGCCCTCTGACAGGTTGAAGGCATTTTTCCATTAGATCTTGATACTTTCATGCTGGGTGTGTTTTCTTACCAATGTTGCCCAGAGGACAGCTAGACTTTCAATCCAATGGCTAACTGTTCATGCTCTGTGTTTTGTCTTCTTACAATGGTAGGCAAGTTTTATGTATTTGTATTATACATTTGTATTATACATTTGTATTATGTAGTATACAAATCCTGAAGAATCAAATATAAATAATTTCTGTGCTTTCTTACTAATCTGTTTTTTTTTTCAGACATTGTAAAAGTTGAGGGGTAACAGTTACTGTGGAAATCACTAGCCTTGTCTGAGCAAGAATAGTTTTGCTGGTTGAATAGGAAATTTGTAAGGATTCCTTGACAGACCCTGCATGATAACTACCCCTCCTTGCCTGCCTTAAAAAGACACCAGTGAACCCACAACTTAGTTCTAGGTAGACACAAAGATGTCTAGCTGCTTTGGCTCATGCTGGAAGTGGAAGTTATATGTAGAAGAGCAGGCTGCTCTTTGAAACACTCTCATCCTTTTGTTTCTTTCTGAAAAACTTCCATGTAAACAGAGACGTTCAAAATGTGCATAAGCTGGGCATTTCAGACTTCATCAGCTACATCTGTGATTTAAATCGACAATAAAAATGTATAGGTAGAAGCCATCATTACCAGCAGTCTTGGCTAACCAAGGACATCTCAAAAGACTAGAGGTTAGCAAATATGGCCCCTATCTATAAGAAAGCCTAGAGGGAGGATCCAGGGAGCTACAGGCCTGTTAGCCTGACCTTGGTGTCAGGGAAGATCATGAAGCAGGTCATCTGGAGTGTCATTATAAGGCAAGTGTGAGACAACCAGGGGATAAAGCCCAGTCAGCATGGGATTGTGAGAGGCAGGTTCCAGGTCCTGCTTGACCAACCTGATCTCTTTCTACAACAAGGTGACCTGGCCAGTGGATGACGGAAAGGCTGTGGTTGTGTCTACCTGGACTTCAGTAAAGTCTTTAATGCCATCTCCCAGAGCCTTCTCCTGGAGAAACTGAATGTTCCTGGCTTGGATAGGTACACTGTTTCCTGGGTAAAGAACTGCCTGGATGGCTGGGTCCCGAGAATTGAGTTAGATCCAGCTGGGTGCCAGTCACCAGTGGTGTTCCCCAGGTCTCAGTGTTGGGGTCAGCCCTGTTTAGTATCTTCATCAATGACCTGAATGAGGGGTTTGGGTGCACCCTCAGTCAGTTTGCAGATGAAACCAAGCTGGGCAAGAATATTGATCTATTGGAGGGTTGGAAGGCTCTGCAGAGGGATCTGGACAGACTGGATTGATGGGCCAAGGCCAGTGGTATGAGGTTCAACAAGGCCAAGTGCCATGTCCTGCCCTTCAATCATGTGAGAGACTGAAAACCTGAAAGAGCTGAAGTCTCAGACATTTGACAGAAAAGGAATGTTACCATGCCAACTAGATAAGATAGGGTTAGAAAAGAGGGTCTTGCAGAGGCAGCATAGGGCTTTTTGGGGGACCAGCCAATCTTGGGTAAGTGTTTTTAAAAACAAGTTTGAGACATCATTGCAATTGTGTCTGATGGGGGAGGGGGTTTGAAACCATGAGACCCTCCAACACCCTTCTGAAAAGTTCTAGAATAACAGAACATGCAAGGACTAGTCTATAAGTAGTGCAACAGAGAAGGGTGAGGGTATGCACCTATCATCCGTGCATCTGCCATCCACAGGAAGCAGGCCAGAGGCAGTACTGGAGCCCTGGGCAGTGACACAGATCTGTTTTCTCTACCTCTGTTTTCTTATCTCTCCTCCTTCCTTTCTTTCTCTGCTTAAAAGTTTGAGTCACTGCTGCTGTGGGCTATTCAACTATCACTATTGTCACATGCTGTTCAGAAAAATTTAATCTGAGGCTGTCCAGAAATATTTAAATCATTGCTGCCACAGGCCATTCAACCTATCATAAGATGTAAATCATTCCTAGCATAAATAAAACTTTTAAATTAATTATTTGGCATTGTTTTGCCAGAATTCAGCCCATGGGTATCCCAAAAGTCAGCTACCTCAGAGCAAGCAGTCTAGGACTGCCCTCTGGAGCCCCAATGTGTAACAACAAGCCCAGGTAGTGCTGTAGGTTGGGGGCAGAGTGGCTGGAAAGGTGCCTGAGGGAAAGGACCTGAGGATGCAGGTCGACATTGGCTGAACATGAGCCAGGACGTGCCCAGGTGGCCAAGAAGGCTAAAGACATCCTGGCCTGGAACAGCAACAGTGTGGCCAGCTGGACTAGGGAAGGATGATCCCCCTTTACTCATCTCTGGTGAGGCCACACTTCAAATCCTGTATTCAGTTTTGGGCCACTCACTCACTGCAGGAAAGACAATGAATTGCTGGAGCATGTGCAGAGAAAGACAATGGAGCTGGTGAAAGGTCTGCAGCACAAGTCCTACAAGGAGTGGCTGAGGGATCTGCAGGTCTTTTACCCAGAGAAAAGCAGGCTCAGGGGTAACCTTATTGGTCTCTACAACTACTGGAAAGGAGGGTGTAGCCAGCTGGGGGTCAGTCTTTTCTCCTTGATCGGATGACAGGAAATGACCTCAAGTTGCAACAGTGGAGGTTTAGAATCAATATTAAGAAAAATCTCTTTATGGAAAGGGTTGTTGAAGATAGGAACAGTCTGCTCAGGGACACGGTTGAGTCCCCACTCCTGGAGGTCTTTAAAAGCCAGGCTGATGTGGCACTTAGGAACATGGTTTAGGGGTGAACTTGCAAGGTTAATGGCTAGACCCAATGATCCTAGGGTTCTTCCAACCTAAATGATTCTCCGAGGACAAATGGGTGGTGTTAGCTGTTAAGACTTCAATAGTCATTGGCATCTCTTAGGTCTCTCCTTCGACTCAGCAAGGGCAAGAGGAATATTACTCAAGACTGTGCCTGTGATGACAAAGGAAGTAAACATCAAGATCAGGCAACAGCCATCCTTTAAGGAAAGGGAAGCTGTCAGATAGATTTTAAAGGATCAGATTCCTACTTTCTATGATGTCCTTTGTGGACAAGTACTTGGAACATCACTCTCTCAGGATCAGGGAAGAGCCTCAGAAGTAAATTCTGTCAGGGAAATGGGCACAGTGTAAGTATGAGGACTTCTTCCAAACATCAGTACTGAGGAGGAAAAGAAACAGCTCAGCAATTCATAGTGACTGCTTTGACAAAAATATCCACACCTCCTTTCCAGTCATCAAGATCTCCCATACACAGACCTTCCTGGAAACCAGGCACTGTTACAGTATACAAAATACCATATAAAACACAGAACAAAAACAAAATACTCCTCCAATATCCTTAATACTTTCCTGGACAGTATTTCTTCTGGTATACCAGAGACCATCCAAAAAAAGCCAAGACAACTGTGTTTCTGTGACTCCTGTATTCTCTTACTAGATGATATCTGAAACCTTCAGGAAGTGCCCCACATAATGAAAAACTCTGGTAAACTGATAATAATACATAAGGAGAAAGCTGAGACCTTTTTTTTGCCTCATTTTTCAATGGCAACCTCTTTTCCCACACTTCTCAAGTGGATGGACAGCAGGATGGAGACTGGGGAAGCAAAGTGCTTCCTTCTGTAAGCAAAGGTCAGGTTCATGACCATCTGAGGAACCTGAATGACCACAAGTAATTGATCAGATATCCAGAGGGTAGTGGTCTACAGTGACAAGTAGCGTTCCTCAGGGCTGTACATTGGGACCAGTGTTATTTAATGTCATCATTAATGACATAGCCAAAGGGATCAAGTGCACCCTCAGCAAATTTGCAAGTGACTCCAAGTTGAGTGATGTGGCTGACACATCTGAAGGACAGGATGCCATCCACAGGGACCTGGCAGACTCGAGAAGTGGGCCCATGGGAATTTAATGAGATTTAACAAGGCCAAGCGCAAGGTGCTGCACCTGGGTTGGGGCAATCCCTGGTATCAACACAGGCTGGGGGATGAACAGAAGGAGAGCAGCCCTGGGGAGAAGGGTCTGGGGGGTGCTGGTGAATGAGAGGCTGGACGTGACCCAGCCATGAGTACTCCCAGCCCAGAAAGCAAAACATGTCCTGGACTGCATCCATAGCAAGCGTGGGCAGCAGGGTAAGGGAGGTGAGACCTCACCTGGAACCCTGCATCCAGTTCTGGGATTCCAGCACAGGAAGGACATGGACCTGTTGGAGAGAGTCCAGAGGAGGCCACCAAACTGATCAGAGGGATGGGGCACCTCTCCTGTGAGGAAAGGTTGAGAGAACTGGCATTGAGCAGCCCAGAGAAGAGAAGGCTTCAGAGTGACCTAACTGGGGCCGTCCAGTACCTGACAGGAACTCACAAGAAAGATGGAGAGAGACTGTTTAAAAGAACATGTAGAGATAGTACAAGGGGGAATGGCTTCAAACTGAAAGAAAGCTGGTTTAGATTAGATATTAGGAAGAAAATCTTTACTGTCAGGATGTGAGGCACTGGAACAGGTTTCCCAGAGAAGTTGTGGATGCCTGTTGCGGTGACCCGGGTTGTCACCCAGGGAGTGGCAGAAGAACAACCTGCCACCAGAGAGGCGGCAGCAGCCCAGCCCGCTCTCAGCAAGGGTACTGTCCCACAAACCTTTAAGTTTTGGGTTAATGATAAGATTCAGTGGGCAGACCCTGCCTTGGACAGTGACACTGAGGGCGGTGCTGAAGGGCCAGCCACTCCCCCGGGTCGCCAATCAACCTAAGTTCCTCCCCTGACTCCAGGAGTCTCCTCCCCTCCTTCTGGAGAGTTCTGTGCTCTTTGTTCCCCTATTGGTTTGATTGTATTAGTCCCTCCTTATGTCCTTTGTTATTGGTCGCTTGTTTCACTCTCCCATTGGTGCTTTCCCTTTTCTCCTCCCCTTTTTCCCCTCGTATAAAACCTTGTGTCACCCCGTGTTTCATGCTCCTTTTTCGTGCTCTCTTCATTGTCTTTAGACCTACGTCCCCCGGGGCGGGGAATAAAGGTTGGGAATTGCTACAAAAGGAGTCCTTCTCTTCTTCGTCTCTGCTGCGCTCGCTACAATTACCATCGACTGCTGCCAGCTCCCCAGGGAGCCAGAGAAACATTTACCACCGGCACTTGTTTCAGCCTGGCAGGCTGCACACCCCTTTAACGGCGAGCAGGCACTGAATAAGTCGCCTACTTGGCCAAACGGGGTGGTCAAGTGGTCAGCACGACAGATGCTCTATCCCTAGGAGTCTTCAAGGCCAGGCTGGATGGAGCTGTGAGAAATCTGATCTAGTGAAAGGTGTCCTTGCCCATGGTACAGGAGTTGGAACTAGCTGATCTTCAACCTGCCTTCCAACCCAAGTCATTCTGTGACTCTAGGCTGTCTTTTTCTGAAAGCAACTTAGTCTGGATACTACAAGACATCTCCATTATATCCGCAAAACTGAGGACAGTGGGAACAAACTGATTTTTTGAGTAATCTCCATCCTAACTGAAACTAAAATGACATCATGGATTGTCCTATCATTGGTGATCTCCTTCTTTCGACATTGGGATCAGGCTAGAACAGGGTGGGCAATGTTTATCCTGTGAAAAAGAGGTTTGGGATCCCACCCTCAGGTTTCTTCCTAGAACAATTAACAGTTTATATCCTTTTCTGGTTTGAGTCAAGCACTCTACAGTGAATGTGAGTTGCTGATTAAGGACTTCAGGAACCAGCCCACAGGAATTACAATGAGAGGGGGAGACTTCTGGTTTTATGTCTCATACATCATTCCTGGCAAAGTCAATGCTCCCTAATGGATAAATGTCTTCCAGTGTGACATCTAGTTAGACATTAATTACTCAATTGAAAGGACTGCTATACTTAACACAGTGCCAATTAAATATACAAATGTAGGCAATTTAGGCTCAGTAGATGACTGCCTACATTTGTACAGACAATCTCTGCTCTACCTTCAAGGGTACACCTCCATATAATGAATCTCTTTCCAAAGAAGCACAATGAGGGAAGAAGGGCCCAGAGGGCTCCAATAAAGCTCAGCATCTTTTTGATGAGCCAATTTCTCACTTGCATTAAAATTCCTTCTGTGAAATAAAAAATCAGAAGTCCTTGTGGATTCATTTTTGTCTTAATGGAGTTTTGAGTTAGGACTTGAAAAAGGGAGTCCTTACAGCAAACAAGACAGAATACAGATTATCCCTGACAATTAAAAGATTAGAAGAAAACACTTCAGAGCACAAATCTTGGGGGGGAAAATGGTGAGCCACTTCCTTAAGAATTTTATAAAATTCCTGCTTTCATTTAACTGAGGGAGAGGCAAACAGGAAGATGGAAAAACAATGAATGTGTTCACTCTTACTCATCCATGTGACCTTTTTGGAATGGATTTTGTGACAAAAACCTCCCAACACACCACTGACACTTTCTGGCCACACTTGTGGTCTTTCAGCATTCTTTGGAATTATTTCTCATTCTCCAAGGGAAAATGATCTGCCTATTCATTCTGCTCCAAATGTGCTGGCTTCACATTGCTTTAGACCCCCTGCTCTCCTAAGGTCCATGATGCAGCAGGCCGGTCTTCAGCTTGGTTCTGGAGTGTGTTGACGAGGCCTTCATGTCAGCTTTTTATGGTAAAACTGCACTCAGACCTGAGTGGGGAGAATAGCTATACTACCTACTTCATCGTGGACCTGCATATGGTGCAGCCAGGGGCCAGCAGCAGCATTTTGCAAATAAGAGATGGCTGATGAGCAAATTAATGGCACTTCACTAGTATCTCCATCAGCATAGCATCCCAGCTGCATGCATAGGGTTTGAAAGGATTTAGTTGTGACCAAATCAGGTTTCCTGAGTGGTCCAAAACAGAGGCCTGGTGCAGCTTCCTGCGGTACCAGACAGGCTCTCCTCTGCAGACACATTATCCTACATCCTGATGGACATTTGCAAGGTTGCATCCTGCACCTGCCCAGTAGCACGTAGCAATGGGGAAGGTGAGGGGTCCTGCAGATCAGCACAACAGGAGTGTGTAATGCAGGTACCTCTCAGAACACCCAACAGGAGCAGGAAGGGAACAGCTGGCAGAACCCACATTTTTCCCCTCGCAGACATTCCTGGCATCATGAATGTCGGGGAAACTTCTCAATAGCCCAGGATGGGAAAAAGGTCAGGATTGCCTGCAGACAGCAGTAGCCTCAGGCTGCCATGCTCTTTACCCAGTGATGAAGTTTTCAGCACGATCTGGCAACACAAGTGGCTTTATATTTCAAATACTCCCCCCTTCCTCTTGTATATATTTCTTTGGTGAATTTCAGAGTGAATTTTGCCAAATTTTGCCCTAAATTATTATTTATCCTCACAGATTTTACCATAATACTCAGTATATTGTAGCCAATCACTGATTATCATCAGTGCTAATTCACCACCAACATATGATAGTATAGAAGTTTTATTTCTGCACCTACAGAGACATTCCTGAAAATACTTTTGACTGGATAATAATGTAAAAAACAGAGCAAGACTCTAAACAACAAGGAGTGGAACAATACTAGGCTTAGAGGTTTGCTACACTTTACTACTCCTTCTGGCACGATAAATATTTATAAAATAGCTACATGGTTCTTCAGGACTGAAGCCACTGCTTTGTGATTGCAGCACGTCAGCCCATTACTGTCAGTGCTAAACAGTTAAAATTACTGTAAAAACATTTTGACATTGCAGTTGTCAAATTGTCCCCTATTTTCTAAAAATTGATGATACCTAAATTTTGAGGTCTGCTATGCTTATCTGCTTAGATATGGAGTTGGACTTTTTTTTTGCTAATTTTTCTGATTTTCACTTTCCTCTTGTTTTCCAAATTATGCTGTACTTGACTGAGGTCTATCAAATTAGACTGGCCAATACTACAGATAAAATAAAACAAATAAGTGCATAAGGATAGGGTTTTTTTTTTTAAACTAAGAATTATGGAAGAATAGCAGACCCTTCGAGGTTAAAAAAGAATACAGGTCTTCTGCTTTCATTTATCTAAGCAGAAGCTGAGATGAAATACATTAATAATTTGTCAGCTTACATTAAATACTTGTTTAAACCAGAGAGGACACACTGGAGCCACAGCTCAGGACCAGAATTCAGGATGTTTGCTATGTACCTTACTAATGATAGTTACTGTCCACAGAGGTCATGGATGCCACAGTATTACTGCTTGAGAGAAAAAACTGCAGCCCACAGATGGCTGAACTGTCATTCAGGAGAATTTAGTTCTCCCTTGTTAAAAACACTGGTCCTCAGACTAATTCTCACAGCGAAATGCAACAACTCCACTACCGCGTAATCTACTTGTACCATCTTTAATTCTGTGAATAGTCAGATTGAAACAACAGTAGACAAATCTGTTGTTCAGACGGCATGATGCTGCTGTGCAAAACAAGATGGGGATGTAAAACCTGGTGAAGGATAATAGTAATAGCAAGAATGGATTGCCGACACTTAGGCTGCAAAGAAAATCACTGAAGATGAGTTTATTTGTGTAAATACCTTCTCTTCCAAGCTATGGAGATAACAGTTAGAGGCCTAGCTACCTGACTGAGTTACAGAAGAACAGATAGATTAGATGCTTGCGAAGGGAAGAGGATCATCCATTTGCAAGGTGTGAAAGAGTATCACATGCAAATATTGAATATGGTAAAAAAAATTCAGGAAGGAGCATATGAAAAGTAAAAGCATCTGCTTTTAGATGGTGAATGGGTTTGAATCAAACAGTAAATGTACAATAAAACCAAGATCTCCTTTGAGAGAAGTTTGAAGCCCTTGTGATCATAACAGTACAAAACCATGTTAACCTGAAACATTTGGAAGATTATCTGTAGTTCACACAAAAGTCAGAAATCTTTTTCTTTGTATCATATCAGAAAGCTGAAGTCTGGATGCCAAACTTCACTTTTTTTCACCAACTCATACATTTCACCACATTAGAATAGATGGTTCTGCACTCATCTCCAAATTAATAAGTAATAGTTGAGAGACTGTTGGCACATTTCCATGCATAGAGTCTTCACTGCAATTTTGGGCAAAAGTTTAGCTAAAGAGAAAGGTATCTGTACATGTATAGTGCTCATCAGTGCCTAAAGAATGAATTTCATTATTGCTTAATCTTCCAAATTTACTGTTATGGAAAACAGCTATGGAAAATTCCAGAATGCAACATGTTTATGCAGTCCGACAATATAAACATCATGGAAAAATCATAAGCTGCTCTATGAATCCATCTAGCTTAGAGAATTGCAAGCAAATTTTAGGTAACTGTTAAAAGACAGTCACTTTACTCTTAAAGGACAGAAATTCTTAAGGTATAAAAATCCCTTTTGATGAAAAAAAAAAAAATCAAATTAAGTAAGTTATACATTAGGAAGAATTAATATTTCCTGTTGAACTGTTCCCTGTATCCACATTTATCCTGCATGGTAATGAAGCCCTAGATTTTGTCTTTGAGCAGTATGGTTCTGTCCTTGCAGCCAACCTATCCAATTCTTCCACTCCAGCTGCCTTTACCAGAAATTACCAGTGTTTTTTGTACAAAACTGGTGAGACAGCTGAATTGTGCCTATACAGGTGAAGCCACACTCCCTACCCTTTGTGATAACATGTTGATGCCTCAACCAGGCTTACCTGAAACAGAGGCCAAAGTTAGGAGAATAAAAAGTGCACAAATTTATTAAAGGTCTTCAGGTCTTTCAGGGCAAAGCCCACTCGTAAGGCTACACCCAGAATGGATGGCAAGTCACAAGATCTTCACCTTTTACAAGTTCTATCTTATTAGCATATCGGGCCCAAATTCTCCAATTACACCCTCAGGTGATGATGCAAACCACCCCAAGCCTGCTTCACTGTTGTTTATATGTTTTGGGGCTCTGAGGCAGTGAAAGTGTCCTTGGATTTCCACTCAGAGGAATTGTTTTGCCCAAAGGTGCTGATAATAGAAGTTTTTAGCATTTTTTATGAAGCCCAGAACTACACCAAAGCTACAGATACATGACGAATAGAAGCTAAAAATTCTTAAGGCATCATGGTCATACAGTTTTGTGTTCTTTCTTATTCCTATGTGCATCTGTAAAGTTTTCCAAATTGCTGGCATCTTCTACTGATGGGAATTTTAATTGTTCTATTTTAATTTTCCCTAATCTGTACTACTGCTTTCCATACAGTCATTCCTTTGCAGAAGAATTCACATTATTCTAGGAATTTATATTCAGAAAGTCTGACATAGTAACTGCTGTCTTAGTGCAATATACATGCATTTCTGATCATATCCCTAGGCTAACTCGAGTGTAGAATAGTATCTCTCACTGACACAGTGTTTTATACAAAGTATTGATACTCACTGTAATTAACAAAAACACATGGATATTTTCAAAGAAGTTTCTGGAAACATTAGAAAATGTGAAGGAACTTTTCTCTAGGATTTTTCTGCTTTGAAGAAGCAGGCTGTAAGCACTTAAGTAACTGGTTAACCCAGTTAGGACCTCCTCCATCCCTTTTGACAGACAGCTAGGATCTCAGAAGCTACACCTTGCTCATTCACTTTGAAAACACAGTTCCCACACGTTTCTCATCAGAAAAGACTCTACAGGAATGAGGTATGTGGAGGGAAAAAAGACACAATCTGAGAGTAGATACTCTCAGATGTATAAAGAGAAAGGTGCTGGGGGCTGGAAGCAGAAAAGAGGAACTCCTGAAACTAGAAAGAACAAATATTCTTAGAGGGAGGCTGGGGAGAAACCATGCTGAAAGACATTGAAGGCAGTGACTGTCCTTACACAAGAGGACAAAGTAAAAGGTAAAAGGACATGAACAAATTTGAGTGGACTATGGAAGACCCTCAGAGGTAAAAGAATATCCAGGACTTACAGAGGAAGGACAAAGAGTGTAAGAACAGAGAAGTGGCATGAAAGTAGTACGAAGAACCACCATTTGGAAAACCTAGATTTTGCTTTTAGTGACCAATTTGATTATAATTACACAGATTACATTAATTGTAGAAAAATCTGGCAAAATATACAGTGTCTTTGGCCTGTTAAAATACCCTTATAGTTCTGCACTAACTTGCAGGTGCATGAATTCATGACAGCTTACTAGCCAGAGGTACACATCCCCTTTAAAAAACAAATATAACCTACTGAAAGTATATCTGTGTGAAGCCTTTTAATGCTAAGTAATGTACATGAAAATATTTTAATAAAAACAGACATGAACATTTGAAATCTGACATTCTTCTTTCCTGTTTCTTGGCTTACACAAAGCTGGTCATGAGACAGACCTGAAAGTCTCATCATTGATGTTTACTGGGAATTCAAGTGTCCATCTTAAGCTAACTGAATGTCACCTTGCAACGAATGACATCTTGCATATTGAAAGAACTATTTTGATAATGACATTGTGATTCCTTTTTCATAAATAAGCTTGGAAAGGCTGTTCTCATGAGATTCAAAGTATTCATATGTAATATTCCTAACAAGAACGATACATAATATTTAGACCTTATAATATGGAACCAAAGGTATGAAATGTAGGCTTTAAAAGCAAGAAATACTTGAATTAAGATTGTCTGTAGCAAAACAGTCTAGACCCACCCTCAATATGGATTATGGTATAATTTAATTTACACAAGAAACACCAAATTTCAACAGATGAAGACTCACTTGAGAGCCACAGTTTAAAAGCATTTGAATCTTTTACTTTTGCTTGGGCTTTTTTTTTCTTGGCACTGCTACCATATTTTGCTGTAAAGATATCTGCAGGCACATCATTGTTTTGGACGTGAATTAGGAATCTGCAGGCAGTAATAAATGGCAACAACATGCAACATTTGGACGGTGGCATCTTGGACTCAATCTGGAGTCTGTTAGCACACAAGTGGGTCTGGGCAAGACCAAGTGACCTTAGGCTGGACTACCTCTTCTTACATGTCTGCACATACTATACAGGTTAATGTAACTCAGCCTTCAGCCCACCAGGAAATACAAAGGTTTGACAGTAAGTTTGACCAACCCATGGTGCAATGGATCACAATGGCTGGATTCGGTGTTTTACTTCTGATTTAAGAAAAAGGTTTGCATTTTCCTCTCCTTACATTCTTTAAAAGGATGGTTTTGCCAGTGGTGAAGTTACTCTGCAATATTTGAATGCATTGTAAATAGAACATCCATAAGTGTATCTAACTCTGACATTTTGGCTATATTAAACATACACTATGGTGAAGATTAATTTATGGCTAGAGGGTAAAACGCATCTTTGTTTCTCTGGCTAACCTGGCTTATTTTCCATTAAAGATACCACAAAACATCTGCAAGAGCTGCTGAATTCCACATTTTTATCATTATTTTCATAGGCTTAAAAACAAGAATTCTTTCTGTACCATCAGTTCCAGTCCTTTCTCCGCTTTTGCCATTTCTGTCACAGAAAATGTACATTCACATTTAACTGAAGTTTATTGCCAGGAAAATTCATTCTAGGAAAGGAATGGAACATTTTCTTGACCTGAAATGCAATATGTAACAATTCAAACTTCCTTAAGCAGTAGTTCTACCTGCTTTGATTTTTCTTCCAAAATAAATGCTCTTGAAAAACTGTCAAGTGAAAGGACATTGCTGAGCAATGGCCAGGACTTGCAGAGGATTTGCAGGACAGCAGCCAGCCAGAGCTAGAAACCCACAAAAAGGCTTGACGTGCAACACTTTGCAATGCTGTCTTTCTTGCTGTCAGCTCTGGTAAGCTATTAATTTCCAAGCAACTAACACAGTATCTCAGTAAGCAGAAATCTTTGTGACTAACGTCAACCTGCTGCCATCTTCTGGTGAAAAGTTCAGGACGTTAAACACCAGCAAATGCAATTCTTCCCATTATCTTGGACTTCTTTCTCACAGGAAGACAATGTGGTATTATTTGTGCAGTAATTACTTAGAGAGAAACAAGAAGGTTAGTGATCTCACAGGAATTAAGGAACCTTTTCATAAATCCCCTTTAAGTGACCCTTTACCATATTGACCACATGCAATAACCTGGACTGTCAGAAGGACAAGGCATCTTCAGCATCCCTTTTCAATCCATTTGCATTACAATTTAGTTAAGTTTCTATTTTTCTATTCAGTAAATATTTTCAAAACTTCTATTTTGACATAAAATGTTAAAAATAATATTAATTTAGCCCTCCTACTTATGCAACAAATGAAAAAAGTACTGCCAGAGCATTAAACGGTAAGTCCTTGAAAAAGTCAGGATTTTCTAACCACTAGCATTCTCCACTGACTGAAAAACAATGGTTGCAAGAAATACTGACGACTAATACAGGCTTCCAAATCCAGACCTGATTAGCAGCAGGTAGAGGTCTAAGAGACAAATGGTGAGTAAAGCTTACCCACCTGACCAGTATTAACACAGAGATTGTTCCTCCTACTGCAGAAAATCTGCCTAAAATGAAAGCCAGCGCAGCTGGTCAACCCTCAAGAAATTACTCTTGCGTCACACCAATCAATGCTTTGCATCACTCTTCAAGATCAACAGTTTTGAACTGTTCATGTTCCCTGAGCACCTAAACTACATTGAAGAGTGAGGATGCCACCTCCAAATCTCTGTCTCAGCCCTGGTCTTTACAGGTATGACCAACTTCCAGCAATCCCAGGTCCCTAAGATAAATGGAAAAGTCTGGGTCAAGGAAGAGGAACAGGTAGGAAACACTTTAACAAATAGCATGGTCAGGTCCATGGAGTACCCACAAGCAATGCAAGAGTTGGTCTCTCATTAAAAAGCTGTGACAACTAGGAGAGGTACCTTATGTCTGGGAGGAAGTAAACATCACGCCTATCTTCAAGAAAGGCGAGAAGGAAAATCTCAACCTCAATCCTTGTCAAGATGGCTGAGTTAATTATCCTGGAAAATCAGTTCCAGGCACTGGATGTCAAGTCAGCTGGAGGAAGTAATTTGGAGTGGTTAGCACGAAAGGGAAATCATGCTTAAGCCAAACTGGAAACCTTCTGCAATAAAGCTTGCGAAAAGACTCTCTGGCTGAACTCAATCTAACTACTCTTACTTTAAGTCTGTATTCATCCCATCTTCCCCTGATCTGTTTTGGCTGGGGTCAAGTTGCTTTTCTTCATGGTAGCTGGTATGGGGCTCAAACCACTTTCTAGTTTTCACGCTTCCGATTCACTCCCATTACTTGCAGAAATCCACTGACAGGACTGTACTTGCAACACTCAGTGAACATTCTAATGTTCTTTTAGCTTTATTCTTCAATAAAAACAGACTGTTCACTACAAGCAGAACATACAAAGCACAGCCTGCAAAATTATATGCTATCCTGTATGTAACTTTACAGCAATTTATATTGTGTTACAGCTACAGATTGGTTATTGGATATGCTAGTACGATGACATTGTAGCACTTGATACTATCACAGAATGGGTCAGGCTGGAAGTGACCACAGTGGGTCATCTGGTCCAACCTCCCTGGCTCAAGCAGGGTCATCCCAGAGCACATTGCATAGGATCACATCCAGACGGATCTTGAGTATTTTCAGTGATGAAGACTCCACAACCTCTCTGGGCAACCTGTTAAAGAGTGTTCAGTTACTGCATGGCAGAGAAGTTTTACATCATGTTCAGGTCGAACTTCCTGTGTGTCAGTTTTGACTTGTCCTATTGCTCAACAGCACCAAGCAGAGCCTGGCTCCATCCACTGACACCCTCCCTTCAGATATTCACGGACATTGATAAGGTCTCCTCTCAGTCATCTCTTCTCAAGACTGAACAGGCCCAAGCATCTCAGCCAATCACATTGCTTATGATATAAAACATATTAGAATACTTGGAGGAAAGATATTCCATGCGCTTCATCAAACCTTTGTGAGCAATGTTAAAAGTTTTGCAAGAAAAACCTTAGGATGGTCTTTCAAAGCAAACAAACACATGAAAAGATAAAAAAAAAAAACCCACAAAAAAACCCCAAAGAAACAAACTAAAAAAAACCCCCAAAGACAAGGAGAAACTAAGAAGGAATACAGAGGTTCATAAACCTGTCCTCTTGGAGCTTACCTGATAATGACAGGCAAATCTAAACTGCGAAATACTGGCTGCTCTGTAGTGCTGCACAAAATTACAGCATATTCTCTGAAGAAGCAAGCAAGGTACTTGCACTGTGTATTTCACCTAATGATAACACAAGTGCACCTAACTTCAGAAGCCCAAATTATATACTTTTAGGAAGCTAAACAAAGAATCTTTTTATTAGGAAGTTTGCGAGAAACTAAATTTCCCTATGCTTAATGGGCAAGAACTTCTGAATGGCATTTCAAGATAAGTATCTTAAGATACTTAACACTGTACATTAGGAATACTGTATTCATCTTCAACAAACACATAGGTTTAAAGAAGTCACAGAAATAAAAGAGTTGTATTTTTGGCTGCTCATAATGCCCTGCTGTTCTCAACCTCCCCTCTCTAATCAGTAAATTACTGCTCTACATGAGAATTTTACTACATGAGAATTTTATCCAGAATTTCAAACTAATTATTATGGCCTTCCAGTATAAGCCTAATCAAAAATGACGCAAGTATCCAACATAAACCAGTGGACAGAAGAGCTACTACTTATAATACAAAAACCATAATGTTACACTTAAGTGCAACAAGTAAAGGCTGCTTCATACATAACTCGAAATGTGAGGCCAGGTCTTCGCAGGAAACTCAAAATACTTAGCTGTCACTTTTTAATCCTGAACTGTCAATGGAGTAGCAACACAAAAAGCAGTTTAATTTTTCTCAAGATAGGCTGTGATTCAAGGTATTATCCACATCTTTGCTTGTAGCTACAAGCTCATCTATCTGCCTGAGCAATGTGAAGTCACAGCACCAAGCTCTAGAGCCCAGGCCTGGACAGAACACAGATGGGCCTGTTCCAGGCAGCCAACAGCTAAGGTGCTACCAGGATCACAGAATTGTTATGGCTGGAAAAGACCTTTAACATCAAGTCCAACAATCAACTTAGCACCAGCACTACATTTACCATTAAACCATGTGTCTTGGTTTGAAAGACAGGTGTCTGCTAAAGAAGGTGGGAACCTCCCTTAGAATAGAGACTATGACCGCCCCTTCCCTCCGAATTGTTATCACTTTGAAATCAAGGGCTCTTACGCAAAGATACGAGAAAAGGAGTAACAGTTCTTTACTAGTATCTATAACAAGGAAAACAAGCAACAACAGTGGCAATAACAAACAAACCAACCAGAAACCTGGTGGCAGCTTTCTCTGAGCTGCCAGGCACCACCCCCCCTTCGGTGCAGTTCTGGTCACGGCCAGCAGGGGGCGCTGTGGCGCCATCTCAGGTCCCCTTCTCAGTGACCAATGGTGGGTGGGCTGGATGGCTGGGAGGGCTGGATGGCGAGAGGGGCTGCAGTGGGAAACCTTGGAGCATCAAGCTGGACGGCAGGCTTGACTCACCTGGGCTGGCAAGCAAAAGGTGGCAGAAACTCTGCAGCAGTGGCAAAAGCCACACTGCATCCCAGCAGGCGAGGAATGAGGGTCAGCGACAGCCGGGCTTCTCCACAGCAGCTGCCATACACAGCCAGGGGAGACGTGCACTCCAGGAGGGGGGGAAGATGGTCAGGATCCCATTCTTTTCCCAAACGAAAGCTCCAGCAAGGAAGAAAAAGGCAGTGCAGAACTTTCCTGCAGTCACAGTGAAAGGAAAAAAAACAAGCAGCTCCACTGTCCCACTCCGATGCCCCAAGGGCAAGCGATGTTACCAATCACCAGGTGCTTTTCCTCCCCTCACCATGCCCGGTCACATCTTTTGTCTCTTAAGTACCCAGTTGTTAAGGTTCGTTCAGGTTCCCTAGCAACAGAATGGAAAAATTCCCCAACTTCCAACACCATGTCCCCTCAAGTACCATATCCACACTTATTTGGAACACTTCCACGGATGGTGCCCTCACAGTTCCCTGGGCAGTCTGTATCAATACTTTCTAACCCTTTCCACGAATAAGTTTTTCCTAATAGGTAAACCTCCTCTAGTACATCTTGGGGCCATTTTCTCTCTCCTGTCCCTTGTTACATGGGAGACTGATGCCCACCTGCCAATTATCAGATCAGGAGACCAGACAATTCACTGTCTGACCCTCATATAAATAGGACATTAAGCA
This sequence comes from Dasyornis broadbenti, assembly GCA_013397935.1. Taxonomy (NCBI): domain Eukaryota; kingdom Metazoa; phylum Chordata; class Aves; order Passeriformes; family Dasyornithidae; genus Dasyornis; species Dasyornis broadbenti. The sequence goes on from VZRN01004184.1 coordinate 1,239,391, forward strand.
ACACTTCCCTCTTATCTGCTTACACAGCCACATCATACATATTACACCTTCCACATCTTTTCACAGAGGATGTCAAATTCTGCGTTATAAGGAAAATGTCAAATACATGTGGAGCTTCTTCTTAAAACCTATGCAACTGGAAGAAAGGAGAAAGATATCCCAGAACAGAAAAACTTTAACAATGCTTCAGAACTCCAAACACATTAGGGCAGGAGTCAGTACTTTTACAAGAGATTTACCTTTTGGAACCTCAACTTTTACTTGCTCACTTTATCACGGGCTCTAATACCAGTTATGTCACAACATAAATAAGCATGTGTCACTTACTAAAATTAAATAGCATTAACACGACCACAAGTCCTAAAATTTTGTAACTTTAGTGTAAAGCATTTATTGAGTAATATAGCTAAAGAAATATGTGCCCCAGTGAAGTTTAGAAAAAGGGAACAGCCTCAATCAACAGGCAGAATTGATGGCAATACAGACTCAAAGTCTCAGTGAGAGAGATGAATGCAATGGAATGCAGAGCACCAAATAAAATTTGAATCTGTTAGATCAAGAGTCAGGGAGGAGCATAGGGTGTGGATTATGAGTAAATTAACAGGTTTCTCTATTTCTCCCTTGAAGTTTCATTTTTTCCATCTTCTAGGATTATGCCATGTACTCAACATCTGCTATTTTTAAAAATATGCTTAGAAAAGAAAATATAGTTCTGTATGTAGATGATGGGCTGTACACAGAAGGCCACTGTGGATGACATGAAATTGGCAGAGATCCAGCAGGCAACTGACACTCTTAAACAAGGAGATTGAAATACAGTCTCCAGCAAAAGAAGGAGTGCAACTTCCCAATCCAGACAAAGCTAGGACAAGATGCTACACACTCAAGTGAACCATAAATGCGCTGCTATGGTTATGCTGCTTTACAAATTCCATGCTGATGAAGGTTCCTTTGTGTCCAGCTTCTAATTCAACTGTTCTTATCTGAAAGAGAGAACATACTAGTTTGCACTCTACAATATTCAACTATTAGACAGAAATACTGATGTTATTTCACAAACATTAATAAAGCATATGAAATGGTACTTTAATTTGGATTACTGCTTCAATCAGTTGCTAGCAATACAGCCACAATTTTCAATGAAAGCTGTATTGTAGTAAGTTTGCACGAAGTGTAAATCTCATGACTCCTTCTGACTAGTTTATATTAAATTCCAAGTACTTCATTAAATCACAGACTCATTAAGGTTGGAAGGTTCTAGTCCAACCGCCCTGCCCCGACATAGTCACCAAGAGAAGGTGACACAGGAATGCAGCCAGGTGGGTTTTGAGTGTCTCCAGAGAGGGAGACTCCACAACCTCACCAGGCAGCCTGTTCCAGCGCTCGGCCACCCTCGGTGTAATGAAGTTCTCCCTTATGTTGTGGTGGCACTTCTTGCACTTTAGTTTATGGCCATTACTCCTTGTCTTGCCATTGGGCAGCACTGAGAAGAGTCTGGCCCCATCCTCCCGACAGTCACCTTTGAGACATTTCTATGTATTGATGCGATCACCTCTCAGCCTTCTCCAGATAAAGAGGCTCAGCTCCCGCAGTCTTCCCTAATACGAGAGATGCTCCAGACCCCTGATCATCCTTGTGGCCCTCCACTGGACCCTCTCCAACAGCTCCTTGTCTCTCTTGTGTTGAGGAACCCAAAACTGGACACAGCACTCCAGAGGTGGCCTCACTAGGGCTGAGTAGAGGGGGAGGATCACCTCCCTCAGCCTGCTGGCCACACTCTTCCCGATGCACCCCAGGACAACATGGACCCTCCTGGCCACAAGAGCATTGACAGCTCATGGACAACTTGTGATCCACCAAGTCCCAAGTCCTTCTCCACAGAGCTGCTCTGTAGGTCAGCCCCAGCCTGTGCTGGCTCTTGGGCTGTTCCTCCCCAGGTGAAGGACCTGACACTTGCCCTTGTTGGACCTCATTAGGTTTCTCTCTGCCCAGCCCTCCAGCTGATCAAGGTCCCATGAAATGGCAGCACAGGTGGATCAGCCACTCCCCCATTTTAGTGTCACCAGCAAACTTGCTGAAGGAGTGTTTGATCCCTTCCTCCAGGTCGTGGTAATTTGAATGAGACTGGGCCCAGTATTGATCCTTGGGGAACACCACTGACTACAGGCTTCCAGCTGGACTCTGCTCCACTGATCATGACCCTCTGAGCTTTGCTTTCTGCCAGTTCTTGATCCACCAGACTGTCCATTCATCTAACCCACATTTCCTGAGCTTACTTATGAGGATGTTATGGGAGACAGCGTCAAAAGCCTTGCTGAAGTTAAGGTAGTGCTGAGTAATACATCTGGGTCAAGGCAGCTGGACACCCAAGCTGATTGAGATGTAAACTGAGCTCTAGGTGGGAGCCTGAGACAAGAGGCTGTGAACTGACAAACTCTGGGATAACAAGGGGCATGAAGATGGGTGACAGCAGCCAGGAGAATGGACACAAAGACAAATCCCGAGCTTGGAACTGCCAGCCTTTTGGATAACAAAGGAGATGAAGAGTGGTGACACCAGCAATGTGGATGGACACAGATATGGGGAACAGGAGCTGAAGACTCAGGAGCAAGAGTGAGACCTGTGTGTGGGGAGACTGAGGGTGTAAAAGATCCAGGGTTCCTTTCCTGGGGGTCCTCCTCAGAGGCACCAGCTCGAGCTAGTTCTGTGTTACTGCACCATGAACAAATGGCTTTATGGACTGAGACACGGCTATGAGAAACATGGGATTGAACCTGTAAAGAAACCTGGTCTAACTGCGAGTGTGGGCTCTGTAAGGAGTCAAGCAAGACACCCACTGGCTCACTGGGGCCACCCACAGTGAAGGGGCTTCAGTCTCAACAGTGAAAGTCTCTGACCCTGGGAACTTGACTGCCAGTCTCATGAATGGTTAGACTGGGAAGTTTCTTTAACACTAGGCAGCATCCACTGCTCTCCCCTTGCCAACACATCCTGCCATCCCATCACAGAAGGCTATGGGTAAAAATGTACGATTTCTACCTGTCTACTCCCAGTGGCCATTGTGACTACTTGGTGAATCCATCCTGACTACTCCTGATGACCTACATTTCTTCTGCATGCTTAGTGATGATCTCCAGAGTGATCTGTTCCACAATCTTTCCAGGGATGGAGGTGAGGCTGACTGGCCAGTAGTTTCCTGGGTTCTCCCTGTTGCCATTTTTGAAGATGGGAGTAACACTGGCTTTCCTCCAGTTATCGGGGACCTCCTGTTCTTCATTTCTCAAGCATGATGGAGGGTGGCTTAGCAACAATATCTGCCAGATCCCTTGGCAATCCATGGTGCATCCCACGGGAGCCCATGGATTTATGGGTGTTAGGTCTGTCTAGCTGATCTCTAACCCAACCCCCTACGACCAGGGAAAGTCTTCCTTTCTCCAGCCTTCGTCTCTTCCCTCTGAGGTCTGGCATTCCTGAAGGATGGCCTCAGCAATAAAGACTAAGGCAAAGAAGGCATTCAGTAATTCCACCTTCTCTGTGTCTTCCATGACCAGGAAACCCATCTCTTCCAACAATGACCCCACACTTTCCCTAATCTTCCTCTTCCAGCTGATGTATTTATCCTTGATATCCCTTGCCAGACTCAATACCAAGTGAGCCATGGTCTGCCTTATTACATCCCTGCATATCATCTGTTTTAATGGAAGTCCTCCATTACTAGTTCATTTTTATTAATGCATTTTAATATTTTAACCTCACATGTAACTAAACACTGCACTGTTGGTTGCAGAGTTGACACTTCTGTTGTAAATGGGGTAAGGGGATAGGCAGGCTGGAATGCAGGACAGTTCTATCAACACCTTACTAACTCACAAAAGTTTCAATTACCTATGACATTTCTAAATAGCCAAATTTGTTCAGAGTACATACACAGCTTCAAACTATCTTAGTGAATTCTCAAAATCTAACTTCAGATTACTCAAAATCTAACTGCAGATTGCAGTTATGCAGCTTATGGCTTTTTTTGTTTTAAACAGCTGCATATTATAGCAGAAAGTCAAATGACCATCTTTTCTCATACTTGAAAGATGCTGATAGAACTATAGAACTAAAGGAAGCATGTTTCCTTGTTTTTGTATGTCTCATCCTCTACAAGGAATAAGCATACAAATAATTTGTTTTCCTCCACTTCCACAGCACAGTTCAATTACTCAGAGTGGGTTATTCATGGAAGTACAGCCAGTGACAGAATAGACAAAATCTTGATGGATAAAGAACAGTCACTTACCCTTCAATTTATGTGGTAAGTCTAACGGGACTTCAGGTACCACAGATGCCACTTCCTCCAGCTGTTGACAGGGTAGCAGCAAAGATGAAAGGGAGTATTTGTGTTCGTTAGAAGAGTTTGGCAATGGCATCTTGGTAAATCCCTCATCCACAGAAGGATCATCATCATATCCCTCTGTTTCTTCTGGTATAGGACATAGTCCATATCTGTAACTTTCAGCTTCATCTCCATTATGTGTGTGATCCAGCTCCTCTTCACTTTGAGACACAGTCCCTTCTAGAACATCACATACATTGGATAGGGACTGGATATCTAGGTCCGATCTTTTAATATCCTCATTATTTTCCAAGCCATCTGTTAAATCTGCACTGTCCATTGTAAAAAAAATGGAGTCTGAGCTTGCAGATATGCTGAGATCTATGCTATCAGATTCTGGAAGTGTCTCATCCAATATCCCCACATCAGTAGTTTCATGTCTGAGAGAATTTAACCAAGATGTATTCCAGCACAGCGTCTCATCCATTAGAAAACTGTGACAGTAGTCTGAAGGTCCTGTATTTGTTCTACTATTGCTTTTCAAACAAGCATCTGGAACATTCATGCTCGTCTCTACATTTTGCAAAGTCTTGCTTATATCTTCTACAGAACTTCCATTCAAAGCGGAACAATCTAGTTTCTCTGATTCAGTTCTCTCACTCTCTTGAATTCCAGATGTTTTTGAATCTGAAGATTCAAATGTATGACTTACGCTCACCTGCTCCCGAGGACTAGATTCTGTAGAACTTAAATGAGACTTCTTTTCTGATATGGGAGGAGATGCAGGTTTGGAGCACACAAGGGTAGAGTCCACCTTCTCCTGCATATTGGGTGTAGCATCCATTGAAGATTCTTCTATCACCATTTCAGCTGAGGACAGCTCTATGTCTAATGAGCCCTCAGTCTGAATAGCTTTTCTCCACGAGCTTCTAATTTCAGTAACTAAATGGAACAAAACAAGGTAAAATTTTAATACTTTCATACTCTCAATCAAATCTATTTTTATTCTGTCCCCTCAGTGACATAAGCAATCCAAGAGGGAATACATATAGCTGCATTATATTGTTTATGTTTCCTCAACACAAATAGGATTCTACATAAGAAAAAAAATCTCTTAAATCAAATTCACAATATTCACATCTTATTAGGTCTACTGTGTTGTGTTACAGAGTGAGCCCTCAGAATAACACACAACATCATTGAAATAATTCTCTTATTCTTCTTGTGTGACATGCAAATTAAGTAATCATATTTTTCATCAATGAGCGTTATAAAAACAGACTCAAACTTACGGAGATTTTCTGGAGTTCGGGGTATTTGTTTCCTTGTTAAAAATGGGTTAAAAGACAGTGAGCTAAATAGATCATCTAATGCCATTCCTTTTTCTTCACCACTGTCAGGTGACTCAGACATCACTGACTTTGCAACCTATAGGATGTTAGAGAATGGCAGATTCTGAGAAAGCAAAATTATAACCTCTTCATTTCTGTTAGTTATGCTTCAAAATAAATCTCCAGAGATTATCTCAACAAATCTCCAAATCATCTGGAGAATTTGCAATATCCTATCTTTTCTTATTTAATACTTAGGTTCACAATGACCATAGTACCCTACAAACACAAAATGAAGGCAAGGGACTGAAATCAGAATTTAATTCTCAGATCACTCACCATCTACAAATCCACTTTTCAAATAAGAAAATGTGCTCAAAGAATATTTTAAGATATTAGCCAAGAACTGCATAAGCATCAAGACTAGAGACATATAAATCAAACATTTTACCAGAAGAAAAATAACTGTATCATTTCAGTGAAAAATGCAGTTTGCTTTCTAAATCAAGATGTGGCACATTTTACAGTAACTCTTGTGAAGGAATTCCTCAGTCAAATTTTATAAAAAATACCTAAAGGAAGAAATACTTATATTTCTACTTAAAATTCCCAAGTCCCTGTTAAATACTTAACCTGTATAACTTAAGAATTCAACAGTTCATTTTGTATCTGAACATATGCAGTGTACTTTACAGACTGAAGTATAATCATACCATGATTCTACTGAATGTGCTATTCACTTCACCATGATTTTTAGGTATGATACCTGCACTAACTCCGTGCTTTCAGTGTATACTTTATCAGGTAGTCCACTCTAAAAATCCATGACTCTGATAACTATGTAGCAGAAAAAAGTAACTTTTGGTGTGGATTACAAGAGACATTTTCTGATATAATTAGTGATTTGTTCTCTGGACTTAGTGATCATTTACTTAAAAACAAAAAATTTTTTTCCTAACCTCTTCTGCCAGTTCATCTCTGGCTTTCTCAAGAAGGTCTTCTTTTTTCACAGGAGACTTTGGCTGGATAACATCTTCACCTGCATTCTCCTCCGTTTCTGAAGTGGGGAATTCTTCCTTTTCATTTTTTAAGATTTTTGGAGGCACAGGTTTTTTATTTTCTACACAAGTTTCAGTATGCAAGTCCTAGAGGAATACACAGGATTTACCAGCAGTTTTGAATTCAAGCATTGGGGTATTAGCATGAACTGCTGTATAAATTCGAGACTGCAATGGCCCCAGTGCTTAGTCAACTAAAAATATTTCAGTCTTGACTTCTAACTAAGTACAAAATATTTTTACAACTGTATTCAAAGTAGGACCTAAGTAGTCACTAGACAGGTGTTCCATACAACACAGATGGCTCATTTGCAACTACATCGAACACAGCAGAGTGAACTGTAGTGCAATGGACAACTGTGCATCTAAGTTGCTTTTACACCCCATTTTAACCCTTAAATTCATACACAACTTAAGAAACAAAGTCACTGCTCACACCAAAAAGATTGTTTCAGCAAGCAGGGAATCAGTCACACACTATATCTTATACAGGAAGACAGATACAAGGGCACATACTTCCTACTGTCTTTTCCTAAAACTTAACTAAGTCACTGAGAGTTAGTTTTACAGTTTTGCCAGACTGACTCAAATGTGTAAAAAATATTGCCCAAAATACAACAACAACAACAACAAAAACTAAAACCAAAAAAACCCCCAAAAACTTATTTTAAAGATAGAAAATTACTTTTGCAATTAACAGGTCTCTGGATACTTCTGACAACGATGGCACTGATGAGCACCTCAAGGAGGGAGAGAGGAAGAGACTAGACAACAAAAAATGCAACAATTTTAGAGACAATCGAGATGCAAATCTTAGAAGACTCTTATATATTGTGCGCTCCGTATCTGTCCGTTACGATTTCTCTCAATTCGTCCCGGTCATCAGAAAGCAATTTTACTATAGGGAGAACAGTGTGACAATTAGAGCAAGATTTAGCCCTAGTTGTGTATCAGCCTCCCAAAACCAATAAATTAATAAACTTTGCCATTGATTGCCACACAGAAAAATATGGGATTTTTCAATACATTTGTAAACAACTCTTCTGCATTCTACAAGAAAAGTTAACTGGAAAGTCTGCAGTCTGGACAATGTTCTTTTTCTTGCACAGTCTGTCTGAACTATTTCTGGCATCCATAGGTCTGTTCCTACATAAACTTGTTGATATTTAACAATTACCCGGCTACCAAAAACTTCAGCCTTATCACTTCTGGGAAGTTTAGTGCTAATTGCATACCTTCTCAAAAATGCACAGTCCTCACTTGTTAGAAACAGCACACCTTAAAATGTTTTTGCTGTTACCTGTCCGTAGTCTTGTAAGCAGACAAATCTCCCGGCTGTATGAAGTCACTGAAAGAAATCTAGGATTTAATTATTAAATACTTGGCAGCCTCTGAGACTTACATGCAACTACATCTACCGATGTCTAAGAATGGGTAGCATTCCATTGCTAACTCCCTTTGTCTCTTAGTAGCAAACTTTCAAGCATCTGTAGGGGTTGTATTATGAAAGACAGCATTATCAAAAGGTCATCAAATATTCCTGGACTAAGCAAATGACAAAAGAGAAAAAAAACTAGAATACCACTGTTCTGTGTTCTATCCTTTGCTGGTACTGTAGGAAGAACAGCTACAGAACAACGTGACTGTAACTCTCAAGAAGAGTCATGAAAAAAGTCTTGCAGATAAGGTTTAGCCTGAGAAACAGAAGTTTCTGTTCTCTCCACCTGTCTCTTAAATAGAATACAGTTAAAAAGCAAGAAAAAAACCCATGCAACTTGGCTGCTACTCATCCTATTCAGCAGCAACCAGTTGATCAATCTGTCATCAGCTGGAGAAAGCAGCAGTTACTTCAGGCCTATCTTGCTCAGTTAGATAGTTGAGACATGTAAGGAGCGGGCTACTGAAATATTCCACTAATACTCAAGAAATGCAAAATACTCAAGTTCAACAAGTAAACTTGTAATTTTTCTACTGCTTTTTGATCAATTTCTTATGGAGCATACCATCTTGAGGTCATATCCATCATGGATTCATCATCTTTCCCATGGCATTCTTGAAGAGAGTAATAAATACCTACAAAGGCAAGTCAAAAGTTTTATTATTGCTTCCATTTTCTTTGCTCAGGCTTTCCATGTGACACAGCTGATTCACACTACTTCTGTAGACTACTCTCTGGATGGACTTTATGAACACTTAAGAAAAATAGATTAATATGTAAGCAGGACAGTGTTATCAATCCGTTTGCTCAAATAACACCTGTAGCCGCAGATGCCACTAGCAGCCAGCACCGCTTGCTGTTGTTCCTGAACACATGTTCAAAAAGCATGATTCTATCTGCTGCCCTGCACATATCAATCAGACCTTCCACCTTCCTCCAAACTACATTACCAGCCACATGATCATTATCCCCTCCTCTCCACATACATCTCAATTGTGGGACATACCAAGTCCACAAAACGCAATTCCACCCACATTTACTCCAACTACATTAATCAATAAATATCTTTATGGATATACTCATCCATCCTGCTGCCTCAGTCCAAGCAAGGTGAAGTTTTGCATAAGTAAATGTTACATAAGTCAATGTTTTTAACAATACTGGAGGTACATACACCTCAGTCACGGACTGTCTACAACAATTACTAACTTTGGCACATCTTGAACAAACAGCCGCAGTTTAACCTCAGTTGTTCTCTACTAATCCTGAATTTCAGCTTCTGCAAAGACAAATGGCATTTCCTGTTGCATTCACCTCAACAACACATAAAAAAAAAAAAAAAAAAAAAAAAAAAAAAAAAAAAAAATCGAAGCTTACTTCATTTTGGTTTTGGAGCTGACCCTATTAACATGCAGAAGTTTAGACGTTTTTACTGGCTGGATTCTCTAATAATGCGTATCAACCACAGAGTAGAATGTCATAGACATGAATTTGTCTCAAGCTTTCTAATACTGCCAGCTCACAGAACAATTGTACAGTGCTTCAATCTTCTAAATTTGAAGGCAAACCATGTTCCATTTGCAATTCTGTAGCCCTTCCTCTGCAGCTTCTAGCCTCATATACACATATACTCAGACTGTTGGAGCAGTACTTTTACCTTTATAACCAAAAGGTTCTTCCTGCCATTGTTTTGAATCATGAAATTCCAATACACCTCTGCTATGCCATTTTTCCTAAAAGGGACTGCAACTAACATGATTCAAGCAGTCTTCCCCCTTGCTTTGTAGCTTTTAACTTATAACTCTATACCAGTGACAGTCAGCACTCGGTCAATAAGAACCACCCACTAAAATACCATAAGATCATCAGCCAATTAGCATGTGCACCAACCATGCCCAATCAAAGTGAGCTCTGATCAACACTGTTAACCTAATGACTGAAAGCAACCAACACAGACCAAGTGAGGTCCTGATCAAATGGCACAGTTACTAAGCAATTACGTATTTCAGAATGTACCAGGGATGGGCAGTCACCTGGGAGGACACCTTCAGTTTCTTTTCCTAGATGAGGAAAGTTTTACCTTCTTTCTGTCTTTTTTCACTCCTCCAACCCAAAGTAACCTTTAGTGTTAGACTGAATGTATTCACTAGAACACATGAATGAACATCTGTACATGGACACCTGTCTCAACATCTTTTGTGCGAGAACAATAAAATATCAAACAGCTCAGGCCTGGGTTTTTGCCAAGCTGCAGAGAATCTCCAATATATTACAAAGTTGAAGAATGTAAGGCAATTTTTGCAGAGTCATACAGAACCAATTACCACAGACTACCAAAGACCATCTGCAAATGCAAGAACAGAGCCTTGTTGACTCCAAGTAACATAACAAATGTAGCGGTGGGGCAGAAGGAAAAGAAGCTTCTCCTGTTCACCTACCTGAAAATGACTGACTAAAGAAATTGTATTCATCTTCGTCCGAAGAACTAGAAGATTGGAGTGGCGATGCTGGTTCCTTTCAAAAGGAAAAAAGGGTTACACAAGCAGGCAGAAAAAGTCAGTTTGTCAACAGCAATTAACAGACAGTTATTTAAAACAGCTTTTCTGCAAACCAGCTGTCAGACTCAACATGAAGTTTCTCCTCTTTGCTGGGTAGCTAGGCAAGAGTATAACCTCTGTCAATGTCAGTATCAGAACAGAAATTATTGTTCGTTCATCAAGTATGATGAACGTACTTGATGCTTTAAAAGGGGAAAACAGAACTCGGCAAATATTCAGACTGAACATACAAATGCTCAGCTTCACAGGGGGTGCACAGCGACAACAAAAAACAATCTATTCACTCTTATGCTGATGTACCATCTTGACAAGATGGTTCCATCCTCTATCTCCAGTGAATACATCAGGTGTCAAAGTCAAATGAATTGTCTTTAAGAAAGACTACTTCTTAAAGCATAATCAGGTATGTGAGTTAATCACTATGTGAGTCCCGTAACCTTACATATAAAGCTGAAGTGTTGCAACAGAATACACCAGTTTAGACCCACATCCTCTCTCACCTTCACCCTCTTCTCTTCCCCAGAATCAGATAAAATGAACACTACTTACTAGATCATAATTTAAGAGTAAACCAAAAGGACACTGGCCAGTAATCAGTTTCCACTTCGATTCCCAGTTTTCCCAGTTTCTGGAAATAGATAGCTTTCGCTCACAAAGCTGTTGCTCTCTTATTCGACTGTAACATATAAACACGGAAAATGAAAACAACACATCTGTTGGTAAAGGCAACAATTCTGCATAAAGAGGGGAAGTATTATGTGTTCCCCCGTACCCTGAAAAACCTTTGATATGTATCAATTTATTCATGCATTTGGGCAAACACTAAGAACTGAAATTCACAACCAAAAAAGCTGCTGCTGGGTAGTCGTCATGCTTCTTACAGCAGAATTGGAAGAACTACACTAAAACATATACACAAATGATACACACACTTTAAACTTCCCTCAGTCAGTTACAGAGAAAAGTTTTAAAAATCTCAGAACTTACTAATCCAACAAGACAAAAAACAACCCCAAAAATCAGATCAGCTAGCAAATGAGGTGCCTAGGAACAAAGACTAGAATATTAATGAAACAAAGGCAAAAAGCTGAATTACCTAGAGAAGAGTCTCAATAAAAAGTTATAAGTAATCAAAACAAATGTTAATTTTCCCAGAGGCACCAGAAAAAGACTGAACATGTTTTTGCTGTAACATTTTTCTAGAAAAGACTCCACTAGACATGATCCTACAATTTAAGAACAAGCAATCAGAGAAAATTTCCTAACAACTACCTCTTTGTGTTCAAGTCCTGTAGTAGCTCCTTGTACTTTGTAACCACATCTTCAATTCTGTGAAGTTCTTTTAATTCACATGGACAATGTTCATCTCTCAACATCCTCAAGGCTTCATTTAATAACTGAATAACTGTTAGGAAATTCAGTTTCCCATCTTCATATAAATTTCCTGTACAAAACTTGAAGCAGAGCAAGCAAGGAAAAAAAAAAAAAAAAAAATCAGTGAACAGTACCAATGTCAGAAGGTTAGGTCTTCTGTAGTCAGAACCAGGACACTGTATATGTTATACTTATATTCAGTTCCTGATAGTTTCATTTTTCAAAAAATGTATTCTAGGTTAAAGCAATACAAGCCAAGAGAACTTCAGCTAATGAGGTATTCTGTTTAACCACTGCCCCAAAAGGTATGGCACAAACAACACCAATGCCATAACTGAACACCACCATATACTACACACTGGAAACAAAAGCCAATTGTTGAATTTATAAATAATCAAAAATTTTTGCATATGACTTAGATATCTTTTATGCATGCTTTAGCAATCATCTCTAACAATCCATGAAGTACATGTTTAATTTTTTAAGGTATTTGATTGCATCCTTGGGGACTAAATATGTGCAGTCTAACAATTTAGCAAGAAGGACAAAAACTACTTACTCCATGTATGTCACTTTCAACTCTGCAAGTCAACAACCCTGGAACACTCAAAACAACATCAGTTCCATCTAAAATAGACGGATTAAAACAGTCTTCAAGTACAGAATCCACAATGTCCTTTTCCTTTTTCAGAGATGTAAGCGTTTCCACTATAATTGTCCACATACCGCGGACCTTAATAAGAAAGGACAAAAAGACTGTGTTAAAATGTTTGCCATAATACCTATAATGACTGAGTATCAAAAACAGCATGAAGACAGAGGAAGGTGCTAGCATAACCACAAGCAGACAAGGGCAAATAACAGTATCTGACAGTAGGTGTTGCAGAAATGTTAGAATTCAGCACACTGCCACAGCAGGAACAAAATGCTCACCTTCTGAATTCTCTCAGCTGTGTCATTTTTGTTTTGGTCATTTTGTTTCATCCTATATGCACATGCAAAACAAAAGTTTAAGTGGACTACAGTGAAATTATAGTTCATATTTCATAAAACTGAGCATGCAAACTATTTCATATATCTTAACTTAGTTACAAGGAAAACTACTTACCTGCAAGACTGCTTCTGCATTATTGCATATTCAGACTTTGTCCGTTCTATTTCTCTAGTTAAAACCCTAGGAAAATATTTATCAGTTAGTACAGACTTCGCAGAATTGCCTACAATTACAATTGGTAATGACTGTACATTACAGTCAGTAACCAATTGTGCTCATTCTTTCCATATCTGCATACTGAGGCAGTTGTTTCTTATACCAAGCAACAAAGATTTACTAGAAATGTCTATTATCAACATAAAACATCAACTACAAAATTACCAACTACACATATATTCAGCAATTGTACAGTACCCAAATCCCTCACTTTCAAAAGACCAGAGAACAGAATAGCTGGACCACAAAAGTTCTTTTGTCAAAGTGCTTTGACATATTAAGCATGTAAAAATGTAGTAGTCCGATTTTCAGAAACACTGGGTGTCTGAATCATGCTGAATTCAAAAGGTTCTTCAGAGTTCCAAGGCCTTATCAAGAATGAAAAGAAAAAACCTACAAAGAATTACATTTTTGAACGCTATCACTCAAATGGTAAACAAGAGCAGGAATATTTCCTGAACAAAGTCACAGGAGACACAGAATTACAGAAATCAGGGACGTTTAGGAGACTTTAACCTCTGGAAATTGTCTTTTTGAGCCTTCCACTGAAAGCAGAGCCTTTAATTATGCTACTCATTGTCTGTCAAACCAAGTCTTGAATATTTCCAGGAATTGAGATTCCATTTTCCAGGGCAACCTTTTTCAGTTTAATTGTTCTCACAAGAGATTTTTTTTAAATCCAGATGGAGTTTTCCCCTAAACACCTTGAGCCTGTTGCCTCATCCTGTCACCATACATCCTTGTGAAAAGTACCTCCATGTTGTCTACAACTACTTTTTAGATACTGAAACTGTGATTAAACCCAGGCTAAACAAACCCAGTTTCTACACCTTTTACTCATACATTTCATGCTCTGCAACCCTCTAATCCATTGCAGTCCTCTGCTACTATCTCCCATCTTTCACTCTCCGTCTTCAACTGGGCTAATCAAACTGAACACAGTATTCCACATGTGGCATTAGAATTGCCAGCCCCAACCAACAACTATGTGCCACACAGCTACTCACTCACTACCCACCTCCCCAGCCCCAGTAGAATAGGAAGAATCTGAGAAATGGTAAAATTTATGGGCTGAGATAGAACAGTTTAATAACTGAAATAAAAATATTATAACACAGATGTAAAGGAGAGAGTAAAACCAAAGAAAAATGAGTGATCCGTAATACAATTGCCCACAACCTGCTGGCCAGTGCTCTTTCCCATATAGCATGGTAGGCTGCCAGTCTTGGTTACCAGGACACTGTGATGATTCATGCTCAGCTTGTGGCCCCACACTACTCTCATATCTGATTCTTCCTGGCAGAACTATTCCCCAGCTAATCAGCCACAAATCTGTGCTGATGGTGGTAACTATTCTCTCCCAGGTGCAGGACCTCACACTGGTCTTTGTTAAACCCCACAAAATTTTTGTTGTGCAAGTCTCCAAACCCAGGAAGGTCTCTGTGAAATGCTTCCCCACTGCAGTGTATCTTCCTTCCTCTCAGTCTGGCACCACCTGCAAGTTTGGTGTGTTCAAGCCTGTCATCCATATCCCTTACGAAGACACAGCATCAACTGCAGAAGAACTCCAGTCATGGACTAGTTACAACTTTGAGGCACTATCACTCTTTGGGCTCACCCCTTTAACTAGCCTTCTCTCTTTCCAAATATGTGAGAGCTGTTCTGAATGATGCCAGGTGAGTATGCCTGTATTCCTGGATGAAAGCTGTGAAACCTTTGCTTTACCCTCTTCTGCTATTAGTGTTTTCTTGCTTCTTTCACTGTTTATTCCTGGCACAGAGACTGGGCTACTGACCTTACCCATGCAGACTGAGGATAAGTACATACTGGGTATTCCAGCCTGTGAGACTTGGAACTCACCATTCTGTTCAGAAGCAGATCTAAATCCTCCATATACTTCCATATCCTAGTAACATACTACAGGATTCTTTTCTCAAGGTCTTACCAGGCTCTTGGAGCTTTAGCTGAACTTTGGCCTTCCTGGCTAAATCAGGACTGCACACCTGAGAAACATTTCTGTGTATTTGTGTCCTAGAGTCAGCTCCCTTTTCTATATTCCATATCCTGCTACACTGTCGTCATCAGGCTGGTTCCCTGTTTCACCTGTTTCTTTTCCAACTTAAGGAGATGGATCACTTGTGAGTTTCAGCATGGATCTCTGAAAGTATCTTATCACTCCTAAGCTTTCCTGCTTTCCACAAGATATCCCCTGTAGTTGCCTGGGCCAGTGGGAATATAGTCAAATTAAAAGGCCAGTGTCATTAGTTTTTCACTTGTCTTCCTCACATTCCTTTGGATTTAAAGTCCTATAGTCTTGGCTGCAGTGACTGTAAGAGCCGTGTAACATCTCCAGAGAAGTTTCTCTTATTTAAACGCAGTGAGTTCAAGAGAGCACCACTCCTACTCAGCACACCCAGTGACTGAATAACGAAGTCATCCTCTAAGTACTCCCGTTTCCCACATTGCTAATGTACTACTGAACTACTTTCCCAGCAAATACCAGGGGTAAGCTGAGGTCCTCCATAAGAATCAAGCCCAGCACTAACCCACCATGAGGTCTCCCTGGATGCTAAACCCTCAGATCTTGATCCAAAGGCTCAAAATATGACTGGTCCTCTTGTATGGAGCTATATTACAAGTACTGACATTGTTCGTTTACCTACAATGCAACCCCTCGCCCTTTCCTGCCATTTGCTGAACAGCTCACAACTGTCCATGGCAGTGTGCCAGTCGTATAAACTATCCCACATAAATTCTGTAAGTTCTGCTGATACATAACTCTGTGTCTGCAGAGAAAGTTCCAGCTCTTGATATTTCTCAAGCTGGGATGTTTGCCATAAACAAGAGCAAAGAATAGCATACTTTTGGTGAAATAATTAAGGTTTAAGTAAGTAAAATGTCTCTCACAGTGATTAAACAAGACCAAATGTTTCATCCTGAGGGTGTTATATATTAGGATATGACCGTTCAAAAGTTAAGAAATCATATTGCTATACCTGTAGAATTCCCTGATCACTTTAAAGCCCAAGAAACAATATCTTTAAAAATATAGAATCTCCTAAATTATTCATTTCTTTAGACTATGCTTCACAGAAGATCTACAAGCAGTAGAATTGTCAATGAAAGAAGATAAAGGGGAAAATATAGGAAAAGTTCAACAGAACTCATGATGTAAAGCATATAGATTTCTCAAATCCTTTTGAAAACACACACACATTAAGTCAGCTTTTACAAAAATACTCAATTTCTTTTAAAGCATTACTTACTGTGCTTTTTTCCCATATTCTTGAATAATAAAGTCTTCCCTTTGAAGAATTTGTAGCAGTTTATTGTATGCGACTCTATGTCTTGCTTGTGCTATGTGCATATCCTCAGGTCTCCACTTTATAGCTTCAGCAAAAGGTATAGCAGTGCCTAAATTGAAGTCAGTGTTTGGATTACATCACTTGCTATTAACAAATGGACAACTTCCTAATCTACCTAGTTCAAACTGCAAGAATCACAAATCAAGATGCTCATTTTTACCTGGACCAAAATAGAGCATGCAGCATACTACCTATTTTGCCATTTTTTTTCTTTTGTATACACCTTCATTCCCTCATTCTCACTCCCTCTCTATAATCTTTAGGTTACAGTAATACAAGATGCCAGACAGATCTGATCCTTCAGAATTCCTCAGGTTCTGAGAAAGAAAACAGAATAGCAGTCCAATACTTTTGGACCAAACCACTGCTTACGTGGGTAATGGTGCAAAGCATTGCACAAGTTAACCTTGGAACAAGACCAATAATGCAACAGAGAGCAAAACAATCTGCATTAATCTATCAGCAGTAGGTCTATGCAAGTGCACAGAACCCTGTGAAAGACTCCAACCTGAGCAACCAACTCAGAACTACTTAAAGCTCCTATCATATATTACAGACTTGACAGATTTACAAATATAACAAATGAAGCATTTTTATTGTCCCATTTCAA
Organism: Dasyornis broadbenti; assembly: GCA_013397935.1. Lineage (NCBI taxonomy): Eukaryota > Metazoa > Chordata > Aves > Passeriformes > Dasyornithidae > Dasyornis > Dasyornis broadbenti. The sequence continues at coordinate 1,256,656 of VZRN01004184.1, forward strand.
CTTACCTATAGAGAGCTTTCTCATGTTCTCAATCATTACATATTTTGCGAAACAGTAGAAAAGATGAATAAATTTAGCACCACCAGGACAAATCAGTGCGGAAGGTGTAATTCGTGGAACAGTTCTTTCCATTTTCCTCTAGAAAAGTTCAAATGTTTTAAACACAAAACTAATCTAAGAAGTAAAGCATAAACAAAAGCTATCAAAGACTTAGCTACGTTCCAAAAGGCTACAGATTACCCACTAGCAAGCTTGATGCAAGCTAAATGACTTTGCCACCACAGCTGATACCTACTGTAGCCAGCAGAAGGGAATAAAGCTTTTTCAATGTTCCCAACATGCCACCTAGTCCTGTATACAAGATAGTTTCAGTGTAAAGACTGAAACCAGTGTTGGATAAATGTTAGAAATTAGTGCCCTCCTCATTCCTAACTGGTAAGCCCTATCTTTGAAAACACATTCAAGTTTTCTTTCATATTTTCTACTGAAGTCATTAATCAGTGTACTTTAATCATATTCAAATGTATTGCATTGTTGGTTTTCACTTTATCCACTATTACTAAAAACCAGAAGTGTCAAAGTACATAAAGACCAGATTTCTAGAACAATCATTAAAACAAAGGCAGCATAACAAACCAACGTAATAACCAATGATACCTGAAGCAATCAGTTTCAGTTTTGGTTTGTCTTTAAAATGCTTGCCTTACATTTTAGTCCCTTTCCCCATATAAAAGAAAATACAATTAATAAAATTTTTCATGCACATGAATCAACTCTCACAACAATAAACACCCTCTCAGGCGACTTAAAAAAATGCCCCTCAAGCTGAAGGAAGTTATTCTTACCCAGGGCTAAGGGACTCTCTAGACTTCCGTTTAATCAAATACAGTTACCAGAGCAAGCCAGAGCAATTTTTAAACCCATAATTAGGTCTCTGTCTTTTAAATTCCACAATAACAACATCTTTTCTTCAAAGAAGTCCAACATAAACTATATGAAAGAATATACAAGGTAAAATTGAATTCTTTGATAAAAAAAAGCCTTATTTAAAACTCTGACGTAAAAAGAGTTCCCTCAAAAAAAGAATGAGGTCACAGAAAACAGTAGAGCATCAACTTCCAGTTTTCATAATACTCACTGCAATTTCTCTTAGCCACAGACAGCATTGCTTCCTAAAGCCAGGACTTGCTATTTTTCTGATTCGTGATTTCCTTTCCATTTAAAAAGGATGAGGAAGAAGAAGGAAAAAGAAAAAACCATTTCAAAACAAGTTCAAATATAAAGATACCTAATTAATCATTGTAAAAACAAGACTAAGACACAGATTTCTTCTTGATGCCAAGCCAGAAAATGAGGGGCAAATACCCCAGACTAAGAAAAGATAAAAGTTTGTTAAATTACAATGTTTTCTTTCCATAAGTTAATTACAGATTATTTCAGAGAGAGATGTATCTGCAGCTCTTTCTAGCTCGGCACAGGGGAAGAAGTTAAAAAAAAAAAGAGACCAGAACCCTGACCATTTGCATATCACCAGTCTTCCTCTTGCCATTTCTTGAAATGCATAAGCTAAAACAGCTCTGCTGGACAAAGAAAACCATTAAAGAACCCAGGATTCTTGCTGTGTTTAAGGTCCTGGCAACAATCCATAAATGGGAAATGTTACTCTTTGTTTGGTCAGCAAGATGAATGGTGCAGGTAGATTACGTATCAGCTATTAACGTTTATATCAAAGTTGCCAAGTAACAGATAGATTCAGAAACAGCTAATTAAGGCAAGGTTTCAGACTGATTAAAATTGATTGAGTTGTGATCAAAAGAAAACAAATTCTCTTACTATATGCTCTTCTTCCACAGTATTCCCCAAGAAACCACTTCCCTCCCCCACAACAATTGTATAGATCATATTCTTAATCAAAGGCACAGCAGTAAGCTGAGAAGCCAAATACTTACATGAAAGTTAGTTTTGCACGGTGCTTATCCAGCTTATTAAACAAGAAGGCGGCAACAGAAATAAACGCTCTGTCGTTTGGTTTAGCAAACATGTCCCTAGTACACAAAAAACAGCCATATCAGAAATAGTTATGGTGACAAGTTAACAGAGCACTTGAACTAGCTGCTAAAGACTACAAAACAGTGTTCTATTACAGAGTAACACATTGAATGCTTTATTTCCTATGTAAAAGTATACACCTTTAATCCTGTTTAACACAGGTGAAATCCAGGGCTGCAACAGAAGAACCGCGGCCAGCAGGTCAAGGGAGGTGATTCTGCCTCTCTGCTCTGCTCTTATGAGACCTCACCTGGAGTGGTGCATTCAGTTCTGGTGCCCCTAACATACAGGGATATGGAACTGTTGGAGCAAGTCCAGAGAAGAGGCACCTCCCCTACAAAGACTGAGAGTTGGGGCTGTTCAGCCTGGAGAAGGCTGCATGGAGACCTAACAGCAACTTTTCAGTATCTGAAGGGGACCTACAAGGAAGCTGGAAAGGGACTCTTCGTGGGGAATTGTAGTGACAGAAGAAGGAGTAATGGGTACAAGTTGATAGAAAATTTAGATCACATCTTAGGAAAAAGTCTTTACTGTGACAGTGGAAAAGGCTGCTCAGGGAGGTTGTGGGATGCCCTAACCCTGGCAGTGTACAAGGCCAAGCTGGGTAAGGCCTTGAGCAACTCTATCTGGCAGGAGATGTCCCTCCCCATGGCGGGGGGGCAGGGGTGGGATCTGTGTGATGTTTTAAAGTCCATTCCAACCCCCTAACATGCTACGGTTCTACGAAACAACTTCAGCGAGCGCGTTATCTTGCAAGCCAAGTTTTCAAATCATGCGCTAGGAAGCCGCCTACCTCGCCTTCCCAACAGGACTGTGCGGGGAAGTAGAAGTTCTCATCATTCCTGGGTTTCATTTCTTCAGACAAAGATAACAGAGACTGCGGCGGCAGTGCGGGCATTTCCCGGGCCCTATAAATTGCCAAGGGCACCGGGCCCCTCGGTGGCCAAGGCGAGCCGCTCTTGCCTCGCGTTGCCGGGTGAGACCCTGGGCCCCGCTCGGACTCCCCCGCCTCCGCCCTCCCCCGGCTCTCCCTAGCACTGACCTTCCTAGTCTCAGGCCACGGTGGCGTTTCGGGTGGAAGCCCAAGGCCAGCAAACAGAGCCAGAGGTGATCGCTCTCCCACTTGGTGTTCATGGCGGCTCTCGGCATCGCGCAGGCAGCAGCACTCTCCCGCACCTCATAGCCGCGCCATCTTCCCCAGCCCGCCAAAATCTCCCGCGCGCGGGCCCGCCCACGCCACTCCCCCACCCTCGCGAGAACTCCCGTCAGGCCCCGGTGCCCGAAGACGAGGCGAGCCGGGCGCGCTACCTCACGGGAGATGTAGTCCGGGCGCCCTCCAGACGGCCTTTCCCATTTTAATAGGGTTGTAACTGGACTACAGAATTTAACACCGAAAAAAAAAAAAAAACCCAAACCAAAAAATAGCCAGACAAGGAAAACTCGCACCGGCAAGCGGGCTGTGCGGTTCAAACTTTTATTCCAAGGCATTTCAGTGACCAGTCTTCTAGGCCCTCACAACGATAGAGTGTCCCAGGATGAAGGCGCAGAGGTGTCCCTGCGGCCGGGGCAGAGCCGCAGCTCCCGTGACTCCGCAGCAGCCACACCGACGACACGGAGAGGTCTCTGCGACAGCAGTTCAGCCTGGTCCTCGGAAAGAAATGTTAACAAGCCCGCCTCCAGTCCCATTCCCACTCTCCCCAACTCCTAGAGAAGTTACTGTGTGCGAGCAAATGCAGACTCACCATCCCTTGGCAAATAACTGATTGAGATTTCATTTAAACATTCAAAAAAAAAAAAAAAATCACTGTCACAACTATCCTTACATTCAATTCCCTCTTTCTTTTTTTTTCCAAATTTTCTTTTATCTGAAAAGACATTATCTCTTTACCCTCTATTTTATCTTTCTTTTTACAATCTCTTCCCCTTCCTTTTTAAAATGCTATCCTTATTCTCAGAACACTTTAATATTGAAGCATTTACCCCCTTTTAGTCTCAGGCGCCACAACTGATAGCATCATGACGGCCAAAATATTTGCACACAGAAGGCATGTGGAGAGAAAGGAAGTCATTTTGTGCATGAAGCACTCTTGCCAAAGGAAAACTCTAAGCGTCTAAGCTCTGTAGGTGCAGAGCCTAACAAAAGAACCTGAGAAAATCTGAAATAGACAAAGTCTCTTACCCCTTCCCAGCAGCAAAGAGGTAGATGCAGCACTGCCTTTCACGTAGACTGAAAGGGGAAAATTTGGGAGCAAATCCTCATCAACTCCTTTTGTTGGCAGCCCTTTATGCAAAGCACTGGGGTGTTCTCATGGCTGCTACTAGCAGGAGAACAAATCATTAACAAAGATCAGATTAGTTGGATACACTGGTTAGGCTATACCTGGCTTGTAGAATGGGAGCTTGACACCCATGCTATCCAATTAATGTAGCATGCATTCCTTGCATAGAAAACACCCAGATTTTTGATGCAGCTAAGTGAAACAGTACTGGTTTTTTAAAAAATATCCCCATAATCTCTAATCTAGGCAGGTTCATCTTTAAAAAGGAGAAATCTAAATTAAACATGGCAAAGGTACAGTGTATCAAAAAGACATTTTTATGCTTCTCTATTCAGCTCTTTGCCCCGTAGTGTAAGGGCCATTTGTGCGTGAAAAGTCCTGTTGATCCTCTTCATCCAAATCCAAAATGTCTGGGACGTCATCTGACTCTGAAGACAGGTCTGTAATAGTGAAATCTGGAACCTGTGTAGGAATGAAATTTCAATCAATTTAAAAGTAAAACTAAGCAAATTTGTGCAGTACTCCTTCACTGAAGATAGGACACAAAGATGCTCAGCACCTCTAGAAATCAGACCCAACATCCCGATTACAGACTGAAATATGCTCAGACACATATTAAACACAAAGCATTAAGATAGACCAAATACTATGCAAGATAGAAATTTGTTGCTTGGAAGGCAGGATTTTACAGTAGAGGTAGAAGAGAGCTGAACTTAGTGGACTGAATTTAGTGAAACTGGTGACTTAAACTAATTTTGCCTTTCTTCTTCTCACAGAAGCAATAGACTATACAAAGTAATCTGCTCTTAGGAGATTGATACAGATTGCTCTGTGTTGCTCGGCCTCCCGGCTACATCAAACCTTTTCTGAGGAAAAAAATACCTGGAACTGCAATCTCTCTTTGGCTTCTGTTTTTTGACTGCATGTATAGTATTCTGTACTGCTAAGCAGCACCGGGTTTCAGGAATTGCCAGAGAGATAGACATCAGTGGATACATGGATGTTACAGACTTCTAAAAATGTTGGTTAAGACACTTAGGAGCTTAAGTCCCAACCCTTAAGTCCCCTTAGTAGGACTTAGATTACTTAGGCACTTCTGAAAAATGGGCTATAATTAAGCAATTTACTCATAACCATAAGTTTTTTGCCCCAAGTGAAAAATACTCACATTTACAGCTTGATTTATGGTTAGTTTTAATGTTAGTGATGTGACATTCCTGAAGTGAGACACACTATCAGCAAATAAGTACTGCTGCATTTTAACAGGACTTTGGTTCTGCATGTTCAAAGCAACAACAGCTTGTAGGCATTTCTGTAATTTAAGATCCATGCTGACTGAAAAGGCATTTTTAATTCATTCCCTAACTGCAAAACACCTTATGATTTAATGAAAGACAATAGACAAGAAAAATCTATGCTTTGCCTGCTATGGAAAGACATGTCAGAAAGGGCAAAGGACTACTGCTTCAGCTACCAGGTTGTACACAATATGAAAGCTTGTTAATTTACTGTTTCTCACAGAGTAGGTAGTCATCGGACTATCAAGCAGAGAACTTTGAAATACTAATTATTAATTAAAACTGACCTTCAGAAGAACTTAAGCAGCATGTGACTTACGAGGCACTACTGTGAATACCATGAAATGCGTGGACCTCTGAGAACTTAAGCATGATCAAAATAAGATCAGTAATTTTCGTTTCCCAAAAAATCTAAAGGCACTAGGAATGTGGGAAACACATCTTTCTACCAGCAAGAATTTTCTTGCATCTTTCTGCTTATGGTTGTTTCCCTAAAACTCTTATTACTGCACTCTGAGAAAGGAACAAGATTTCCCATTATCAGCACATGATCCTGTATTTCATACTGCAGTACAAATACAGGTATCCTAACAAGACTAAGTAGCCCATACGCAGTTTTTAAGAATGTGCCCAAATGGGTAGTTTAAATGTATTTACACTGACCAGGACACAACCATGGTCAGTAAGCGTGTCTGACCAGTGAGAATTTTCTTTATCATACATTTAAGAGACGTTTATTACTTGTATCTGTTTTGTTCTTAGTGACAACAGAGTAATTGCTCAAATTTAAGTCTGAGCTTTCTTCATCTCCTTAATGTATGCAGCAGAAGAACCTGACTCCTTTAATGTAAGATTTTGGTAGTCATGAAAGTTCAAACTGGAGTGTACGTCAGCATGAGTAAAACAGACTGGATGTCAGTACGACTCAACTCAGTTTTGACCATGCTAAACTGCATTAGAATCACATGTTCTGGCATTGACACCAGTCTAACTAAAACAATGCAAAGCCCTCGGTGTTATGGGATTGCTTATGTAAAGGACCTTTGCTTCCAGACCACTTTTCACAGTTGACTCACTGCTTTGTTTCAACTTCCTATCAATTCTTGCAACAAAGAATACAGCCAGATAAAATTCTTCATGCTATTTCTCTGTATGATTCAGTGAATCATTTACAAAAATGTAATACTTGGAAAACTCCTATACAGAACAGTGCAAAAAATACTTTGGCATTTTGTTGTCTTCATATGCAAATGTTAATGTTAATATTAGTAACTTTAATCCATTTTTTTCCTGCTAAGTGTGTTTTCAGAATTGAGCCATTAGCATTTGACACAATGTTCTCACTTTGTGAACTTTCAGAACAAGCACTTATTTTTAGTCATCAGAGATTGTATTATCCAAAAGAAGTAAAACTGCCATGAATTGGCAATAAATTAAAAGAAATTAATTTAACAAAACACTTTGTATAATACCTCCAGCAAGCTGCTGCATGTAAGACTCTGTGATCATTCAAATTACTAACTGATTATGCTTAAAAACAAGTTAGGTTCCATTTCCTCTTTTTAATTAGATAGTTTTAAAAATTTTTGGGTAGTTTTTACTGCTTTTTTTAAATAATGAGAAATAATTCATCAGTTGTTCCCAAATCCTTTCACCTACTTTAGTAGCTACAAAATATTACCCTAAGTTGAATTCTGGAAAAGATTATTGCAAAAATATTAATGTTGAAGAATAGCAGACATTTGAAAAGCTTTATGTTTCTTTAGATTGAGGCAAACTAGCTGCAACTCCAGTCTTTATACAAATCTTGTAATTTGGCTTTGACCAGTGCTGTAAGTATATTTGCAAAACTTGCATATAATATGGAGCTATTTACAAATGCTTATATTGAAAGCCTTTGTAAAAAAAGGATTATCAGCAATGATAGACTAATAGTTCTCTGTTAAATGCACCTGGGAAGACTAGAATGAACAATTTTTGAGTGATCTCTAAAAGAGAAAAAGTAATTTTCTGAATTCTACATAAACCCTAAATAAGTTATATAAGTGATAATTATGTTAGTATTCTAACCTTTACCATCCCAAGTTTTGTGTGACTAGCAGCCTTTGACATTCTTCCATTTCATCTAGTTTGTTTGCTTTGCTGAAAATAGTTGAATCTATTTCCTACCATTTTCAACACATCTGGTCTTACATTTTAAAAGGTTCCAGAGAAACCTCACAGCTTTCTAGCCCAAGCTATATCTTCAAAAGTGATTTTGGACTAAGAGCAAGCAAGCTTCTGTGCAGTGCAGCTTAAATAAATGCAGTTAGAGAGAAAGAAGTAGGATGGCAGTATCTCAGGTTTCCCTTCTTCATTTGAAAGGATGCATCCCAACTCCAGTCAAAAACTACAGTGGCAAAAAAACAAATAAGGCTTTGGAAGGCATCATTCTTGCCTCCAGTGGACGTATTAATAGTCATTCTCTCTAGCTGCACTAGAGAAGAATACCAAGTTCTGTCTGTAGAGCTGCAGTTAGACTGGAGTGTGGGAATATGCTATGCTAAATTACCTGCAGTAAGATACCCATGCAAGTACAGTTGCAATTCAGTTTAAACATTCAGCGCTCTCCTTATTAGAAGAGTCGAATAATCTTAATCAGAGAATTTATTGTATATAATAAATCAGGAACAGACCAATTTGCCTTTATTCAGCCCTCTCTTCCACTAGGGAAGGGTTCCTAATTCTGATGAGGGGTGGGGTGTGGATAGAAGCTTTAAAAACACTTGGGGGGTGGCCAGTATCCAACAAAATAGGCACCTATCACAACAGCATGACACAGGACTCCAACCAGGCCTTGCTCTGTTTGCCGCCACCAGCTGTAGCGCAGCTGCCAGAAGTCCAAGTAACTTTTGAACAGAAGCCAGGATGGTGAGGGAGAAGTGCTTTAAAGGTCTAGGCTGGGAACACGTTTTCCTTGCTTTCTACTTCATCTGCTTACTGAGGTTTAGTAAAGCTGGACAGACATGCAGGGTACAAACCAGTAACACAAATTAAGGCAGAACAGATACAATGTACTACTGCTCCTGCACTAATGCCAGGTCATGCTGTCTATTTCTCAGTCTTTAAAAGATATTGAACAGTTTGAGTATCTTATTTGATGAAGCCCCAGAGCAATTAGACTTTGAAACACACAGAAGAATGGGAATTCCCTTCTTTGAATAGCCCACTGCTCGCACACCTAATTAGTTACATTTAGTTCCTGAATACATCTGCAACAGTGAATGCACTCTACATGTATTATTACAAATGGAGACAAAACCAGACATTGTGACTGGACCTATGCAATGGTTAAAGTAAACTTAGAAAGAAATTAATTCCTGGAAGCATTGTCTCCAGAAGCCTTAACTCAGGCCCTAGCTGGAAAGGAGTCTCACCATCCCATGTTAAGTTCACGTTAAACACTTCTTATATAAAAGTGAGTATTTAAAGCTGGAAATAACTGAATCTTTATCTGTAATCTTGTTTTGTTAATCTCGTTTTCAATATTACAGTTTCCTTTAATGTGCTTGAAACAGTCTTCCTCACACTTCAGGGCCAACCCTGAGCTAACAGCTAACCCTCTCACATTAGAAGGCTGGAAAACATGTAATTTGCTTTAGTGCCTGCATTATGCAGGTGGAGGTACTGTTCCATGTAGCAATGTGTCACTATGGGATAAGCTTTCTTCGAACTGCATTTTTGGCTCACACTGTTTGGTGACCTCTTTGAAAATGGTGGCCAGCATTGCTACACTGTTGCAACCCAAAGCAGTACAGAGCGTGCATTAGGATGAAAGACACAACTTACCTGCAAAGCCCTAAACCAAGAAAGCTTATTTCTTAGTGACAAATTCTTTTTTCAGGGGAGGGGGTTCACAGGATTAACTGAGAACAACTCCACCCAAGTAGGGGGTATGTTAATGTACATTTGGCACTCAAGTTCAAGAATGACAAATGTACATTAGAGGATAAGAGTTAAACGAAAACTGGTTATGCATCTGAGAAGTAAACACTGTTTACAGGGAGTCTGAAGATAAAGCAGGTTCATGGCCATGTCATGCACACACAAAACCTACTGTGAAGGGAGGAGAAGGTTCTTTTGTCCATATCCATATTTTTTCAATATTAGAACATCCAGCAGCTTACAGCTTAGGTCATCTTTAAAGGTGACAATAGCAAGGGTCAACAAAAGCATTAGTAAAGCTAAGACTCAATGGATGGATACACAGAAATTCAGAAGGAAGGAAACGCTGCAGCAGTATCTTATCTATCAATACATACAAACACATTTTCACTGCACATCTACTTCATTTGCATGTCAAACTTGCTTTCTGATGGACCCAGTTTGAAGGAGTAACAGAAGAGCAAGTTAGATTGTTTTAAAACAAAGGAGACAGGCTTTGGCTACTAAAGCATTTATTACTAATATACAAAAATGAGTTACAAAATGATGGCTACAAAAACAGACAACAGCAGGCACTTGGGTACAAACAGCATGAATCTTGCCTTTATACTGCATATTAAAAAATGTGCTGAAAATTATTTAGTCAGTCACTGGAACAGTGTTGAAGCAGCATCTAGATGATGCACTTAGTCATATGATTTACATTTTAGGCAGTCCTGTAAGGAGCAGGAGTCAATCTTGATGATGCTTATGGGTCTGTTCCAGCTTGAGATATTCTATGATTCTGTGGTCAAGTTACTGTGTTATACAATAGTTAAGTTTATACAGTTATGTTAATACTGTCACAGCATTTAACTCCAGCTGACTTATTCAGAAACCCCACTTTCAGCTTTGGCATTCTGCATTCACAGAAGTTTTGTCATGAATTGTGTAGCAATAGAATCTGAACCAGTCAGATCCATAATCAAACGTGATCTGCAGCAAATATGGCATCTAAGCATATATAGCTAGACTGCAGAGCTTTTAAATGCATTTCACAGTATTTAAGGCTTTTATATCATTCTGGTACAGATTAAGCAACAAGTCAAAGGCTTTTAGCTATGGTGGGTATACCACTAATGGTATTTATACCACTCAAGTATGGCAAGGTTTCTTGACAGACAAAAATGGCATCTTGACAGCCATAAGCTGCCAATACTTAAGCACTTGAGACTAGTTTGAATTTTTAAGAGTGGCTTAAGTACACAGGACAATACAGTCCATGTGTAAGAGCGTCCTGGCCTGTAGATTCCCCTAGTCCTGTATTTATGGATATTTCACCAAAAAATGGTGAAAATGCATTTTTTTGACATCTACACTTAGTAAGGCCACTCATTTGGTCAGTCAGCAGAGTACATGTATGCTATGCAGTTTATTCAGTAGTGTGTTCAGGCTGTTTGTCTTTCTGGCTGGAACTTTCCTCCCCTTCACCTTTGCTTTCAGCATGCTGAATGCCAGGCAGTTGTAGGTAAAAGGGACCTACCAGCCAGTTGAGCGGTGTGTTGTTAACAAGATAATCCATCACATCATCCAGAGACTCCTTCATTTTCTTCAGCTGTCCTTTGCTAGCTGCAATGAGGCTGTCTGATAATTCTTGGAAGGAGGATGCTGACCGAAAGCTCTGGTAGACATCACCTGCCATTGACCCAATACTGTAAACCTGATCCTGCACATTCTGTGGCAGCCCCTGTAGGCTTGAGACCAGTGTGAGGCAGGTGGTCTGAAGCTGCTGAGTGAGGCTCCGTGCAATAGCTAGAGTTCTTGACTCAATGTGCTAGAAAAAAGCATAACAGCACATTAATGTCTTTCTATTACTGTAGCAGCTTTGTTGCTCAAGATATGTAAAGAAGCAAAGTAAAGGGGATGTAAATGAAATAAAGCCATAGCAGATAATAAACCAGGTTTTAAGTCTGAAGCATCAAAGACTTAAAAGTACTTGGTAATTCTTCAACACTCAAGTATTTTGTGAAAAGAAACATTGATAGCTTCTACCCAGCTACAGACGAGTAGATTCTTGTTTCAACTCTGGATAACAGGTCACAGCAGGTAAGTACATTCTAATCAATGACCCACTCCTGAAAGCTACGTGTAGGACTCAGTGAGTCTGTGCTTAAGACTGCTTTATGATGGCAAATCATTTTTTCTCGTCTGGACACATCAGGTAAGTGGTTTCTAGCTAATCTACATGCAGATATCCCAACACAGGTTCACATGCTAAACAGGATGAACATGCTCAAGAGGGGATAATGAACCCCAGAGTGTTTGTAGGAAGCAGACTCATTTAAGAGTTTGCGTCCCCTATTTTTCAGTAGTTAGTTGCTCATGTACAAATGTGGAGCTGAAGCTCAGGGCATCTCTGTTGCACACTTCAGGGATTGTTAGTTTGCCATTACCTTGATGGGATACAATCCATTTATTTCTGGTGTACATTTACATCTATTTACCTCAGCACTACGCAGATCATCACCATCATTTTGGCCTGTATTTTTCTTCCATTCTACCCAGGATTGATAAAGCTTTTCCTGAGCACCAAGAAGTTTCTTATTGGCACTATTCACGTTCTTTCTGGCATACTCGATCTGAAATACAGTCAAATAAGGAAGTAGAGCCAAGAGTCCAAACAGTTTCTTTACGGCAACTCTACCTTGACTGTCTTGTAACCTCCTTTTCAAATACTTGAGAAGTTCAGTATAAAAGACTTTGGGGAGTATAAGAGTGTGTTTAGTCTATTCAAAGAATTGAAAACTTGAAGCACTTTTAAGAAATTATGCAGGGTTCCCTTCTGCCTCAACTATTTCCCCCTCCCCCACTGGATTCCTACAGGACGAATTGAAAGTGTATAGAAGGCCATGACTCTGTGTGTAGTTTGTTCTGTACATAAAGGTATTTTGCTAGGATAAGACTATTGAAGTACCAGAAATGCTCAGAGGTAGAAGCAGCAAGATAGCAAGTTCAAAAAGAATTTGGCATTAATAAGAAGGACTTAAAGGACTAATATGTTACTAAATTGCATGACACTTTCTTCACATAATGAAGTATGTGTCAAAACCAGCACTACGAAACAGGAATAAATTTAAACATGTCACTTCTATTTCTGCAGTGCTTGCAGTTAACAAGCAATTGCACCTTAGTTCACATCTTAGCCTGATTTAGAACTCTCCTGAATAGTGATGAAAATTTCTTAATGGCAAATGTTTTGTATTTTAAAAATACACTTAGTCTGAGAGAGCAATCCCAGTTTTCCTGTGACTCTTTTAGCTCTTTTCTTCACTCTAAAATAATGCCAGCATAAGCTTTTTATGTATCAAGTGAAAGCTTAAACTTACCAGACTAACAGTGTAGTTGAGTTGAGAGATTGTCTCCTGGCTTTTCTGTTTAGCATCTCTAACTTTGTTTAAGGCTTGTTGGTAGGCACGTGTGCGGACCTTTGAAGACAGAGATCCTAGTCTAACATAGTAGCTTGGCTTTTGAACTCCAACTTCAAAACCTTCAACATTTGCAGCTTCTTTCTCTAGGTATGTAGAAAGGAAGCAAATTGATCACTGGAGGAAAACTTAACATATCTGAGACAATTTTATCTGCCTAGTAAAAGCTGAATAGTGGGCTTTGTTGAGCAGTCATTTAGCACCACAGGTAGGCTGATAGATCACCTTACCTTCATTCTGTTCCTTGCGAAGATGCTGCTTTTACAATCAGCAAGGCAAAAGGCATGTTCCCCTTCCCCACTATGAGTAAGCAACAAATGGATGACTGCTTACTTCTCTCCAATATAACCACTCCAACAAAATCAAACCTTGAATTGGTCTTACCTAGTTCTGCTTCTGTAAGTGGGAGATACTGGTCTACAAGGGTCTCTGATTTCGTGAGAGCACTGTCCACTCCGCTGCTCACCATTTGCACCACACGACTTCCCAGGACAGTGTTAATGCTGCCATTGACAACTGACTTGGTCATTTCTACGCTGTCTTGCACCGCTTCTTTAGTCTTGCCAACAACTCCAGTGATCGTGTGAGCAACAGTTTCCTTGGCACCAGTCACAGTGGTTGTTACAGCTTCTCTGGCTCCAACAACTACATCCTTGGCATTGGCAACAACCTGCCACAGGACATACATTGATTTACTAAAAGTATTAACTAGTGAGAGCTACGTAATCCAGAAAATTATAAATTTATGCAATAGCTTGTACAAGTATTGGTATATAGGAGAAACTTTGCCCTGAAAAAGTACATACAAGAGAAAAAAGAATAAGACTGCCATGCAGCCTTCAGGTCAAAAAACTTCAGTGAATGTAATCCAGGCACTTCACACTGAGGAAGGAAGAGACAAAGACTTAAGTTTTAAAAGACACCCACCAGTGAACTGCACATATAGGTAGATGTGTCAAATGATGGGCAATTTAAAGTACTATTAAAAAAATTAATGGCCTCCCAAGGGCAACAAGCAGTTCTGCACATACACCTTCGACTTTCTCATTGCTTCCATGCTGTGCTTCAGTCACAGGTTTTTGAAATCTATCTCCTTGGAGTTTTAGTGATAATAGAAAAGAAAGGTATATGGTTCTTCTGCTTAGCATATGTAAATGGAAAGAACTTACCTTGTCGGTGGGTTGATGCAGTATAGGCAGTCTCTCTTCAATTTTGTCTAGACCTATACAAGCATAGTTGTTGGCAACTACAACTATAAAACAAATTACAAGAGTTAGTATTAATTATATTTTTCCCTTAGAAGAACAATTCAAACTGAAAATACCTCCTGAAAAAGAACTAACGTAACACTCTTAAAGTAGTTCCTTCCTTTTTCTCAGTGAGATTTGAGGCAGTAAAGCCAAAGAATAAGGCAGATTTACAGTGCCAGAAAAAAAATCCTCACTTGCAGGCAGAGAAAGTTCATTTGATAATTTACAAGCAACTGGTAGAACAAGCTGAAACACCTGTCCCTGCCATTCTATGAAACCAGGCTTCTGGTTACAACAGCCTTGTGACATGGCTTCCAAATTTAACCAGTTCTCAGTGTAAGAAAGTACAACGGTGGCAATCTGAAACCAGGTGAAAAGTGAGAAAGGTGTTGAGCAAGAGCCTGCGTAATCATCTCACATATCAGAAGTCAATTTAGTATTATGAAAGCTGGAATCTGCTTTCACTTTGGATCATTTTTTTTTTTAAGTTTTATTCATCTGTAATCAGTTACTCAACAAACCAGGCAACATGTTCAGTCAGCTACCCGAAACAGTATTGCAAACCAGGATGACCATGTTAAACCGTAAGTGCATCTGGATATATAAAACAATCAGTTGAACTAAAGTTATCAACAGCTTCATCTTTGCCTTACTTTGTGGTTCCAGTTTCTGAATGATAGGCATAGCACTTGTCATGGCTACCGATGTAATTGTCTTCACTCCTTTCTCTGCTATCTCACATACTGACTTGAGATAAGGATGGTTATCCTTTGTGGTGATGTAAGCTGTAGACACCATATCACAGGTGGAGCTCACCAAAGGAAGGTTGGCAACCCTCGATACAATGTTCTGTTTAAAAGAGACAGGCATCAGTCGACTCCTATTTTTCTGATCTAGACAAAGAAATTATGGGACTAACTCAGACATACCTGCTGTGGATCAATTGCTGCCAATGCCATTTTTTCAGGTCTTGAACCTTACACAGCCTGAGAAAGAAGCATATCTGAGTTATGGCATCATATCTGCTTCATCTAAGCACCAAACTTTGAAATCAACAACCTTCTTGTGATCCACCCCATTTAATGGGTCAGGATGTTCACATTCATGCACACAGGAATTAGATTTTATTGCAACAACTTACAAATCCAAAACTTGGTTTAGGCAATGCAAGTACAGCACATGCACGAGACAGGCTTTGAGGTACAGCAGTTCACTGATGAATAACCAGCAGTTCATTGATGAATAACTAGCTGGTGGATTCATTTATTTTTACAGAATTAAGACACACTTGGACTTATCCATTGAGGCAGGACAAAGAAAAGCCAGCCCACAAGTCACCGAAAATCTAGTTTAAGATGTCCAAGTCAGACAAAGAACCCACCACCAACACCTTTAATCAGAGTGGAGCTTCTAGGTAGCCCACCTAAGGCTCGCTCTGTTCTACTTGCTAAAAAGTTAGCATTACTGTAACACACAAAGCACTGGATTTCCCTATTGAAGAATATAAATCTCCTTTATGCTAATTAAGACTAAATTATTACACATTCTCCACTGAAACAAGTTGCAAACATCTCAACATGCATTCCAACATGTATTCCCACGGAGAACATACTAATGGTTCTTCCCACATTAGCCCTATAGAAGGTGCAGGGTATTACAGTACCACATAAGGAGAACACACTAAAGCACACTGTCATCCTATGCACACATGCAGGTTGGACTAAATCTGCAAGAAGCACTTCTTCCATTAATGGTTTCAAATAGTGCTTAAGTTCCAGAAGAACCTGCGTAATAAAGGCAATAAAAAGGTAAACTAAGAGAGTCCATCCTCAAAAGGATTGCAGTTTACAAGGCCTTCTGCTGGGTTTGTCAAAGAACCAACAGCAGCTTTCTGTCTCATATGTACGTCAGAAAAAAAAAAAAAAGTGTTAATATTCCATCTGAGGTAAAGTAAAACTTTTCACAATTACCTAATGAGGAACAAGAACAAAGGCATCCTGTTAACATTTGGCAAGCATATTTGCACATATTAACATACACATGCCATAAAGTAATGCTTGTTATGAGGTTAGCCACTGTACGTGAACACACAAGCAAGACAAGTAAAAGACAAGGGTTACAGAAGTAACAGCAAAGTATTCCTTCTATTTGTCAATAATTGACACACCCGCAGAAATGTGCTGTGTTTCTCATACAGCATTACACACCAGATCTCTTGTACAATTAAATTACACTGTTAATGGCAAAGCATGGTACAGAACAGGACAAGAAACTGGAAGCACAGAATTTGGCTTCTGAAGGAAGAAGGGCCGTTACTTTAAATCCTTAAAGTATTTGTGGAGTGTCCCATAAAATCCATCCACACAAGGACATGCATTTGAATTTTAGTCAATAAACTAGCGCAGTTAGCCTGTCAAGTTATTCCCGCTTTTAAAGACAAGGAAGATAACTAGGGCTTTGCACGGTTTCAGAGACCCTCTGAAAAGGTTCTGCCCTAGCAAAAGTGGGATCCACTCCTCTGGAGCAGGTGAGTGAGACGCCTGGACTACAAGTCCAAGCATATATCAGAGACAGCACAAGATTCTGAAGAGAAAAGCACATACGCTACGTCACAGACTTCATTCCTGCTTTCCCCCCTCGCCATGGAAAGAAGTAAAAGAAAGCACCACGATGAGCCACGCGGAAGAGCCGCGGCGCCTGCTCTGGCTCAACGCGGTACCCAAGGCAGGAAGGCGCACCGCTTTCCCAAGCGCCTCCACGGGCCGCTTCCGGGATGGGGCATTCCAACGCCGCTCCCGGGGGCGGACAGGTTCTCGGGACTTTCGGGTCCCCGGAGAACCTCGGCCAGCCTACCGGACCGCGGCGGGGCCCGCAGGGGCGGGGGCAGCGGG
>VZRN01004184.1:1273831-1298507 GCA_013397935.1 Dasyornis broadbenti
CTCCGCCGCGGGCTCCACCATATTGCGGAGTCAGCCCCGCAGGGTGAGCAGGCGCCCGGCGCTCCCGCAGACGCCGAGAGCCGCGCCGCAGCACCGGGCAGCCTTACTCACCCGGGAGAAGGAACCGGAGCCGCCGACTGGAGCGCGGGATGGGTTGCGGGTGCAGGCGCCGCCGCCGCTGAGTGGGGAGCGCTGGCCTCGCCCCGCTATTTATGGGGCGTCACCGCCGGCGCGCGTCACCGCCGGCGCGGGGCGGGGCCGGGCACGTAGTGACCCCAGCGGCGGTCAGCGGCAGGGCACTGCCCTGCCCGGCAGCTCGTGTGTGGCTGGTCTTGCAGAAGGCCGGTTCTCTGAAGCACAGAATATGCTGAGTTGGAAGGGACTCACAAAGATCGTGGAGTCCAACTCCTGGCCCTGCTCAGCACCATCCCCAAGAGTCACTTGCCCGTGCCCGAGAGCATTGTCTGAATGCTTCTTTAACTCTCTCGGACTGGTGCTGTGACCACTTCTTTGGGGAGCCTGTTCTAGTGCTCAACCACCCTTTGCGTGAAGACCCTTTTCCTAATATTTAACTTAAACCTCCTCTGACAGCAGAGCAGAATAAATTAAATAAACCAGAATTTTTCACTTCTTTGAACAGATATATTACGCCTCTGCTAGCATGCATACCAAACATTTATAGATACTCCACTCTTTTCATTATACGGTTGTCATCTGAGAGCTCTCTTTGTTTCTCTTCACGGTCATGTGGCTTCTCAAGTGCAAATCACTCAGTGTACACATGACTACCACAAAACTAATTAACCCTCTTTGTCAGGGGTGTTTCTACTGGGAATTCTAGACTGTTCCAGGAATTTATTTACTAATCTGTACCACCATTATTGGTAGCACACGAACACCCAAGACATGAACAGCCCAGGGACACACTATCCCAGAATGCAGTAATTAGATATAGTAGCAACCCCTTGACAGTCCTTGGCAGGCTAAAAATGTAGATTCTGGGCATGCTTTTCTTCACAACTAGGTGCCCTTCTGTATTTTATAAACTTGGAGGGGCTTATCTGAAGTTTTGAAAATCTAGAAACTTGCCTCTTGAGAACATTGCCTTGGCAGGCAGACGGGGAGAAGGCAGGGGGAAGAAGGGGGAGGGGATGACATTACATCTTGGATAGATCAAATTCCTCAAATATCATAAACCAGAGATAGCACTGGTGTGGTCCCAGTCAAGACTGAAGAAGAGGCAAGGCAAGGCAGCATTAAGAAAAGCAGTAGTAACAGATAGTGCAAAAGCATGACACACCAGCCATTGCCAAAAGGGGAAGGCAATAATAGTATACCCTACCCTTCTCTTCATGAGGCAAAGGCAGATGTTTAAAGTTACGCAATACATCTAATGAAAGAAGTTTCATTCTTTCAAGAAGCAACTCACAGTAACACATCAGCACATTCATCCATGCAAGTGCATTTAATTAATATTGTAGAATATAAGTCAACCTACCTATCCGTAGCCACAGAAAAAAAGCAATTAAAGATATGAAATAATGGATCAGACAATAAAACTATTATTGTCTTTTGGTGCATCTCTCTTCAACTCATTACATTATCTTCCCTGATACAGAACACCTCAGGTTTCAGCCACACTAGCTCTGTAACACAGCTCTGACAGAGACAACAGCCATAGCTAACATGGATCCTTCAGCTTTTCTTAGCATCTTAGTACTGTCAAGTGGAGGAGCTGCTGGAACATCAACCCTGGGGCCCAGCAGCACCCAAGGGAGGCAGAGTGACCCTGCTGTGGCATCACTGGGGCAAAGGCTGGCAGCCCCAGGAAGATGAAATGGGCAGGATGCGGGAGGCTCTAGGGAAGGCTGAGCAGGGACAGTAAGCCCTGTCCATGCCATCGAGGCCCTGACCCACAGTTCCAGCTGGTGACAGGTACTTTCAGTTGTTGTTAGACCAGGGTATCAGCTGTTCCCTAAAAAGGTGACAGAAAGGCCAAGGGGGAGAGCAGTGGTAAGTCTGAAGGGACCTGAGTAGTTTGCTAATATTCCTTTAGGAACAAGTATAGTCTAATATGCTGATGTAGGGCTGACTGACAGACAGAGCGCTAATGTTTTAGCCAGATCTCATACAGGGATCTTCACCTGGTCTCACAGCTGGTGGAAGGAGGGATATCTTGGGAACTCAAAAAATGGGGGTCTGAGAGCCCTTCCCAAAGATTGAAGCTACTTTTACTTTAAAGTAGTCATGCTTGCACATTGAGATAGGCCATAGGCTTTTCTGAGTCTTTAGGATGACTGTTCAAAGCAGTGAAGTGGTGTCATACCATGTTACGAGAAACTATCCGTGCCCTTGTCCTGCAAACGGAGAGCACAGAAGGGTGGCCCTTTGGAACAGTCAACAAAGTATGTCCAGTCACAGCCTTAGGGAGCTGGCAGGCTTTGAAAGACTGCCTCCAGCACATTTAGAGGCTCTCAGTAGGGAGCTAGAAGCACAATGAAACTAACATGCCTTCTCTGCCTCAAGTTCTTGCCAGTAGCACCAGCAGTGAAGTATTCCCAGCAGCCAGGAATGCTGTAGGAACACAAAGGAGAAAAAGTGTTTATAGCTGTGAAGGATGGATGGTTCAGGGTCCATAACATAAATAACCAATTCAATTCATTACACCAGTTCATCTGACCTTAAAGATGGCTAATAGTCAAAGAACATTTTTCTTTTATGTGTTTATAAATGTTGCTTTGTCATGTGAGATGCAAGTGATTCTGCTGAACTGGGAATCAACATATTTGTGTTGAACACCTTGAGACTGTTAATCATCAAAGGCTATTTTCCCTCAGCTTTCTCACTGTTCCCCTTTCTTCCCAGTCTCACAGTAATTAATTTCGAGTCCATGTAATCCTGTCTTGCATCATTCTGTCTTTGAACTCGCAACTAACTTCTCATTCACTTAAACTGTTTATTTGCTTTACTCCTTGGTTTTGGGATTAAGTCTTTCTATGTTCCTGTATGAAAAGCTTTCCCCTTGTCTTGATTAATCATGTCAATAGTTTTCCTGCTGTGACTCACTTAGTTTTCGTGTCTCCAGAAGAGGGTATCAGATTTGTGAGGCCTGATCCTCCAATTAGAGTGAGTCTACTCTAATTACACTTAGAAAGAATAGCATCCTTATTCTTCTTTGCCCTAAAGTAAAGCACTCCCACCTTTTGTTTCTGAGTAACATGATCTGCAGCTTTTCTCAGTAAGATACTCCATTTTCTCTGGAATGCACTTGTCTTTCAATGTGTCTTATCTTTTGTTAGCTGTCCAAAGATCATTGCCTCTTACCTCTTCAGGTGTAACACAGTAAACGTGACATCTGATTCAAAAGAGACTAACTGGGTTGAACTTAGTTCTCCTCTGAATACTTGAAGGCAAAAGCAAGCAACAGTACCATCAATTACAGGCAGACAGGCACTATGAACCCACCCCCACAACAGATGTGACATATTTAATTAAGGCAGAAGAAGAAGGAATGGGACCAACTCATGCAGGCTTGATAGGGACAGGGAGTCAATTATACATATCTACAGAATGCACAGGAATCTTTTTTTCATTTGGCTACAGTTTGTCTATAACCCTACCAGATATCCTCAGAAGGCTAGGCAGCAGTGTGTTATGGTGACATGCTGTACCTTCAGAAAGATAACAGCAGACCTTCCTGTCTCATGGGACATATAACTCCCATCTACCCATGTGTATGCCTTTAGTTTTCATCCTTTACATACTCAAACACACTAGATGAGGCCGTGACAGAAGTTATCAATAACGCAGTCTATTTTAAAAGACAAATAACTTCATAATAACTTACCATTAGAAAGAAAAGTATCCCAAGTGTTTGGCAATTATCTAGGTACCATCAGTTAAACAATACACCAAGTATTGTGTTTATGCTAACAGGATGCTGTAATTGTTTTACTGTATTTCATTAACAGTCAGGAGATGCAGCTATGGGTGAGGATTTTGTTGGTAGATACAAAACACACAGGACAATAATATCCAGACCCTGTTCTAGAACTAAGGAACAGTTACAGGACTATTAATATACCTTATAACTTATCAAAACATAACTATTAAATATATAACTATTAAAACTGTAATGGCTCTACTATAAGACCACCACAAAATTTCTAAAGACTACTTCCCACTACAAAACCTGATATACTTCATTTAAGTCTCCACCTAAATCACATTCTTTTTTTATGTTTTACCAACAAACCACTTATTAGCAACTATTTCTTTTTCATCTGGAGCTGAGAATTTCCTTTATTGAATTCCAGAAGGTTCCTTAGTAGATGTACATTTATTCTTATATACTACATAGAAATCTAAGATGAGTGCACAACAAAACATTCAGTGTTTCTCTAGTTGCATTTCCTTTTAGTTGATACAAAAAGAGAAGAGAGGGCCAGAGACACAGCCGCTGGAAATAATTTTGCCATTACTGACTTCATGGATTCTATCCTGATTTAGCTGCAAAAGATCATACTGCGAAAGTTTTAGAGACAGAATCAAGTCTCAGGTTTGACAGAGTGTAAGACATTCTTCTTTTGGAACCCAAAGAGGCTTCCACAGAAGCCTTGCTCTTACTTCTTCGTGTTTGTGGAGGATACTCTTGATACTCTGAGTTTTCCACAAGCTCCTCACCTTAGTGGCTTTTTTTTCTTGAACAAGGTTAAATGTCTTTCTCTTAGAAAAATCTTAGCATCCCTGGGTAGCACAGGAGATTGTCCTCTTGACAAGATACTTTCTTTAAATATGTGCTACTGATATGTCACTCATACATGGAAATGTTGAAAAACCCTAGTTAAGCTCCACTTGGCTGTTTTGCCACAATCAATAAAAATGACTCATCTTTTATTGCAGTGCAGAGTTCATCAACCTGCTAAATCAAACACTGCTATTAAATCAGACTCTTCGATGCTTGCTTAATTGTATTGCGCAATGCTTACATAAGAGGCCAGAATTATTCCATGTATACACAAGATTATGTATTCTGGACAGTGATGCAGGGGAATGCAAAGGGGCAGATCAAGGTTCAAAACCCACTGCAAACACTGAGGGTCTCCCCTAGATTTCATACTTGCTACATACAAAACTGGTGATCCAGAAGTTTTTATTGCAATGTTAGCATGCCATTCCTTTCAAATTCACCAGCTTCCATAAGAAGCAGAGTTCAGGTATCCCGTTTTATTAACAATGGTGCATGGCTTCCAGGTTGCAGATTTTTGTCTTCCAGTCAGACTGGAGCATAAGGCAGTGGAAAACAAACTAATCAGTGTTGACCTACCCTAAGTTACAGTATTTGTAACTAGTTACTTTGTTTCTCCATATCCTCTCAAAAAATACTTCACAGGGTTGCTGTTTACTTCTGTTCATTGCTTGTTTATTTCTGAATGCTATTCTTATATTCAGAAACAGACCCACTCCCCCCCAGTGCTCAAAAACCAGCAGTAAAGTCAACTTAAGAAAACAGTTGTGTTAATGTAGCTGGTTTCAGATTCCTATCCTACTGTGCTTTATAAAGTAGTAGTGTTTTCTTTCAAATTGGCAAGCCTGGGCGGATAGCTAACATGACTTTGCACAAGGACAAATTTTTCTCAGCTCTAACTGGAGTTTCCATATACTCAGTTTCTCTGAAAGGCATGTCCGACTTAGACATTCAAAACCAGGCTGCCTTAGAAGCTGAGTTCTAGGTCTTAGTTCTGGCTCTAGCTCTTAGCTCTTAATTTTCCCAACTATAAAATCAAAATGATGAGTTCATTTTGTTATTAACAAATAAATATGAGATGCACTCAGTGACCTTCAGTCTTTGGGAAAGTTTTGTCTATAGTCCTACATAGGTTTGGAACTAGATGATCTTTAAGGTCCCTTCTAACCCAAACTATCCTGTGATTCTGTAATTTTATGCTCTATTTAATCTAGCACTCTTACAGCTTTGTCTTACAACAGGAGGGGGAAAAGTTTTCTTAATATGAGTAACAAAGTATTCTTCATCTGAACTAACTAACTAGAAGTCCTAATGAAGAAAAAATGTTTTTAGGTTTCCTATCTGTGGGATAGTGTAAGAAGCCTGATAGTTATTCTGTAAATTTGTGTGAAACCTATACCTTCATTGACTGTACATTCAGTACGCAAATCTAAGAATTTTTTTTTTTTTAATGAACACTATAAAATTTTTTTTTTTTTTTTTTTTTTTTTTTTTTTTTTTTTTTTTTTTTTTTTTTTTTTTAAGAGCAGGTGGAAAAGTTTACTTTCCCAAGCTCTTTGTCTTCCTTTTGCTGTATGAGGTCACTTCTTCCTTAGATTTATTGGCAAAGGACTTCCTGGGAATGTTTCTTAATTTATGTCTGGCAAGAGTAGGTCTAGCTAAGCTCACCTTGACAGGTTCAAGGCAGATAAAAAGCAACTTGCATGAGGATGTGGGAGGATGTTTCTCAGTCTTCTCTCCTCTGAAGTTCAAGGCAAACTAGTAAAACAGGCAGATGCTGAAGGCTGTTCTTTGCCAGCTTCTGTTTCCACTTAAAACAACAGAAGTACAGACATCAGCAAGTCCATAAAGGTCCAAATCTGTAACAGGAACTGAAATGGAGTCCAGAAGGAGAAGAAAAGCACTTACAACAGAATTAAAAAATAGTGTCTCCATAGACTTAGTTGACTTTCTGAAAGTCAGAGAAGTTCAGCACTTAGAGTATATTTTAAGCATATTCTGAAAGTTTACAGAATCTGGTCTTCTTTCCCATGTACCCACCAGGGCAGTATTCCATCAGTCATGAACTTTCAGAACTACTTGGGATAGCTCAGCAATTACCCATCTTAATGTATCCACTTGTATCAAGTTCACAAATAACTAATGGATATTAATCCCTCATTTGTTATAGAGAGGAGCACCACATTTTTTTCAGGGTATGATGACTATATTCTGAAGTCTGAACAAAGTTCACTGAAGATGAACTGAAAGGCAGTTTAGTCAACAAAATCACTAAGTTCATATTTCTCTGATGCCCTAACAGGTTAAATGCAAAGACAAAGTGATACAAAGAAATGGAGAAGAAATTGCTACTCTAACATTTCCCAGGTGTCTACTGTTCTGTAGATAGAGGAGATGTCAACACCTTCTCAGATCTGCCAAAGGAGACAATTGTGTAATACTCACCAAACCATGTCCATCAAATGAAACCTGGTTATTTCAGGTATCTTAAATGACACTGTTAACTCATCTGACATTGCCTCACGTGGGTTAATGAATGAATAATTTACACAAGAAGCTCAGCTTCTGGATCTGAAACTCTTGTAACTTAGTAGAGGATAACAATCTGTTCCATCAGCATTGGTGTAACAAAAAGAAACTGTGTCTCCCCGTACGATGCTGTAATCATGTTGTAAGAACATCACAGAAGAGAACTTGGAAGAATTATTTTCTCACTGAAGTAGAATTTCATACATGAATAGTCTCCTAGGATTTAATTTTGAAACAGTTGGAATGATGGCTTGGCACAGTACCCTGATACTCTCTTTGTAAAGCCCAGTTCTGTAAACAAAGGAACAATAGATATTGAGCCTGCGAAAAACTCTGCAGTAAGACAGTGAAACTGTGATCATGAGAGGTTCCAGGACTAAGGCAAAACAAACTTGAATTACATGTACAGAATAAGGTCATTTGTTGGAACTGCATCTTCCATTTTTACAATGGAACATGTAAAGAACAAAGCAGGGTGACTACAAAAGAGAAGAATGTAACAGAATTATCAAGGCCATAAGCCAGTCTCTTTTGGGGAGCGTAGTTATGCCAGGTGAAACTGCAGTTGGATTTTTGGTAGTTTTTTTTTTTTTTTTTTTGTATCTTTTCTTAGATAATCTTGGATATTCCTGGAAGGGAGATGCACCTTTGGTACCAGTTATAGACTGTTGTAGTTCCCTCTCAGTTCACCAGACTGAAATCTAGTTCCTAATTTCCTGGATCTGGACAGACACCTTTCATTGTGCTGACTGTTAGGCATGTTCCCAAGCACAATTTTCTCCCAGGATACCTATCAGTATGACTGCTTCAAATGCCAAAATAAATGTCAAATTTTTACACAGGGATATATACTAATTGTTGTGCGGAATAGATTAAAAGGCAGAAGACTGGAGAGGAGGATTGTAGATTGCTCAAGTGACCTTGCAGCTAGGAATAACTCTTTGTAAGTGTGTGCGAAGAGCAGGCAAGTGATCCTCTAGTATGGCCTGAGTTTAAGAGTGCCTGCATCTCCAATTGTGTACCTTTGCCCAGGTGTTGCTTTGGGGATATCCCAGTTCACAGGGTGATGGAAATTAATTCACTCTTTGTGTTCTAACCACAAGTCTGTGGTTGTTCGTCTGCCTGCGTGTGTCAGCTCGCACACTGATGGATGTGCGTATGCAGATCTAAACAGTGTAAGTGCATCTCTCCTCACACAAGGTTGGCTGCTGGGGTTGTGAGTTCAAGGAAGTCTGACGTCACCATACTGCACAAGCTGGCTGCTCCATAAGGGGGAGAGCTGGGAGCTGAAGGGGACCCTAGAACTTGCCCATAGCCCAGGACATCAGGCAAGTTTGAGGTCATGAGACAGGGCTGGGAGAAGCCAGGAATACAAGCCAGCTATTCAGAGTTAGGATCAGGCCC
This sequence comes from Dasyornis broadbenti, assembly GCA_013397935.1. NCBI lineage: Eukaryota > Metazoa > Chordata > Aves > Passeriformes > Dasyornithidae > Dasyornis > Dasyornis broadbenti. Next base: position 1,282,512 of record VZRN01004184.1, read on the forward strand.
TGTAAGGATAATGAGTGATCACCAGACAGGGACATAGTGATGAGGAAGGTCCAAGGTCGGACTGGGACATCATCCTGTGGCCTAGGGTCTGGACCCAGATTAGCAGGCTAAAGGCCAGGCATAGACAGGATTGTGATGTAGTAGCAGCTGCAGCTCAAGCAGGATCCAATCGCTAGAGCAGCACCTTAGGTCAGTTCCCACAAGAGGCTAAGGATGTTCTGCAGAGCTGTCTGGAAGGGATGTCTCTTGCAGGGATCTCTCCAAGCTTACCAGAGAGAGAGGATAGTCCTCAACTCTATAAATTGGCCCTGAGGTAGCCAAATCTCCTGGAGGAGAGATGGTCTCAGGGCTCTTCAAGCAAGTGTATTTCATAGCTCCAGGAACCAACATTTGCTGAGAGGAGGAAAAAACCTAACTTGAGGCCTGAGAATTCTTCTTACACTCTGTCAAGCCAGCTTCTTGTTCTTTCCAGGCTTCTTTGGCTTTTTTCCTTCTTCTGCCAGATTCTTCAGGTTTCTATATTTAAGCTTAAAAGCAGAAGGGTGATACAAACAGAAAACAGAAAGTAATGCTCTAAGTTATCACATGCCTGCTTAAAAACAGTAACAGTATGTCTCTTCCTTTAAGAAGTTAATAAGCAATAGGTTTATAAATTCATCCCAATTTAGCTGCTTAGTAAGTACATAATGCTAATGTTGTGACTGATCTTCCAAATAAAAATTATGACAGATAGCCACTAACAATTATTTCATTAAATTGCTGCTGGCATCATGTAAGAATGAATAACCAGAGACCTCTGCAAGTGATTTTTCACCCAAATCCCAGGAAGCAGGCACTGAATCTAAAGGCATGCAAAGAGCCATTTGAATCTCATGCTCTTCCTACTCTAGTAATGGAAGGGTTCCAGAGGAACTACTTTCTGAAAACCCTTTTTCTGAACATGTGTAAACATCTCCCTGTAAGGGAGGCATCTCCCTTTAGTACCTTAAGCAAGTGGAACCTATTTTAAGCTTTACTTACAAAAATATCACTAGTCTTTCTTCCTGATACCTACCAGAAGTCTGTGTTTCTTCAACTTTTCTCACTTTATCACAATCAGGTTTTATTTGCAATAATGAATTTGCAATAAGCAGGTACACTTTTAGCTTAGTCAGCATTTCTGTTCTAGCTAGGCTGCCTTCTTAAGAAAAAAGTATATCATGTGGAGTTAAAAACTATTCTTTTACACTCAAAATCTCAGTGTTTTTTCCTTGACTTTTCTCAGAACTATTCAGCTAATTCTGAAGTCTTCTTCTCATCTGGAACCACTTTTTCTGGATGTGAACAATAGTGAGTCAGTTAGTCAGCAGACGACAAGCTTCCTGAGTGAAGTCAGCAGTCCCTATTTCCCCTCTATTCTGTAATGCAATGGGATGTGTCCAACAAAGATTGCCAAACTGCTATGTGTGTTTACCAGAATTGCTTAATACTTTGTCTTTGACCTTTCTCCTAGTTTCTCTTTCTTTTCTTTTTGCGCGTTCATAGTCTTTTGTATCAAAATCAACACCCTTAATTTTAAAAGTAAGGATAGACAACAGATTCTCAAATTAGGGTATCTTCTCCCTGATTTTTTTTTAATTGCTCATCCCTCTGATCAGTAACTACATTTACACAAATATTAAGGGCAGATCTAGTCAGGTAACAGAAATGCAATAATTTATTCCTCTAAATAATCAATGTCAGTATATCACTTTTTGCAAAATTCCTTCAGCATGGCCAATTTATAAAGCTCTCTTTTTGATAAAGCTGCAAGATTATGGAGCTACTTCTGGCAGAAAACAGACATCATGGCTTCCTTTACAGACATGTAATATTTCTTACAGAGCAGCAGCTAAGAAAAACAAAGCCAAAAACCCCTCCAGCTCTGTGTTGTTGTTTCATAACAACTTTGAAATTTTTCAGCCACTAACAGTGACATCTGAAAATGTAATTCCAAAGAAAAAATATTAACTTTCCAAAATCACATGATCTTCTCAAAATGTATTATACACTGACGCACAAAACATGGTGCTCCTCATGGAAATTATTCTAATAACCCTGGATAATAATGATACTCAGAATGATTTGGCACCAATAATTACTAAAGTGTATAAGAACCTAACTAGGAGCAAAAGAGCTTTTTAAAAATTATTATTAAACAAGCATTGCACTTCTGACTGTCCTTATTCTCAGACTTAAAAAATATATTAGAAACTTGTTATTAATGACACTGAATTTTGGATTATAATCTGAGTCATCTGTCTACCATCCCTCAATAAGCAGATAGAGATGCCAACAGGCATTGAATAAATCTGTCAAGGTTTGGTGGTCTCTCTTCTATGTCAGTCCTTTTCCTGACAAAAAAAGTTTCTGTTTTCTTACTGGCAGGTAATGGTTCATTTAGATCTGAATCAATACATAACAATAAAGCATTGTACTGTAAAATGGCTGGTATTTGTAAGCTCAGCACCATTATAAAGCATGAGAGTACATGCAATTTAATAGCTTTGATGCACTCCGTTTTCCCTCAGGTGAAACAGCCTCACAGTCTTGTATTTGCTTATGTAGAATGCTCACTTTCACATCCCTCTTTCAAAGACAACCCTTATGAACTTACTCAAATTGCTCAGGTTTGTTGGCTTCTAGGCAAACTCTAGAGTATCCTTATTTTAATAAATCATGAGTAGATGTGACCTATGAACAGTTACAGTTACTAAATATACAATTCCTAAGCCTACTAATCTTCCTCCTTCTTAGCAACTATGGTTTTATCAGCTTTTCAGCATTTTTCTGTTGATAGTCTTTACGCAGCACTGATCTTCCTAGCTTTTCTCACAAAGTTTCAAAATGTATATATAATTATATAAGTGAATTTTTGTTAAAAAGTGGATTTTTTTTCTTGCTTTTTGATGTACAATCATAGAATCATTAAGGGCTGGAAAAGACCTCTAAGATCATGGAGTCTGACCTTTGACCAAACACCACCATGCCAACTAAACCATAGCACTAAGTGCCATTCCAGTCATTTCTTGAAGATTTCCAGGGATGGCGACTCCACCACCTTCCTGGGCAGCCCATTCCAATACTTGTTAACCTTTTCAGGTAGAAATCCTTTCACATAGTTACAGACTATATATTTAGGTCACTTAAATCACTATAACATCATGTAATTTAGAATTTAACTTTTAATTCTACTACTGGATGCAAATAAATATTCTGAAGACCAGACAAACAAGTATTTACAAAAATCCTTGGGAACGCCAAGCTCTTCCAACTCCTTAGTATGTTTGATACTGAAATTGGCTGGATAGAAACTTCCTAGCACAGTTTTGAGTATTAGAAAGTAGGCCTTTATTACAGCACGATGGTCACTTGGAGCATCTTTCCTCTAATCAAGTGCCCCAAGAGTCAGATGAGCAAAGTTTTTGTCATATACACTGTTTACATGCTCATTAGCTGTCCCCACTTCCTTTGACTTTGACATAGTCACACCCTTATCAGAAGTCCTTATATGATTCTTTGGGGTCTGTCTTCATTGTCCAGTTTCCTTTCTACATGGCTGTTCCTTGACCCCTGCTTTTGAGTAAGTGCAACATCGCTGTTTTGCATAACTTCTCCTTTGTCAGCCTTGCAGAGCGGAGTTGGCATCCTGCTTGCTTTTTGCATGATTTCTGTTTGCCTAAGTTACATCCTTGATTTATTTCTCCAAAGCTGTGCTATTGTGTTCTACTGTCCTTGATAAGAGAAAATGTTGTTCTGGTCTACTGTCCTTATCAAGTGAGTAAAATGCCAGTCTGTGCTACTGTCTTATCTGTTGACCAGCAAATTTCACAGACTTCTCTCAATCTTCAGTCTTTGTAACTTATGCGGCAAAATGAGTGCAAGCTGCTTCACCTTGGTTTGCACCACATGCTGAAGTGGAATCTCAGGTCTGGAGCCTGGAGCACCTCCTCCCACTCCCACTCCCTCTCCAGTGATCTTCATGTCTGCAGAATTGTTCCTCTCACATATTACCTCTCTGCTCTTTTCTGGCCACAATTACATCTGCGCAATCACTCTTTCCCTTCTTAAACATGTTATCACAGAGGCGTTAGCACCATTGCTGATGGGATCAGCCTTGGCCAGTGGTGGGTTTCTCTTAGAACCATCTGGCATTGGCTCAGCTGGACATGGAGGAAGCTTCTAGCAGCTTGCCAGAGAAATCACCTGTGCAGACACCCTGCCAAAACCTTGCCAGGCAAGTATGAAACCCGTCACTATCATGAGTCTGATCAAAGTTTTGTATGAAAGTAGGAGATCTGGCATGCAATTCTACATACATCAACATATAAATTAGCTGTACAAGATTGAAACAATCATTCAAGAAGAAATTATTCAGAAGTAAGCATACCATATTTCATAAGACATAAGAAACCCGTAACCATAGCAGCATGACAAAAACAGTTCAGCACAAAAACAATCATTGAAGTGAAAACGTATTCTTTTTACATTTATATGGATGTGCTGAGTAGGAAGATTACCATACCATATTAATTCTAAAAAAATTGTGTCCTTCTCTGGGCAGCTATTTACTCATTTTCATCTAAGAATCACTATTATTCTTATGAAATACTAATGGATAGCCAACCCTAGTCACATGGCTACTAGGAAAACCCATTATTAGGGGTCAAGCAACATCTACCTAAACCATATAAAATTCCTCCTCACTTTTCAAGACTTCTCAAACACCCTAGATTTTACTATGACAAGAGGCAGGAAGAGGCTCTTTTATAGATTATAAGAGCCTTCTATGAAATGAGACAATTAACCAGCACAATTTCACTCAGGAGAAAATATTCTCTGACTCAATCTCCAAAACAGTGACAACCATTAAAGGTTGTAATTATCTTCTCAGTGAAAACAGTATTAGGCCCTACTGCAGCAAGTGATGGGTTACAATTTCTGTCCCTTAAATACCACAGAAATACCATTCTTTTCCTAAAAAAAAAAAAAAAAGTGTTTTCTCCTCAATAAAACCAGTTATAGATTTGCTTCTGCCTTGCATGTATCATCTAGCCAATTCAACAGTATTTTATGGCTTTCAGTTTAAAGATTATTTAAAACTAAAACCATTAATTGACCACATTAAAAGAATACTGGCTTCTGCATTTTATATCAGATTTGGAAAGAAATGTGTCACAGCAGAAATTGAAGTTTCATTACAATTAATCACAATTTAAAAAAACCTTCCAGTGAATACTGCACACATCATTAAAAAAAATACAAAAGAACTCTATACATAGTATGAAGGACTGGGTGAGGGAACATACAGGAATTCTTCAAATAATTTCAGTGAAATATAAACAAAATAGAACATAAACATGAGCTATGTCTGTTTATTATAACTACATATTTACAGACTTTCAGAAGGAGTAGTTATAATTTGGAATACTTTCCCTTCTCTTCCTACAAAAATCACACCCTTGCTAACATATTTAGAATCTGTTGTGCTTCTTTCCCTCATCACAAGGAAGAATAAATCCTATAAACCACAAGTTATCCCCTTCCTCCCTCAGGTCAGGACTGTTGCATGCTCTGTGAATTACAAAGATAATTACGACATTTCCACTCCAATTTTAACAGTATCTGTGTGCAGTAGCACTTTGCCTAAACAAAGCCAATGCAACACCAGCAGGACACAACACATTCAAATTAAGTTGAAGTACCAGGACCTCCCAGGTCATAAAATTTAGTTGGTTTTAACAATTACAAAAATTGACATCAGAAAGGTAGGAAATTCGGTATTAGGGTCCATGTGATAAACAGGTTTATGACACCAGATATTTTACTGCAGCAATCCAGACATACAAGGAATACATAAGATACAATCCAGTAAAGCACTTCCATATTAATCTAATTTAAATGCTTGACAACATCCATCATTAGGGAAGCCTCCATTATGATGGTTTTTTTGCTGAACTTTTGAAAACATTTTAGCTTTTTACGTAACACCAGCTCCAGTGTGTGAAATGTCCTGAAAGGCGATTAAACAATACTGCCACACTCTGTCAGGGAAAACCGAAAGCACATCAAAACCAAACAGATGTGGGGACAACTTGATGGAAAGAAATTAAATCTTTCCCATAGACGGGATTTTTAGCGCCGCCTAATGGTCAGAAAGGAAAAGATTTTTCTGTATGCTTCCCATTTGTTGCACAATCACTATTTGAAGACATGACTGAACACGGTGCATCAAAGTAATAAACATAATTATATCAAAATAACATTATAAGTAGGACTTATAGCAGCAATAACTAAGAACCACCAGCAATTTTACCTCATACACTCAACAGCTAATGGATTCTTGCTATCCTTGGAACTATATCAATGGCACCATGGTAGTTTCCAAAGAACAGCAACGAGTGTTGCTGCAGTCGTACATTAAATAATGGGAAATGTTCTTAGTGTGTATCCTTAGACTGACAGCACTTGAGTGAACCACATGAACTTATACTGGTGAAGATCTGGTCCTTACGTTGTGCTTTGTTTGCTGAAGCTTTTTTCCATATTGTACCAATTACTTGTGTAACATGCATTCTCCAGATAAAACCAAAGTCCTTCACACACGCTGCTCAAAGATCTGTGTACTAATTCATTAGATATTTGCAGGTGTGGGCCACGTCAGGCTAAGCATAAGGCCAAGTCAGTGACATCCTGCAAATCCTCTTTTTTTTTATGTAGATAAGCACAAGTTCTCTATTTACTTCAGTGGATATAATGAAAACACCTTTCTTCTATGTTTTGAGAAGAACAATTTGAATGTACCTAAGGCTTGATAAGATGGACTCTTATAGCAAGTAACCCAGTCTGAATAATCTTATGAACAGTGCAATATGTAACAAGCTACAAAAAATTCTCCCGAAGTACTGTAAATTACTAAGGAAGGTTTGAAATACTTTGTCTTTTGCCAAAAAATAGTGCTGTTCTCAAATATATGATATCCAAATCAATAGTGGTATATATAGCTATATAACATAGATATAAATGATAACATATATGTAATATTCTCCAGTAGCAGTAGTAGACTTGTATGGAACATTTTTTAGTACTACAATATGTGCCTCTGGTTCTAGATACTAAGTCACAAAATATGGGCAGATCTGGGCTTAGTTATAAATTTTCTGTGAAAGACCAGAGTACAGATGAAATGGAAATTCCTTGGGAATTTATGTAAAAACAGGAAAAAATCCTCAAACAACAACAAAGATGAGAGGAAAACCAACGTTAAATACACAAGAGGAATGAGAAGACCCTAAAAAGTAGATTAACATGTCCCAACAGAATTACTTTTAACAAGCCATTAAAAATTCTTTGTTTGCTCAGAATTGAGAAGAAATCCTGCTGTACCTAAGTCATAGCTATTCCAAATAATTTTTAATAGATTTTTAAAAGAAAAATTTATTATTATTTTTATTATTTAATCAATTTTTTTATTTTAACATTGTTTTAAAAATTGGCTATTCTGCAAAAGTCATGTTTAGAAAAATCCAGTAAATGCATAATAGAAATACATGAAAATATGGAATATACAATACTGATTTCTCTTTAAGACATTTGTGATCCAGTGATCCAGATTCTAATCACAGTAAAGCTCCTTCACCTTCTTTTTTTTTTTAAACAGTGTAAGGAAACCTTCTATTTCTGCAGTTTGGAAATACAAAAGCTTATTATTTTGAAAATGCATGCATTTTAATGTATGAATAAGTAATTTTAGAAGCTCGAGTACAGAGCTATTCTGAAATTTATTAATATTAATATTACTATACATATATTAAACTGTCTATATAAGCTTGTAATATAAAAGACCAGAGGAACAGCTTCTGCTGCTGGACAATAGTATCCAGTTTTGAGCCTATAAAGCTCTATATCAAGTATTAATCACCCTATTGTTTTAAATATATTCCAAATGGGAAAAATCATAGAGTAACAAAATATCCTCAGTTGGAGAGGACCCCTGAAGGATCATCAAGTCCAACTCTCGTCCCTGCACAGGACCATCCCAAGAAATAGGGTTGGAGCTCTCATCATACATCCTTTCTAAAGGACACATGAATGTAACTGTACTTCAATAACTGCTTTAGAAATTATAAATCCACAGAATGCCATAGAATCTGACATCAGTCCATGCTCTCAGTTACATCGAATTTTGCTTGGGCAACATGTTAGCAAGGCCAACTGCTTTGTCAGGCAATTGTTTTGGAACTAATTCATATAAGTGTTTTTCACTCAGTGCTAACCATACATTTATTTTTTTCTATTACTTGTCCTATTTTTAAAATAACATTTGCTTACAGACAATCGAGGAAAATCTTGTTTTTATGTGTTTGGATTATCTCAGATTGAAACAAAGTTTTCACAGGGTTTTCCATTGTTTCATGTATAAACCTATGTAACAGTTAAATGAAGTCTGAAAACATTGTTTTAGCAGAGAAATATTTTTCTGTTTGAGTACTAGGTTTTCTAGTTAGTCAACAGTAATGTAGAATTATAACAATAGTTAACAGTTTTGACGTTTTCATCCTGATATCACACAATGTTACAGAAAATATTATTTATACAATATTTTGATTAGCAGTGAGAGGATAAAGAATTCATAAAAGGTAGTTAAAAATCCTGGGGGAAGAAGTAGAAATACAGGGGCTGTGTGTATTACTTGTGCCTTTGTGCTATGCTCTGGCTACTAGATTTTTTCTGTTTCCTGAAGACATATAAATGAACAGCATGCATCTGCAACGTATCTGCACATTTTACCATCAAATAGCACTAATTTGATCATACATCTAAGCATTCTCTTTGTTATGTGATATGTAACAAATTTAGGAAAGAAGTGGAGAATCATAGCAAAGATTCAGGGAAAAAAACAGTACAATAAGAAGTTACTCTTCTGAAAAGAGTGAAGAGCAATACATGGAGCAAAGAGAACACAAATTTCTAACGTCATGACTGAAACCACCACCAACGCTACACTGCAGAGAACTCTACTCATTTACTTCGGATGGATGAAAGGCTGAGTCACTCCTGAGCCAATGACATAAACCTTGGGTTGGGAGATATCCTACCTCATTCCTCACTCATCAGATGCCAGAAATATGTTACAAGGTCGTTCCCTTCAGCTTTCTCAAGCAGGAGATAGAAAATATGAACTGAGAGACCTCTTGGAATGCTGCAATCTTTTGTGTTCAAATGACAACACCTTAGTTCAGGAAAGAAAAGGGTTAGACAGCATTCATCCAGCTGTTTACCTGCAGAGTCCTAAAAGAGAATCACTTCTGTACTCTAGGACTCTCCACCAGGATCAAATATTTTATTTCTATATACAAACCAGCCCCTGTGCATAGTCTATTGTCACATCTCACTTGCCATCCTTTTCCCTGTAAAGCACCTAATAAATGAAATAGGATCAGTGAAAGAAAAAAAACAAAACCAAACACATACACACTTATTTGTATTTACATATGCTCTGGAACACGGAACCAAATCACTTAGTCACACTGAAATTATTTTTCACCTTGAGACAGGGTCTCAGGTAAGTGCTTCCAGGATTAAAATCTTTAAGAGTGGACTTTATGAAAACCACTTAGTTTTTAAGTTCACTTATATCAAATATAAATAGTTTTTTTAAATAGAAACCTGAACTGTCTGGATAAGGCAGCTCTAGCTGCTGTCCCACACCTCAAACAGTACTTACCTGCTTCCACTGTGACTAGAACTACTATGAGTCTTCAATCACTTTTCAGAGGTACTTTCTGAAGGACTCTTAAGTAGACTGAGTGGCTTGGAAAAGGGATGGTCTTGCTGATGCCTTTCTTTTGCTAGGAAATGCATCTGCAGAGCCACAATAAAGCTAAAATGTGCTTTTTGGTTTGTTTTTTTTAATGTTAGTTGCCTGGCTTTAATCATTCCATATGAATATGAACTGTCTTGTCAGAACAAAAAGGTTAAGAAGACAACTAAGAACTATGCACTGGGTTGTGATGGTGGCCTCCTCCATTGGCTGAAAGTGTTTGTGGAATCACAACCTGAGTTAGCAAGTCTCAGATTGCATTAAGACATCTGTCTCTGTAGATGTATGAAACCTAGTTTTCATTAGTATATAGTCAAGGATTCTTGCATAATATCTTTGCTTAATAGCAAATTTTCACCCTCATATGTATCCTCACGGAGCGAGATGTCTGAGGACATGAGGATGTCACTGATATTAGAGAACAGAAGTTAAAAGGGAAGAAATTGCTAGAGGAGGGGTAAAGTCAGAGAACAAAGTATTAAGAAAGCTAAAGTCAAGCAACAGACCTGTGGTTAACTCTCAGGAATAAACACCCCCACGTACTTCCAGTGAAGCTAATTGATGCTGTGCAGCTCCCAGACACCTGGGTTCATACCCAAAGACCCTCACAATAGTAGCCCCCAGCCACAGCCCTACTCCCTTCCCAGAAAGCATTTTGCACTCCCTCAGTGTAAGAATTGTTGCTTCTCTAATTCTTAAACGAAAAAAGCAACAGAATGATAATATCTATGTTTCCTTGCCTCCAGTTCCTTTTCTCTTGTGTTCAGCTTTCTATGAGCATGCCTGTTTCCAGCAGTATCTCTGAGATTTAACAAGGAATATCCTATTAATATTGACAAGGTCTTGCACATCTAACTTTTATCTTTCAGTTAAGGATAAAGTAACAAATTAATTTTGCTTAATGTTATGCATTTCCAGTCAGCCCTCAGAGGACAAATGAAACACTAGTTAGTTGGGTAGGATCTATTTTTCAAAATAAATGAGTTAAAAGTTGGATTTAATCATAGATGTTGAAGCCAAGAAAAAGCATTAGCTCATATTGCCTTCTTTAGACTACACATAAATAAAAAATGCTGCAAAAAAAAGCATCTAGAAATTCAATATTTACCTTTCTTCAGTGGGTTCTGTAATTTATTATTACACAGTAAGAACCTATGTATTACTTCACATCTGAGTTTCATAGAATCACGGGATGTCTTGGGTTGGAAGGGACCTTAAAGATCATCTATTTCCAAACCCCCTCCTGTGGGCAGCAACACCTTGCACTAGAACAGGTTACTCAGAACTCTATCCAACCTGGCCTTGAACACTCCTAGGGATGGGGTATCCACGCTTCTCTGGGAAACCTGATTCAGTGCCTCACCATCCTCACAGTAAAGAATTTCTTACTAATACCTAATATTAACCTACTCTCTTTCAGTTTGAAGCCGTTCCCTCTTGTCCTGTGTGTTATGCTCTTGTAAGGAGTCTCTCTCCATCTTTCTTGTAGTCTTCTTCAGGTACTGGAAGGCTACAATTAGGTCACTCTGAAGCCTTCTCTTCTCCAGGCTGCACAATGCTAATTCTCTCAGCCTGTTGTCTTAGGAGAGGTGCTCCATCCCTCCTCTAGATTTGCTCCAACAGGTCCCCGTCCTTCCTGTGCTGGGACCCCAGAGCTGGATGCAGGGTTCCAGGTGGGGTCTCACCAGAGCAGAGCAGAGGGGCAGAATCCCCTCCCCGGCCCTGCTGCCCACGCTGCTTTGGATGCAGCCCAGGACAAAACTGGCTTTCTGGACTGTGAGCCTCTCCTTCACCTACTCTCAATCCATTCATCCTTCAGGTTGTACCGATACCAGGCATTCCCCAACCCAGGCACAATTTGTATGGCTTTATATTCCAGACATTATTATTTGTTGCTTCTCTCTAATTTAAAAGGTCCTATTTACTCTTTGTGAAGGTACTCATTTATTTCAATCAAGTCAACCCAGATCTTTTGATAAACTGAGCAAATTTTTGCGCAAGAGAAATAGTTTTCTCATATCCAAGAAAGGAGTTTTCTTGCAAAATAAATTTAAAATGGGGTTACGTTACGTTACTGAAATCAACCATTAAGACCTAAGTAAGCACCTATAGCTACGAAGTCAGGTTAGGTAGATGAGGGACAGAATGAGTCATCCTAAACTGACCTGAACTTTAAAACAGAATTTATGTTCAGAGCCATTCCTATTAGGATAGGATCAATTATCTCAGCAACTTCAGGTGGATCAAAAATCACATAAATCACAAATCTGAGTGTACTTAAAAAATTACCGTCTTTTTTGCATTTTGCTCAGATGGGTTGTCTGTCAAGTTCAACATGCAACAGTATACAGAACCTTTTGTGGAGTATAGAGAAGTGTATATAGAACAGCTAATCCAGGAACCTGCTAAACAAACCCATTTCAGCTAGAGCCAAATGTAACAGCAAAAAACAGACAAAAGAGAGTCCTAGCAAAACCAGATATTGCAACAATCTTACGCTTACTGAAACTCCCACTTTCTATGTGTAGCCAAAATGAAGATGCTCAATACCTTTTAACAGGAATAACTTCTTTTTTCCAACTGCTGAGGACTCATGTAAGAAATAATACTTGAGGGAAACATAAGCATTTTGAAAACAATTCCAAGATCTCTTGCCTTCTAAGCTGGAGACTCTAACTGAAAGCTTTTTCAGGGAAAGCGAACATATAATTTTCACAAAAATATACTGAGAAAGCCTTTGGAAGATAAATACCTCAAAAAATCCTGCCACATTTTATGCAGAAAAGATCAAGATAACCTGATTTTTGAATCATTTCAAAGTATTCTTGAATTTAGGCCAGTATTTTAAGCAGGATATATTAATTCATTAAAAAAGAATTAATACAAAGAAAGGGCTCCTTATCATCCCCTGCTGGTATTTATGAAGACCTTTTCAGCAAGAATAGCCTAACTTAGGCTTTGCTCTCATAACACAGTGACAAATAGAAAAGTTTACAATACTTGATTGAAATCCTGACACTTTCAGACAAAATAGTGGCTTTCCAATAGTTTGCTGAAATAGAGTTGCTAATTACAGGATACATGTTTTAAGCTGAAGCTATGCATGACAATGATTTTATGTTTATCCTGTCTCTGTATGTCACTGATTAAATTATTAAAGCCACAAAGAACCTGTGAATCTTCAGCTCAGCTCCCATCCATACCATACAGTCTGAGAACATAAATTGTAAAACCATAACCAGCTGTACAATAAGAAGATACACTTGGATCCAAGAGCTTTCTGTCTTATACAGAATTGCAGAAGACAGCTACAACTATTTAAAAGTAAGCAGTGGTCAGGAACTTCCACATATTACACTGACAGCATTATTTGAAACAATTTTTAACAGATTGTGATCAGCAGAACTCCCTGGGACAGCAGGCAATCATCCCTTCATTCATTTTCACTACCCCTGTTATGGACTGAGCTCCTACTCCATCTGTCAATTCCAAAAGCCAGAGAAGGTAAATTGGTCTCTCATCTATTTTCCATAATTCATATGACTGGAGGCAACTAGAGATTAAGGAACAAAATCTTCCAGTAGTTATGAATAAAACTTCAAGTGTTCAATCAGAAAACTGAAAAGGAAAGATATTTTTCTTCACAAGGACTCAAAATAAACATAAGGACTAAAAATAAACAAATTATTTGTTCCAATAAGTTTAAAGGATCAGGCCTTCCTGAAGTGTAGATTTGGTAATTGGTGACTAATCAAAGTCAAGACCATTTTTGAAAACTAGCTGGAACTACATTGTACAAAGGGGAAGTTTTTGCTACACAGACAGAAATTAAACAGAATAATTCGCTATAACATAAAATTCTTAAATTAGAGGTTTTCAGGATCAGTCACAAGCTGCCTGACACATGCATAACACAAAGGGTTTCTTTGAACAAAAAAACATTAATGCTTAGATTGTCTGCTTTGGTTAAAAGACAAAAAGGGCAGAATCAATTAAGAAACTTAGGGTATTCCAGGAAAAAACCCCACTACTTCTTTAGATGTAAGAATCAGAGCTAACCCCACTGGGTGAAAGAGATTCAAAACCACATTAATTAGCTGCCTTTTTCTTGGCCTCATTCTTTCCTTTGGGTAGGTGGAATTTAGTGATGGCATGAGCAATAGTGACTAAGTGCTACTAAAAGGATGGTAATCTCATTTTTTATGGCAGATCTACTGCTCAGTGAGTTTTTGGGGTACTTTATCCAATCAAAAACTGAGAGAAGAAGAAATGAACACATTAAAACACACGTTGAATTTCCTAGTCAGAATAGAACCAGGATAGTGGAACATGTGATGCATGTCAGAGTTGCTGAGAGGTGAAAGAAATCTGCAGGCAGAAAGGAAGATACCTTAGGGTAGAATCAAATAGAATACTATAGCATAGTTCCTCTTGGAAGGGACCTACAATAATCATTTAGTCCAACTGCCTGGCACTCCCAGCCTGACTAAAAGCTAGAGTCCTTTACTGATCCAAAATCCCCTTAGACAGTGACAGGCTTAGGGCATTGATCACTCTTTAAGGAGTCAGTTCTAGTTTGACCACTCGCTTGGTAAAAAAGTGCCTCTCAACATTCAGTCTAAACCTTCCCTAGTGCAGCTTTGAGTCATTTCCATACACCCTGTTGCTGGGTCCCAGGGAGAAGAAATCAGCACCTCCCCCTTCTTACTCCCTGGGAAGCTGTAAAAAGCAGTGAGGTCACCCCTGAACCTCCCTTTCTCCCAAGTGGACAAACCCAGAGTCCTCAGTTACTCCTCAAAGGACACTCCTTCCAGCCCTTTCACCAGCTTTTTTCCCCTGCTCAGGACACAAGCAGGGACCCTCACAACATTTTTAAACTGTGGGGCCCAGCACAGTACACAGGACTTGGGGTGGGGCCGCACCACAGCTGAATCCAACTGGGATGATCCCGTCCTTTGGCCAGCTGGCGCTGCTGTGTCTGATGCAGCCCGGGATGGGGTTTGCCCTCGTGGCTGCCCGGGCATTCAGTGCTGACCCACCCTGAGCTGTTGCCAACCAGCACCCCCAGATCCCTTTCTGCAGGGCTGCTCTCCACACACTCCTCTCCCAGTCTGTACTTGTCCAATGTTCCTCCAGCCCAGGTACTGAATCTGGCATTTATTCTTGTTAGACATCATGCCACTGATTATTTTCCAATGCTCTGATCAATCCAGATTGTTTTGCAAGGCCTCCAGTCCCCCAAAAGAGTAAACAGCAATCCCTAATTTAGTATGATCAGCAAACATACTAATTGTGCTTTCAACTCCTGCCTCCTGATCATGGATAAAAACGTTGAACAGGACTGGCCCTAGAATTGAGCCCTGAGGAACCCCACTGATGACCTGCTGCCAGACAGATGTAGCCTCATTCACTGCTACCCTCTGAGCTCTGCCCTTCAGCCAACCTTCACCCAGTGCAGCATGAACCTGCTCCTGTCACAGCTGGACAAATTGTCCAGAAGGACGCTGCAAGTACTAAAAGCCTCACTAAAATACAGAAAAACTACATATACCATCTTCCCTTCTCCCAAGGCAAGCTGAGTTTATCTATACCACTACACTTTTATATCTTTCAGAAAATGTGACAAGAACTATCTGGTTAATGAAAGTCACGCATGAAGTGCATATCCTCGTCGGGGTAGGTGGCTGAAATGATCATAGCCATATGAGGATCACTGGGTTTGTTCAGTCTGGAGGAGACTGAGGACAGACCTGATCACAGTCTACAACTTCCTCATGAGAGGAAGCAGAGGGGCAGGCACTGATTTCTTCTCTCTGGTGAACAGTGATAGGACCCGAGGGAATGACATGAAGCTACATCAAAGGATGTTTAGCTTGCATATTAGGAAAAGGTTCACCCCAAGAATGGTTGAGCACTGGAATAGGCTTCGCAGGGAGCAAGCCTGCACCAAGCCTGATAGAGTTCAAGAAGCATTTGGACAATGCTCGCGGTATGATTCTTGGGGATGTCCTGTGTAGGGCTAAGAGTTAAACCTCGATGATCCTGGGGGGGTCTCTTCAAACTCAGAATATTCTGTGATTCGCCAAGTTTCCGCTCATTACTTTTTTCCTGGTACAACCCAACACCTCACAGAAGCCACAGCGGGGGCACAGGCC
>VZRN01004184.1:1298856-1382646 GCA_013397935.1 Dasyornis broadbenti
GAGGAGGCGGCCTGACAGGCGGGAGCGGGGGGAGGCGGGCGAGCCGCCGAGTTCGGCGCCCGCTCCCGCCTCGGGGCGCGGCGCTCTAGGGGGGAACCCCTCTCCTACACCCGATTCCAGGGCCCCTTCGTTCCCCTCTAACGCGTACGAAGGAAACTTCCGTCCTCGCCGAGCAGGCGGGGAGGTTAGGGGTGTTCCCCGGCACCGAGTCTGTCCCTGGGAAGGGCTCCTGCCCTGCCCTGGCAGAGCTTCTGCGCCGGGGCTCGTCCTTAGCCCGCACTGCGCGGCCGAGAGGGCGGAGGCGCTTTCAGGACTTTTTCACTGTAATTATTACCATGATAATTGTTACTTTCCCTGCTCCCGTCGGGCGCGGCCGCCCCACGGGAGCGCCGGGTTCTCCGGCGGCGCAGGTGGCAGGCGCTGCAGGTGAGTCCCGAAGCAGCTCCCTCCTTTTTTCTCCATTTTCCTCTCCCTTTCCATGCCCCGGCTCCTCCCCTAAGCTCCGGCGTCAGCGGATTTAACCCTTGCGAGGGTCTGTGCCGAATTGAAGATCGTCACCCGTAGTTGGAACGGTGTTGGAATAACAGGGATCGTCCTGACTAAGTCATACTGGTATTTTGGAAGCTGGTCATATCAGTGAGAAACTTAAAGTTCTGCAGATCTGAGAACAAGGAAAAGCTAAAGCCGTAACGTTTAATCAACCTGTACTGTCATCTGAGGGTATATGATGTGCCTTTGCTACAATCTAGCAGAAAGATCTGGTGATATGCTATAGCTTTTGTGTGTCAAATAGCATAAAAATATTCACAGAAGCTGTCAGAAGCTTTAAATATGATGTAAGCTAATTAACTCTGCTGCTAATGCCAAACACAGTCTTCCAAAGTGTTGAAGCACAACTTAATTATTGATTCTGCAGTCTCAGAAAGGATGCAAAAGCTGAACAGCATTATATTCTAGATTTAATGTCAGTTCTGTACCAATCTTTTTAATGCTGTTAAGTCCTCTTCTGTTGTCAAGATCAAACATGTTGCAGACCTGGACTGTTGTGCTGCTGTCAAAAAATGCCTGTGGCTAAGCTTTTATATCTGCATGAGGGCAAGACAAACAACAAACAGGACATGTAATTTGACTTTTTTTTTCTTTTTTTTCTTCTTTTTCTTTTCCTGTACGTTGTGTTAGTGTGACATCTCTCGTATTGTCTTGGCTAACTGTGAAGTTTTTAAACAAGGTAAATTTGAACCTGCATATGGACATGTTACTGAAAAGAGAATTATTTGCTAATAGTTTTGTTGGCTGTTTTTTTGTGTAGACCAAACACAAAGTTAGTAAAAATTTTGCATCACTCTTTTTAAGATGGCATGTTAGGAGTTAAGGCAGTAAATGTTTTGTTCTTGTGGAAAAGAACAATGATAGAATGCAAATTACTTCATATCTGTTTGGAAAATGAAAGGATTTTTATTTGCATTTCTGTGAAAATCAGTCATGACCAGACTTAAGGGATTAACCAGACTGCTAACCAGACTAGTATACATATTTTAAATCCTTTGCACAAAGACCACCAACTAAAAAAACCCAAAAAACCTGTTAGATAATTTGAGAATGTCTTTATTATAAATGTGGCTGTAAGTGGTTTTAATTTTTTTTTCTTTTTCTTAAGAATTGGCTGACAGGCTGCTTTTTACCATTCCAGTGGATATGAAGTGTTAATAGTGCATGTCTTGAGCAGTGCAAGGAAAGAGTTTAGTAGAAACCAGAAATGTAAATATTCGTTTGCCTACATGAGTTCTGACTTCTGTGTTAAAACTAGCACAGCTTGACACCTATTACTGCTAAAATCTCAGTGTTTGAATCTTTAAAAAACAGAAGTCTTACAAGTTAAAATGGACATTATCTTAAATGCTTATGGATAAGTCTAATGTACATTTGGTATTTGTTCTTCTTAAGATTGGCCGGTCCGTAGCCCAAAGTAAAGTAATGACATCTTCTTGGACCATGTCTTTCATATTTGTTTTCTTACTTGAAGATTGATCTTTCGGATCAACTTCTATGTGGTTTTCATTAAAAACAAAATACCAACTCGAGCACAATTAGAATATTAAATGTTGGTATGCATAACATCCCTCTGTCTCAACATATATTAAATTCTCTTTTGTAGTGACAGTGCTACATATTGTTGAAATGCAGTTCTAGAAATGGTATCTTTTTAAGCTTGGTTCTTTCTTAGGGCTGAGTTTGACCACTGGAGAGTTGACTTTGGAATTCAGCCTCAGTATGCTTTAAGGACAAATATGTTAAAGTGTTCATTTTGATGCACTGTCTGGGTTTGCTTAAAAATACCGTAGGAGAAAAGTCTGAGTAGAATGTGGTAGGAAAGATATGGTGACAAAGTTGTAAGAGAAAGGTAAGGTAGCCTTCTGACTCTTATGTCTTACTCTTAAGCTTTCAGACAAATTTCAATGGCAGCTGTAGGTGTAGAGCTGTATGCATAAAGGCTAGCATATTTGGTGGTCTGCTTACTGGTTTCATGGCCTTCTAACAGAAATAACAACAAAAAGCGCCTGTAACCTCTAATTTAGGCATCTTTTTATTTAAGAGTAGCCTGCATTGTAGGTGGCTATGTTTTTCTTCCTCTGCATGCTAGTCATCCCAAGGCAAGGATTTCCCACCTTCAACATGCTGCTTTCTTGGATGATATTCAAGATTCTGAAGGTCTTGGCACAGGTGACCTGTAAAACAGTTCTTGGATATCATAGTTAGAGTTACTAAGTTGCATCCCATGTGACTTGCCAGATACTTGTCCGTACTGCTTATTCAGATCTGTAAAATGTAAATCAGTTGGCTGCATATGCATCATGAGACCTGTTTTCTTTCTCTTGTAGTGCTTCAGACAGTAAACTGAAATTTTTAGGGCTTTTTATCTGCTTTGGAATTTCTGGTTTGCTACAGAAATAATCCCTCTGTTGAAGTTGTTGCCCATGGTTGTACAGAAACGTGATGCTGCTACTTTCCCATCTGATAAAAAAGTGTTGTTGGAAATGCTACACCCCTGTAATGATAATGCGAGTGTTTCATTCTGCAGGTTTGTGAGGTAAAGGCTCACAATTCTGACCCTCGTGCAAATGGTTCTTAGCAAAGTGATGTAGTTCAAGACAGTTTCTGGACTGCAACATAGTTTCTGGTGAAGTGTTACTGTTTCATGTTCAGTTAATTCTTGTGCATCTGTCAAAAAATGTGAGCATATAGAGTTACTATTCTAAAGTTTCAGGAGTACAGTTACACTGTGCTGTGCATTCCAAGCTATGTTAAAACAAAGTTTGACTTGGTTAGTATCTCATTCTAGCCCTTTGTTTCTGCTTACAGGCTCTTTGAGGTTAAAAATGTGCTCCTGATGTTTACTGTTTGCTTTAGCAGACAGGAAACTTGAAAACTGTTTTCAGAATTACTAAGATTATAATAATGGTCTCTTTAATCATGTGACTTTTTTCTCTGCTTCTTTTTTTTTTTTTTAAACAGCAGACTCAGAGTTGTTGATAGAACAGGAAAGAACGTACCCACAGTTTCTTGCTCAATGTTGGCTTGCATGTCATTAAACATTCCATTTGCTTTGTTTCAGTTAAATGCAGTCGGCCAGTTTTGTCTTACTCTGCTTTCATCTTTGCATTTAGTGACACTTCAGTTCCTTTCCTTTATTCTCAAAAAGTCTCTAAAGAGATCCGATGCTTTTCAAGCATAAGCCAAGAACCTGTATTTCTCTGCCTAAAAGATACTAAAAATAGTGTAAATCAAGGGTTGACTTGCAAAGCAAGTTGTTCATTTCTAGCAGCAAAAGCTGAGTTTACAATTACAAGTCTCCAAAGGAGCAGAAGCTTTCTTCATCTTGAATTGAAAGTGTTTTCCAGTTGTGAACAAAGGGCAGGTCTACCACAAAGTGTAACCATTTTTCACCAAAGAGGCAAAGAACCCAATGTTTTTGCTTTCTGTCTGAACTGACACATTTCAGTGATGATTTTTGCTTTTATAATTAATTTCAGCCTTTGATCAGTAATGCATAAACTGAAGTCTACCTACTGATGCACAAGTGCTGCTCTTTCCTTTTGCAAATCTTAGTGATGTAGAGGAGTTGTGGGACTGCTGAAAGCAAGACTTTTTTTTTTTTTTTCTTTTCTTCCCTGTTGAGCAACCCAGTGATGCCATTCCTGGTGTCACATAATATGGCTCCAGCCTTTATTGCTGTTCTCTGGGGACAAAGCTATACTCTCACTCAGGTAAGAAACCTGACATAGGTAGAAGTCATATGATTAAAATATCCTCCTGCTGTGCCTATATAATATGTGTATTTTTCTGCTTCAGGGAGGGATAAAAGCATGGTTGAATTTGGAGAAAGCGAACCACAACTAGAGAGCAGCTACCTAGGAGCAGCATATAAAGAAAAAATAAATTCAAGCATTCAATTAATGTTTCAGGAAAATCAAGAATTCAAAGCATCTGTATAGCTAAGCCCTAAAGCTTTTGCAGGATATCCATCTTGGTCTAAGAGAAGGTTATAGACGGGAAAAATAAAGTAACATGCTGAGTCATAGCAATAGATTTTTCATTTGGTTGCTCTAATCATCAAATGTGATTATTGCAAAATATGGAAACCGGTGTGGCCAGTTCTCAATAGCTGATCAGTCAGCTGTCCTTGGAAATAGCAACAGCAGTTTGCCTGTACTACAGAGTCATTTGTACCTGTGCTTTCACTGTTGGGCATGAAATCTCATAATAACGTTTTAAGTAATTAATGATCCTAATGAGAATGTAAACTTCTGGGTGTCTAGGTGCAAGTGGCAGAAGATTGTTGTGTTTGAAGGTAATATGAGTGTAAGTATGCTGAGGTGGATTTTTTTGAGGTGTAGATAATACCTTTTGCAGGTTTCCTTGAAACAAATCCTAAAAAATAAGCTATGTCTTTGCCAGAGGAAATGTTTTCAAGGAGATGGATAACCTGCGAAATATTGAATTTATGTAAAACGTGTCTTGTACCTGTTAAGGTGCTGAAACTGCAAGAGATGTGACTGAAGAGCAGTATAGACAGAAGTTAATTTTAGCCTAGGGAGACTCAAGTTTCTAGGCTTTTGTCCCCTGTTATCTACCACTTTCTTTTTAGGGGGTAATTCCCAATGAGAGCCTAACTTTAGGTGCCCTCAATTACCAGTTAAAGCTCCTCTTCCCATCCCTGTAAAGGGAAGCGGGGATGGCTAACCTGAGGTTTAGTTTTTCTGAACAGGTGCCACATACATTTAAGAGTAAAATTTGGATTTGGCAGGAGGGAGAAGAGTACAAATAGTTTTGTTATAAGCTTTCGAAGTCACGAAACCACTATGATGTATAGATGTGGTTTATTAATGTGTGAGAGCAGCGTGCTTCTTATTGGTCACATCCAGATTTGTTTTCAGCTCTGAATATTAAAAGGTCAGCAGGACATAAAAGATAATACTTTGTAACGGCATAAATATGTTACTGTTTTCTCAAAGTTTTGCTGAAACCAGAAAAAGCAAGTCTGCATGTCTCCTGTACAATGTTTGTTTGACTCAAAGTGAATTCTTGCGGTTAGAATCATCAGTGAAAGACTTGAATTTTTTTCTGGCCTTTAATTCTGGCTTAAACTAGGGGATACATCCTTCCTTAGCTTTTTTTTCCTTTTCCCTCATTCTTATGCCTTAGTAGTGAGTAAGTAAGTAGTAATTCTCCTGGTACAAGACTGTTCATTTTTTTTGTGAATAAAGCATAAACATACCACTGAAGTTTTCCAGTACTAATGAGCAGTGTAGGCAAACCTGGAGTTGAACTGGCATAAGAAAATCTCGAGCCATAAGTTGAACAGATTTTGCAAGCCAGAAATTTGCTTTGCTAGTGGTGGTGTATTCTCAGAGGGGCTTATATGGGAATACCTGTATGACTCTGAAGAGCAGAATTCTTTTGTGGACTTCTGGCTATGCAAATACAGTTCTAGGAATCAACTATGCATGCCTTACCCATAATAAAGGCAGGACTACGTAGTTCAGGATTGGGTAGACCAAGTAGCAAGTTTACTTTTGGAAAAAGGCACAGTACACAAACTTTCTTAAAAGAAAGCCGTACTTTCTTAATAGGCAGTGTAATTTCAAACTCTGATGCATATACTTTGCTACATTTTTGTTTTGAACTTTGTTAGTAGAAATCTATTTGTAAGATAATTATATGTGAAAGCCTGAAGTTCTTTTGGGTTATGATGACTCATTCACTGTGAATGCAATGACTAATGTGACATTTAACTTTATTTTAAAGAAAACAGAACAAATCCTGTTCAAAGACATTTACAGCTTTTCTTCTTTCTTCTGTGAGATTCAGATGCATAGTGTATGTACTGTCAATCTCAGAACCTCTTCTTCTTAGTCTTTTTGATCCAACTGATTCTGCTAGGACTAAAAGTCTTATTTACTCAGTCACTCCTTTAATTTTGAACTGTTTTTCTGGTTATATTAGTAGCCAGATGATTCACAGACCTGAGAAGTGAAACTGCTTTGATCGCCGAGTGTCTAATTGTCTACTGTACCTTTTTAAAAGTCTCACCATTATCTATTATTCCTGGATTGAATGTCTGAGTTGAAATACTTTGCATTTGAGTGGTCTGGGTTGTTAAGTGCAGAAGTGGTATCACTCCATTTATATTCCTACTCCTCTTGTCTATATGGGGTATTGATATGCCCTAGACCTGACAGAGGAAGAAGGAATTAAAAACTAAAAAAGAAGTGTAAAGGATTAAAACTATGTCATAGAGGACAGGGTGCTGCCCTCTCTTTTGAGCGGGGACTAAAATGATGGTAGCCCACCTCTAAGGTACATCCTCTGACTCCATAACTATAGGTCCCTATCCCACCTATCCCTTCCAAGAACCAGTAGTATGTTAAAGTGCACAGTGAATGGCATCACTGCAGGAAAATGAGGACATTCAGCTGCTATATACTTGGGAGCGTATTATTGTGAGGGCTGAGATAGGTGTCTGGTTTTCTGGTGGTTTTGGTTGGTTGGTTTCTGTTTGTTTTTTGGTTTGGCGGGGACTTGTTTTGGTGGCTTTGTTGATTGGGGGTTTTTTTATTTGATTGGTTAGTTTTCTGGGTTTTTTTGTTTTGGTTTGGTTTTTTTGCAAAGAGTGAAATTGCGAATTCCACTCCACCCTGTGCAGAAAAATAAATGTAGGGCATCTCAAACATTTTGTGCGTGCCACAACAAATAAACATTGGGACTGTGCTCTTTTGTAAGTCATCTGGGATCAAATCTTGGGATTTCGAAAAAATTTGGAAGAATCTGAGGTCAGTTCTCTAAGTAAATTGAATTAATTCATTCCTAAGTGATCAAATTGGAAATAGGAATGTTAGCAATTGTGAGTTGTATCCATGATAGTCACAGCCTGCTTTAGGAAACCAGAGTTTTTTGTTTTAAACATATTATTAAATCAATAGATATATTGTGTGTCAAAACAGTAAAAAAGCCATAAAAACATAAAACCATGCATGAAGAACATTTTAAATAGAAAGACAAGGGCATGTGTTAAATTATGACAGAAATTGATGGTATGCTCTTAGCAATGAATTGACTTCTGCTGCCAAAAATCTGTACAGCTCATCCCAGAAAATCAATTTGCCTGTAACTGTTTTGTCTGAGAACTCCACAGTGTGTTGAGTAATACAGTGTAGATATTTTGAGTATCATATGAGGATATTAAAAGAAGGCTCAAAATAGGTGTAATGTCAGACTTCACATTTGTCGTGTCTGGTGTGTGCTGGGACTTCATGACAGAGAATCTCAAGCTTGCTATCCCTTGATATATTTTTTTCATGTTCGAGGAAAATATTTGTTGATACATTTGTCTGTATAAGTAGTACAGTGCTGCATCTTAAGACCAAAAGCATGAATATTCTAACTGCTGTCAAGTATGTGGTTTGGACTTAATTTTAAGACAACTTGGCAAACAAGAGCTTCTTAATGAGGAGTTGGCAAGAGGATTAAAAGACAGACTTTTGAAGTGTTAATAAGCTCCCACCAAGCTTGAAAAGCAGCTGAGGAAGAATGAAAATGCTGACATGAAGCCGAATGGTTTGAGGCTGGTATCATAAGCCAACCAGAAATGGGAATCATCCACTTGATAGGCATGAAAAGAGTTAGGTGGGATGGGGATGGGCTGCAAGGCTTTGAACGTATCGATGAAGCAGCCTGTGTTTGGTATGGTGAAGTTGTCAATAAAAAGACTTACAGAGGAGAATTATGTCCTCCTGCAGTGGTGTTTTTTACCAAAAGATGAAAACTAGGAAAATCGTGTTCCTCAAAACCAGTAAATGAGTTTTTCACTCTGATTTTGTAGAGCCCTTAGATGATGATTTCATGTGACTTAAGGCTGATTGTGTTGTAGATGGAGAGCAGAAATCAAGTCAAAGTATGATTCTGCAATCTGGCAAATCTCTGTGGAGATTCTGACAAAATAATTTCAATGTTAATACTTAACTATTTCAATGCTTTGTAGAGAGAGCAATAAGAAAGAAAATATCTCTGATTCTTACAGCTTACTTGAAGTAACTTCTCAGGTGAATTTGAAACAACATTCTTCTCTCCTTTGACTTCTCAAAACCAAATCATAGTCCCCACTCATCCCAACCAAAAAAGGGCACAAAATCAACTACAAAAAGCAGTCTAGGAGATTTGGGCTCCCAGAAGAAATTTAACCACTGGACATTTTGTCTCTTGACTTTTTCTTCGTTCTTTTGTTTTTGTTTCAGGCTACTATATTTGGCTTTTTTTTCAAAGGAGTTTCCAATTACAGAAAGAGTTCTCTAACAAAGAATGTTTCCAGGGCAGCAGATGTTTCACTCATTACATAATACTGAGCATGGCTAACCTTTAAAGCTTTCAACTGGGGCAGTAAGTGCATTTTATAAAGTACTTTTCTTGCTCTGAGAACTATGTCATTGTTATTATTGTTATTACATTTTCTCTTTTGAACTATTTTCTTTGCATTCTTTGGGATAGTTGCCATCTTCTGTTATGTGAAAGAACAGTTTGCATACAACACTGATGAAACAAGATTGAACGGGTTTATTAAATGAGTGTAGCTGGACTGATTGCTGATTATCATTCTTCCCATCTCATATCTTTTCAGTTTCTGTTTTCTGTCATTGGCAGTAGAACTTAATTTACTGGTACCAAACTTGACTTCATTGATTCCACCTGCATCTCATGAATGTGTATATCAATTCAGAATCTGCATTTTGGCATCACATATCTATAACTGCTTCAATTTTTATACCATTGGACAGCTTGAAATTACTGTTCAATAGGACAATTTAAACCGTTGAATATTAATATAGTAGAATTAGCCTGGGTAGTCTGGAGTAGTTTGAGTCTTTAGGCTTTTTTTCAGCTGATTTTTTTTGGATTTTGGGGTTTTTTTGGTTTTTTTTTTGCTCTCCATTTAGAATTAGTCTGAGGGGCAAATTTTCAGAGTCCTGAGTGTCCTGAATTATAGGGTCCATTAACTTAGTGATATTTTCAGCCATTTATAATTCATAAGTAGCTATTGAACTTGCTATTACAAAACTTTACTTCTGAAAGCCTTGTTATGTTTGATACAGGCATTTATATCATCACGTCACTGCCCCACTGTTTTGTAGCAGTGGTAATTGGTTTTGCTGGCAATCAGAAGAAAATCAGACTAAAAGCACAAATTCTACTTCTTAAGAAAGAATCTTAAATTGTTAGTAGTTTGCTTTGGTGTCTTTTCTGACTAATTTTAATTTATTAAATATAAAGCTGAAAATTTGTGGCTAGTTTCTTCACTTCCTTTGATAATCTTTACATACAGGACAGGAAAATATAGTAAATGCAAAGAAAATTCATGGTAATGGGAAACAATAATGCATTTTATTTAAGGCCAAAGTGTTCTCCATTTTTTCTAAAATATGTCTGGAAAGCTGTAAGACTTCTCAGTAACAAATCTGATGCTTAAGTGGCAAATTGTATATGATTGAGAAAACTAGAGATTTATTGCTATGTAAATATCACTTATTACAGTACTGGATTTGTGAAGTCAGTTTATTTTATCACCACCTCTTCTTCCTGTGATATACATGGTTTGAAATTGGAAAGGAAACCTATATTGGAAGGATATAGACGCCTGTTTCCCATTATATGAATAGTGTATTTGTTAGTGTCTCTCATGAAAATGTTAGTAACTAATTGTCAAACAGAGACACCAAATACCTATTTTAGTAATTTTTTTAAATTATGTTTGTCTTTAGTCCTTGTAGGAATTACAGTTAAAAGTGTGAAAAATATCTTTGTATTTCCCACCTCTGATGTTCTAGCCTTTGATCTTTGGGTTCTATGTCTGGTAATTTGATGTTAACATTTATTTATTTTTTTAAATCAATGTATAGAATACAGTTTGTTTTTCAGTATTAACTGTAGAACTGTGTTTGACATATCAAAAGCTTAATGCAGAAGTGATTTTGTTCTCACACAAGTTCACAATTTGCAGAATTCTGCAGCTCTGAAAACTGTTTTTTGTACAGGTGGAGGGAAAAAAATCCCTGCTGTTTCATCAAATTGTTTCTAGGCTTGGTGCCTTTGCTTCCCTGGGAATTGCTGGCCTGAGGTGGTTTGCTGTGATAATTCTTCTTGTTTTTCACTGTAGTGCTCTGATATGTTTGGAATGCTTTAGAAAATCTCAGCATCAAGCCTGGTTACATGCACTTTATGCCTGATTTTTGTGTTCATATGCGGTCAAAAACCAGTCTGGTACACAAATAGCTACTGCAGAGCCAACACTTGTTTTCTTTGCATATGTGCAAATTTGCAACAATTTAGCTGCCTGACGCAAAAAGCCAGTTGAGATTATTTTCAGTACCAGACCTTGATACGACTTACTTTCTGGATGAATTTCAACTAACTCAGTCCTAAGTCATCCTGTAGGAATGCTTCATTAAAATGTAATTGGCAAGCTTTTTATCTTTCACCTTGTCCTTAAGTTTATTTTTCCAATGTTAGAGGCCTCTATAAGATAATCACCATGTAGGTTGTAATATTTTCAGTTGTGCAATGACGAGATTCTCGAATGTTTACTTGAAAATTGCTGGGAAGGAACAGTCCTGTATTTGCATATGTGCGTGTTCAGACCGAAATGCAGATGACATCCAGCTGTTCCTGTTTCACAGCTGGTTGCATTAAGACTGGTAGAAGGTGGGCAGTGCATCTCTGAAGTTATTTTTGCAATACTAGTTTTTCTAATACTCATGTGATTTAGTCAAGTGACTTCAACTGTTACTTCTTTTAATAATTTTCATAACAATCGGATATGCAATCCAAAAAAAAAAAGAATCTTTAAAAGCATTTCTGGTAATATTTTTTTCTCTGGGTATTGACTGACTTGCTATTAATTTGTGGACTAATTTTTTTTTTTCGGTTTTAATCCTGTTCAGTACTAATGGCATGCTGGAAGTAATGTTACCTTATCTTGTCTTTGGTTGTGGTGTGTATGTGTGTGTGTATGTGTGTGTATGTATGCACTTCATACTCTTATACGTTGTCAAATGTGCTTCAGAGAACTTCCATAGTTCTCTAACATGTCCGTGTGACTTCTGTATGCTGCAAGTGCTGTTTTAAGTGTTTGATAACGTCCTTACTCACTAACCCCTCCTGAACTGACTTAACTTTGTTGGATAGTGTATTTTATAATGTTCCATTCTGTAGTAATTTTAAGTTATCTGTGATGCGCATGCAAAGTCTGATTTCTGCAGTGAAAACGAAATGCATAAGCTGGAGTTGCATACTTACCTGAGTAGAAATTGGTTTGCTTCAAAGTGAGTGTGATATGGACAAGCACACTGATGTGAGCAGTAGCAGTGAAGGTGTGCTCAAACAGACAAGCAACCAGACTGCCAGCTGCAGTATGTTCTGGTTTTTAAATGGTAATAGTGGTGTCTGTTTGCACTTGCTGTGTACATTTAAGCCTGTGTTGGTACATGAGTGTGTTAGAATCATAACTGTATTTTGTGTTTAAAAAAAAGCAAACAAAACAGTTTGTAAAGGTTTGATTGGCAGGGGTATAGTCTGTGGTGGTTGCATTCCCTATTGCTTTTCAAAGTGATTTCAGGTATCATCTTGAAATACTTCCAGGTCTTGAAATCTAGTTAAACAGAAACAAAAACTGAGGCAACTGAAACAAGAACAGTCATTCAGATTTATTGAATGCAGTTAACATTGAGAACCACCTTGACTGTGTTCTTTCTGATGCTGTGGAATACAGCTGGGAAATAGTTTTTAGAAAGCCAAAGGAAGCTCTATTGTTGATGTATTTCACTAATGTGACGTTTAAAAAATTGTATTCATAGCTTTAGTATTAACCACTATATCCAGTAATAATTTCAGCCCTTTAGCATTTGTATTTAGATTTAATTTTTATGAACAGTCCTAGAGAGAAAACTTGTAAGTGTCCAAATCCTCATTGCTGCTCAAACTTGCTGAGTTTAGACCTTCAGGTTCTATATGCTCTTGCTCCACATAACTAAACGTTTATTCTCGTTTAGGATCACCTGTTTCTGCAAAAATTGGTCTTTTTTAATAATGTCATCATCTGTTTCTTCACACCAACTTTGCCATGCCTTTACCTTCACCACTGTTGTGAAATTCTGTGTGGAGATTTTTTTACTGAGGCCAGTAGTTACAGGATAAGGGGCAATTTCAAACTTAAAGAGAGTGGGTTTAGGTTGTATTTCATTCACAGTGAGGGTGGTGAGACACTGGAACAGGTTCCCCAGAGAATCAGGGCATCCAGATTGTGGATGCCACATCCCTAGAAGTGTTCAAGGCCAGGTTGGATGGGGCTGTGAGCAGCCTGGTCTAATGGAAGGTGTCCCTGGCCATGGCAGGGAGGGTGGAACTACAAGATGTATAAGGTCACTCTGCTCCCACTCCAAATAATTTTGTGATTCTGGTGTTTGAAATGTGTGTGGAAGAAAGAGGGACAAGATGAAGGCTTAATGCAGCCCAGCTGTATCTCTTTGCTGGGTATGACAGTGATTTAACTTCTTCAAACAGGTCTTTAAAGGCAATTAGAACTCTTGTTTTAATTTCTGTCTCTTTTCAGCTTTAATAGCTGATATTGTTTATCTCAAGAAGTATGTTGTCTTGCCTGTTAGTTAATGTGACTGTCCAATGTGTATGTACATGCTTTGTAATACTTTTTAAGGGACACTTCCAAGTTCACTAATTAACAGAAATTCTGCACTGATTGGTGTGTTACAAAACAAAGATTTAGCTGGCATCAATGAAGATTCTTTTAGACAAATGGGAAACATAATGTTCTTCCTGTTCCTTCAACAATAATGCTATTTAATCTCAGTACAAGATAAACAGTGGTCTGTGTGAATAAAGAATGAGATATCTCCCTTCTTTAGCACTCCAGGGAAAGTTTGTTTCTGTATTTTCAGAATCTGTATACCCTTTTTGTCTTCTGATTAGTTCATTGGAAATTGAGATGTTGCTTCTATAAAGACTTGGTCACGTAGCTGTATTTTTGTATTGAGGAGTGAGGTGCCTGTGGTAATCATTGTGGTGTCTATGAAGTTTTGCCTACGGAGGTGGTTGAGAAACACAGTAATGCTTCTCACTTACTCAGATTGTAGCCAGCAAGTTTTCCAAGTCTTTCAGATGACTTCTTGATGCACTGTCTTCTGTCTATCCGGTAATGTCTTTCTCTTTTAAATTAGCACAGCAAATTCAGAGTTTTCAGTGATCTTTAGGTTAGCTCCTTTTAAGAGTAAATCTGAAAGCAGTGTGCATGTGCCTTTTAAAAACTTCTTTACTGCCAATAGCCAAATATAATTCATTTGCAAAGTTATAGATTTGTGCAGAAGACCTGAGTTAATTTTAAACAGCTGCCTTGCTTAAAACTCTAACTGAGGAGGCTGTCTGCAAAATAGATGTTTCAACCACAGTGAACAAAAAGCGATGAAGTTATTCTTCAGTCTGGAATAAAACTAATTTCCTATGCAGTCTGGTTACAAAAGTATTTCTAGTTATGAGGGAAATATCCCGTCTTTCTAAGTTGGTCAGTCACCGGTGTATGCATGCTACAGGTTTCCACATTACAAGTACTTTGTAAGTAGTGTTTTATACGCATTGTAGTTTGTGGGTACTGTCGGTATGTGAAAGAAGATGCAAGTTTAATAAATTGCAATGTCATGTGCTTGCCATTAATCTCTTACAGACATTACTACCTTTTCAGGTAGTGGAATGCTTATTGATGGGGAAATAAAAGATTAAGATCAACTTGATTTTTCTGGGTAAAACTATGCTAGTTGGCCTCCTGAGCTTTATATTAGACTTTTTTGAGAACATGTGAGGTTAGCACTCCAGTTAGGAGTGAACTCAAAAAATATCCCTTGATGTCCATACACACTACAAGACATTATACAAGACGTAAATTTATTTTATTGGTTTTATACATTGAGACACCAGCATTTGTGGCACTTCTTTCCAGGAGCTAAAAGAAACAAGCAATTACTCAAGGAATTGCCAGTACATAAGCCCTAAACCCAGCTATTTCTGAATCCACTCTGTGAGGTCTTATTCTTACTTTGGAGTGAATACATACATACAGTTTTCCAAGAATGCTGCCTTCTTGTTGATTTAAGGTGTTAGTATTTTTATGTAGATTTTTATCAGACTGGTGTTTGTAACAAACCCTTTCCCTTGAATGCTTTTGTATGCAGTTTCATGAAGCTTGTATTTCCTTTTCTTTAGGACACTTGTCAAACACTGCATGTATTTGTACCATTTTTTTTGTAGACTTATGCTGGCTTTCTAGCCTAATTCTAGAAGATAATTTGACACTTACCAGCTTTTTAGAATCTACCTGGTGCTTTAGAGACTAGTGAATAATTGAAGAAATTTCTAAAGATGTAATTTTTTTCAAAATTTATAAAAATTATAAAAGTAGAATCCTTTTCACCAAGACAATTTCTCTGTGAAATCCCTGCTTAAGAAAGGTCTTTGACTTTTGTAAAGATAACAACTATGTTTTTGATAGAACTTGATGAAGAATTGTTAAATTGCATTTTGATTGTGAGAAGGACTTGTGTTCTTTAAGCAGCCAACCTTAAATGAACTGTGAAAGAGAATGCTTTGTCATATTTCTGGCATTTTGCATTGAAAAGATGTTATTTTCTTCATTCCTGCATGTTTGTACTAAACAAATCTCATCTTAGGCATGTTGTACTAAGTGCCTTAAAGTATGGTCTATGCTGGATGGTTTTGTTTTTAATCTACAAAACTAATTACTACCCATGGGAATTCCTTTTAGAAAACATGGAGGGTTTAAAAGTGCATCTTTTATTCTGAATACTTTTTTTTCCCCCTTTATGTAAAAAAAATAATTTTGGTCCTAAACTGCTCGCAGCAAACATTCCTATTGCATTCAATGAGTGAATTGGAAAACTAACTTCACTTAAATAATTTTTTCATAACCCTGTGGGTTCATGTGGACATTAAGTTTGTAATTCCTCAAACAGTATTGCTCATATTGTTAAAACAGAATTTTCAATTTTTGTTTTCAGTTTATTTGGTTTAAAGTGAAGTATCTTTGTAGACTTCAAAACCAAGATTATTCATGTTAGTTGTATGTTGACTTTTTTTTCAATATATCCTGGATTGTCATCACCCAACATGAAGGTAACAGTTTTTAGGTCATTTTTCCTGAAGGGAAGCACACTATTGTGTGTTACAGTAGAAATCCCAGTATTTTCTAAATGTTGAGTTTTTCTGTTAGTCTTGTGATGTACAGAACTGTGCTTATAGAAGATGGACAGAGGACAGTAGCTTTCAAAGTTACTCTTGGGAAAAGTTGCTGTGGTGAAACTTATGATAGATGGTCTCTTAGAAGAATGTTTGTTCCCCTGTCTGTTCAAATGAGTAGTGTTCATACTTTTTCCTGTATGAGTTATCACAAAAATAATGGAAAATAGTGGATTCATCTTGTCCCCCACAAATCCTAAGGGTTGTTTTTTCCCTGCAGTTCAGAAGGCAGAGTATTCTTGGACTTGATGAATTCTGTTGTTTCTATTTGTATTGGTGGCTGTCTGCTATTTCGTAATTTCGTGTCTATTTATGTTTCTAAAACTATTGCTTTAGTGAAGATCACTGTGGCTTAATTAACAGCTGTTATTTCAGTTCTCTTTTGAGTGATCTGTTGCTTTAAACCTTTCTGAAACTGGAGAACAAATTCCTGAAGAGCTGACTTGTAGTGCTTATTTGAAACCTTACTTATCCTTGTGGAAAAGGAACTGTTTTGAGAGACTTGGAACATTTTGAAAAACTCGCTAAATGTTGTGCTGACATACAAGGCTTTTGTGCCAAGTTTCTCAGCTGAATTGTCTGGTGACTCTGACTTTTGCCTGCTACATATTACACAGAGATTCTGTGAAGTAAAACATAGCCATGGCTAAGAGAAAAATCGTAAATATCATAGTGTATGCTCCTTAGCAGCTAATTGCTAGAGTTTTGTTGATCCCCACTGATGCAAATTTAGGAATGCATCATTTGTATTCTTCATTTGTATTCTTACCTTCCAAATCTTAGTATTTAATTTTTCAGGTGCTTTTAAATTTTCCTCCCTCTGTTCCCCCAGGAAAACTAAGTTCTCCCTCTAAAGCATATTTGAGGATAACATTAGTGCAATTCCAGGAACTCAAGCTGTGATTAAAAATACAAACTCTTGTGAGATTTTTGACGTATACTGTTATTGTTACTGTTTGGTTTTTTTCCTGCTATGTGTGCTAAAAGTAAATGTAGGCCATGATTTTAATGTTGCTTTGAGAGAACATGATACTGAGCTCTGCGAACATGACCCAGTTAATAAAAGGCTGGAATATTTAACAAAGGTTTTGGGTTAAAAAAAATTAAAACTATAGGATGCCAACCATTTTGCTAATTTTATCAGCTTTTTCCAGTAACTTGATTTAATTTCAAATGGTATTTTACAGATTGCAAGATACTCCAGCTCAGGACTTTCTTTTAAGAGGAGCGGAGAGTGGTTTCCTTCCTTCCTTCCTGCCTGCCTTCCTGCCAGCCTTCCTACCTGCCTTCCTTTCTATAATTCTGTGAACAATTCCAAGTATCTGAGAGGCAAACTGAAATATTTTAGACTTCACAGTTTTATCATTAATCCAGTGTAAGTCAGTGCTGCTGCCAAAAGGGTCATACCGCTACTGCTTTTGTGCTGACACAGGCAATCACTGGAGAACTGCTCTGGTTCAACACTAAGCGGGCTCTGCCAGGTTAGCATTCAGTCAGAGCAATTTCTTCTTCCAGTTCATTATGTGGTTGCACAAACTATAGTTCTGGACAGAAGCGAAGGTGGAAACGAGCAATGGCAGTGTGAGAAGGGACCTTTTAACTGAAGCACCAGTTTATAGAAGTTGAAGCCACTCCCCTTGCGTTTCTTGCTGACTTGCTTAGCTGTAAGGCACTTTATTGCAGATTCTGTGCTTTTTATGACAGTAAAGGTGAACTGATGCAGGTTTTGTACCTAAAGGTGATAGGAACTTCACAAGTAACTATGGCTCTGAAGTAATTTCCTTGTTCTTCAGGAGACCTAGGCGCTGAATACCTGACAAATTGAATAAACTTTTTATTGTTCCTGTTGATATGGTATCCATGTGTTTTAGGCGGAAATAACTGTCCCATGGCTTTGTCCTTTTCAGGGAAGCCAAACTCTTCTGATCCTCTGTATGGATTGCCCCACAAAAGCTGTTAGTCAAAGTGTTTAGAAAACATTGTAATGATAGTGTGAAAATCACTATGGAATAATATTTTAAAGGGTGCAGGTACATGTCCTTTTGAGTTTGAAAGGATTTGAAAAGTTGTTATTTCAGTGTAAGAAAATGAAAACTGTAGCTGGAATATAGAGGTACAGCAAATTTGCTTGAAGTTATTTCTGTTTCCGTCCCAGCTTTGACCTCATGCTACAGTAGCTTGCAATATAGTGTTTGGCACCCAAATTGCATAATCTTATGCTAAGATTTCTTAGTAAATATGCAGGATGGATGACTGATTTTTGGCTCCGATGAGTACAATTATTACCAAAAGTCTTAGAAGTCTTGTATGCCGTGAAGATGGAAAATATCTTTCAGTATAATGTCAGTAAGAAAGAGCAGGATAAAGACAGGAGGATAAACCAGGTTGTAGGGAGCAGGATTATACTGCCTTCCCCAAACCACCTTTCTGTTAGCAGAGGACAGTGTTTCTGCAGTTACTGGAGTTTTCAGTTTTGGTGCGCTTACTATTTTGGTCGTATCCATGAACCGCCACTCCTTGGTAGGTGGGACCTTGGCAGCTGTAGCAGTCTTGTTTTCAGAGATGGGAACTGGACTTCATTGCTCATTAGCTTTTTAGATGGGATTCCCAGAAATCTGGTGGTGGAATCAAGGAGATCTAGAAGAATGTGGTCCCTAGCTTCCTACAGAGGTATAACAATATTCAGGTTCATTGCTTGACTGCTACTTTTTAAATATGTGTTACTCATCTTGTAAAAATGAAAGATTTAATGAGCTTTGCATACTTGAAATTGTGCTTGAGGTGTTTGAGCGTAGGCTGTCAGCTAGGTTTGTTCTTAATACAAACTTGTGTTTCACTGCTTTGACATCATATGTGTAGTGAACATCAGTGGCGTTGGGAGAACAACTCTTTCCAGGTCTGGAATGTGCAGCTGAGCAGCGATGTGTACTGTCTGATCAGCTGATGAAATGTGGGTTTGGATGTGTGATTTTTGTAAATGACTTCCAGATGTTATATTTTCCAGCTGAATGTCTTAAGAGTGCACTGTTAGGTCTAGGTTATAAAACAAAATAGATGAAATGTGCAGAAGATAAAGTAGTGAGCCTGTACTTATAATTGTTCTCTCTGTGTCAAACCAAAAGACAATGTGATTCTGTTGTCAATTTGTTCACAAGTAATGGCAGAAAAATATGGATGCTTTTAGATTGGGATGCCTACACTAATTTATAGCCTGTGAAGAGCTTGGACAGTCTAATAGACAATACAAAGCAATTTCTCTGTAGCTGCTGTGTTAAGAGTTTTGAGTTATCCTTTATCTCACTAAAACTTCCTTGTGCTAAAACATGACTGCTATGGTGCTAGAACTAAAATCTGATTACCAGCAATATCTTTCAGTATCTTTTTTGAGCAGCAAAAGTCAAAGTTTGTTTTGCAGTTTCCCTAGACTTTTCAGGAATTCTCTGTATAAGAATTCAGTTTGCAAAATTTTTTTTCCAAAGTTCTAAATCCTCACAGTTGATGAGAGAAGGGTTTGAATTTGAAAGCAGAGTGTTTGACTTCTCTCTCTTTGTTTTCCCCAGGAAGTACTGAGATAATCATGATAGAAGACAAAGGTCCACGAGTGGCTGACTATTTCGTAGTGGCAGGGCTCACTGACACAGACACAGCAACCCTCCTGGACCAAGAAATAAGCCGACATGAAACAAAGTCAACTGGTCCCAAGGCTCCAATTACTGACATTGCTGTGATAATTAAATCAGCTGGTGAAACTGTCCCAGAGGGATACACCTGTGTCGAAGCCACCCCTACAGCCCTCCAAGCCAACTTAAACTATGGAAGTCTAAAGAGTCCTGAACTTTTTCTTTGCTACAAGAGAGGCCGGGACAAACCACCTCTTACTGACATCGGGTGAGATTTCTATTGCAGTTCAGCCTCCTTCAATAATGATAAAATTTTACTCTTCATAGATGATGGTGAAAACAGATGTGAGAAAACTTTCTAAAAAGTACTGTTTGAATCTGTATTACTTATTGTGTGTTTCTATAGAATAGGTTGAACAGAGTGTCAATCTGCTAGTGAATTTGTGTTTTTAAAATTAATGATAATGTTTTAGTTTAAAAGATGGGAGAGAGAGATGAAGCTGATAAAATATGAGAAATTAAGTTCTCTCAGTTTTATGAAAGGTATAGAATAATGCAGAATTAATTTATAGAAATTATATAGTCCAAATCCAGAAATATTAACATGCTTAATCTGAAAATTATGACTCCAGAGGTCAAAAACTATTACTTTGTGGAATTTCACTTTATGGTAAAAGGTACAATTTAAAAATGTATAAGGACATTGTAGAACCACTGGGGATATAATGAAAAAGAAAATAGAGCATGGTTGTGGGGTACCGTTACAGTTACAGCAAAATAAAGAATGTGTATGTTTCTTCCTACTTAGTTATTAAATGAGTAGTAAAGAATAAAAATAATGCGTCTATATATACACTTCAATAATTTCAGTGATTTTTGTTTATAAGCTTAAACGCTTGGGCATAAAGCCTACATACCCTCTTTTTGACTTTCAATTTGAATGCTTACTGACAAACAGGGCCCAGTCAGGGGAACACTAATAGTAAAATCTTGTAATGACAGCAGCTTCAGGGCAAGACAGTTCTCTCGTAAGGGTTATAGTTCAAGTTGTATAATTAACCTGGTACATTCTAATTTCTGTTCATCTTGGTCATGTAAACTGCACTCTGATAGTCTGCAGTGAAACTGTGATTTTTAACATAATCTTTTCTCATGTGTGTGACTGGCACTGCAAGAAGAGGTGTGAAATTATATTTTGAATGATTTGTTAAACTTCTGTAAGTTCTAGCAGAAGGAAGAATTTCCAGAGAGAGTGTTTCCTCAAAGGAATTCCTGAACAACCAGTTTTCGGCATGTGCCTTTAAGGAAGCAACTTGCTTAGCACATGTTTATTTTTGTGTCTCCCACAACCTTAGGAGCTTGAATGCTTGGGTAGATTTTGTAAACAAAATAGGCAATTAGTTGGCTAAGATGGTGGTATTTGGCATATAGTATTTATTCTGTGTTTTGTTGTACACAGATGTAGTTAGGGTGTCACACCTAACGCATCATGGCAGGCTTTTCTCTCTGAGCAATGATGCATGCTTTCCCCCTGCTGTTCCTCCTGTTTTGCAACTATGTGCAAGAGGTGGTTAGAGCAATGCTTTTTCTGGGTTTTTTTTTTGTTTGTTTTTTTTTTTGTTTTGTTTTGTTTTGTGGGGGTTTTTGTTGTTGTTGTTGTTGTTTTTTGTTTTGTTTATTTTTGGGGTTTTTTATGTGAATTCCAGTGTGTTCAAATGAAGTGGAGTTCAGGCAAGAAATGCATGTGCAGTCTGAAGGCTAATTTATGCTGTTTTCTATTATTTTACTAAAGAATATTTTACCTTTGAGCCTGTCTGACATTCTGAACGAACTTAATATGTATAGGAAGAGCAGATCCTTTGAGAGGGTGAAATGCATACTGTTATGTCAAGGTTGTTAGTATATGTGTAAAGCTGAGTTATGTCATAGTGGGAGCATTCAAGTGATTCTTGATAAATGTTTGTGTCTGTCTGTGTATTTCTTTCTGTGTTATTTTTAGGGAAAGTAGTTAAATAAATGCTGTTTGGAGAAGAGGGAGATAGGGATATGCTCTACAGTTTGTCTGCCACTGTCCTTGTGTTCAGTATTTCTGTGCCCTCCATCCTCATTCCTTTATATTTGTCCACTGCCTGTTGAATCGAAGTGTCTGTAAGTTGCTAGAGGGAATTCCTGCTGCAATTATTTACTTGCATATGGCTGGGCTATGTGCCATGCCTCTGGATGTTACATTTCCCAGAATTAATCAGATTAATTATTTGGAAAAAAAGTTAGTTCGAAATTCGTTGGAAAAATACAGTTTTGTTCCTAGAATAAAAGATCTCTAAGGTTCTTTTGCTACATGTAGCTGTAAAATTTAGTATCTTAAGCTATGAAATAATTTAGCTACTGTCATTCTGTTGCTTTCCTCACCATTTTTTTTTGCTGTTGTTCTGAAAAAAGACAAGAACTGTGATTTGAGATCTGGTTTGGTTTAGGTACAGTGAGACTTTCAAACAAAATCTCCTCTCACTCGGTTTTACACTTGAGTTAAAAATCTGTTAGAATTCCAGCACATATTTCTTATATGGAAGAAAACCTGATAGAAAAAGGTATTTTTAAGTACAGGCGGTTTTGCAGTTTGTAACACAGTACAGAAAAGAAAGACTATCAGACTCCTTGTCTGAGGCAGAGGTTCTTGTAATACCAAGTAATGCAAAAGTTAGGTAACTTGCATTGTGTAAGTAAAGAAATTCTGATTTTTTTTTTTTTTAACTTTTTTTTTTTTGTTTGTTTGTTTTTTTGTTTTTAACTAGCATGGGAGGCTTTAGTTTGCTTAGGAGTTCTGTGGTAAGAACCCTTGTGATTCTATATGCCTGATTTCTGAAAATATCTGCAGGAGTATTAGTTGAACAAATCATCTTCGTTATTAGACATGTATTTCAAAAAAGAAAGTGAACTCATACTTCAAGAACAGTAATAGAAACTGGAAGATGTTCTTAACAGCCAGCCAACAATGTTCCATTGTTCCTTAATCCCACTGGAGTGAAAACTGCAGCTGGGTGTTTGGAACCATAGGGTAATAATGATGAAACTAATAACTTGTTTGTTCAAACAAATAATAATAGAGGTAGCAGTAGAAATAAAATATTTAAGATTTTCCCTTTGCTTGATCCACCACTTTTGTGACCTTCCTAGTGTTTACAATACTTACATAAATTCCTTTATTATTCAATATTTGTAAAATAAGAGAGGTGGAGGAGTTCAAAAGGCTTATTTTGCACAAGAACTGTGAGAGGCAGAATTGTGTTTGGACCTAGAAAAGGAGGAGTCCAACTGGACAACAGCCCTAGACAAATGCAATTCGCAAAAGCCTGACTCATTAGAAATGGTTTTCCAGAGCAAAGTCTTCTATGGCTTGAGGTTTTTAGATTAACAGCCTCAAGGTTGTATTTCTTCTTTCTAAACTCTATTACCTGATGCATTGAAGTGGACTTCAAAGTCAGTAAAACTGGGCATTAGAGAACTTCCAAGTACAATGTCAAACAGTCTTACAATGAGATGATAAGATTCTTTTGGCCTTTCAAAGAAACGACCTAACATCTAGAGGAAACTAATTTACATTTTGTTTGAAATGAAACTATATTGACGTTGATAGAATAATGTAGCAAATAATGAGTACTTAGGATCAAGGCCAAACTATAAACGTAAAGAAACAGGAAACAAGTCTAACCCTGATCAGTACTAATTAATCAAAGGCAGACACTTGGAAGTTGAAACAAGTAGAAATAAACTTACCCTGTCAGGGAGGACATTGTATATACAAGGTGTCGTGTTCAGTATTTCATGCATCACTTCGAAATGTTTTTCTCTGAATCATTAAAACCATTGTTTAATTTGAGTGATTCATGGGGTGGTAGCTTTCTTCAGTTTGTTTGCAGATACAGCTTCATACTGTAAGTTCATAACTATTCATGAGGTTAGGAAATGGTGTGGGATTAACAATGCTTCTCTAGTGTAGATGTAGAGGTGTGTGTTGCTTTCATTTTCTTTTTTCTTTTGATGAGAGGTGAGGGTAACCCCACTGATAAAGTCTTAAACACTTAAAGTATTTTTCTTAGAATACTTGTAAACATATTAAATTGAACTGCTGGAACAGTCTGATTAGTGCTGTGTTCCTTCTCATAAGCTGTCTGCTGACAAATGTTTTTGTAATAAATTTGTATTTTTTTGGTTTTATTTAAAATATATGAAACTGAAATAAAACTGAACTGAAACTTCAATTGGAGACTGCTCTGTTAGTATTTTCTTTGTATTAATGTAAGACAGTGATGTGGAGAGCTCATGTAAAGTCCTTATGCACAGTGGATGTGGCCTGAGGGCTGTTGTCATTGTAGTTGTTGGAGTTGTTAGAGGTTTTTTAACTTCATAGAGGAGATAACCCCATAAAAAGAACAAAATACATGTCCCTCCAGAGCAATACTTTGTTTAGAAGTAGTCTAATTACATGTACTTTCTCTATACATATCTTGAACCAGTAGGTAGTATGTTAATACTTAGGTTGCAACTTGGAAATGCTGGTATTAGGCTGCTTTTGAACCTGAGACTATACATTGTTTTAAATGTAGCAAGTCTGATGATCAGAGTCTTTACAATTGAAACTATTGTTGAATATTATTGTCTCCCATGAACTAGTTGAATAAATTTGCAGCCTGGTAGCTACATCAATATAGTGTCAACTCATGTGACTTCTTTGCTTTTTAAAAGGATTCTAGGACTGTAATTCATGTGTGTCTTCAATACTATGACAAGATTTGTGTTTGTTCTGTTGAATTGGAATAAACAATAATATTTGTGTATTCCAGTTCAAAGATGGAAATAGTATTTAAGTAATTTTGGAAATTTAATCATGTATATGTTTTTTTATGTTTTGAGAGTTGTTGGATATGAAAAAATACTCTTTTTTTATCTTAGACACATGAGCTTTTGAAGATTTTAGTATTTTGGGACAGTAAATATGTATTGCCTGGTTATTTTTCTGTTTTAAAGCTGTGATGGACTATAAGTGGGAAGCTGGAGATCACAAAGTTTTAATGTGTTATCTTTCCCCTAAGTCTTGTTATGATAAAAAATGATTTGAAGGTGACAAGTGCTCTGTACATACTGCAGAGAACCAAGCAAATGGAGCCATTGCTTATTTGGGTGTGGAATGGGAGATAAAGCTTGCCCTGTAATAGCATCTGTGCATTAAAAATGTTCAGGTGTATGTTTTGACTTCCACATTTTTTCTTACAATCACTTTCTAATATCGTTAGGTTAGGGAAAGAAAAGTTTTAGCTTATTTAGTTGCTATGAAGCTGTAAATGATCTTCCATTTTTTTGCTAAGAATACGATGGCCTAAGTTAGTGATCTTGCAAAAGGTAAAAACCCATGTGCCACATGAATGTTGCTGTACAGCCATGTAAGAAAGATGTATTCTGCTTTCTAGGAGTACGGTCAACTGTATGCACTGTTTCTTTTCTCTAGAACAAAGTGTTTGTCTTCCTGTCTCATTGTCTTGAGTGCTGTTATTCAAACTGTGAATGTCAATTATTACTGGGTTTGGATTGTTTTTTTCTCTAAAAATTCGTCTAGGAAGCAAACTTCTGTCTTCTGTTGTACTTTTCCAAGAATATTTGTTTTTAAAAAAACAACCAAATTAACAAACAGAAAACCCCCCAACCCCCAAAAAACTCTTACCAAAAAAAAAAAAAACAACAAAAAAAAAAACCCAAAACCAAAAAAAACCCAGAAAAAGACAAGCTTTAAATGATTTAGCAGGCATTTTAGTGATTAAACTATCCAGTGTCATGTGTGCAAGCAGTTTATAGTTTGTATTTATTTTCCATTGATAGTGCAGCATTTCAGCTAGTTCTATAACTAAATCCCTTTCTGTGTGGCTTGTTTTTACTTTTCTGTAACTCTGATTTGTTCTCACAGAGAGTTCAGTATAGTTTTAATATTTCTGAGCAGTTTCTTAAATCTCAAGTGCTGCAGGACGAAAGACAATGTAAAAAAGGCACATTAAAATGTTGCAATGATGACATAGGTTGCTAATGGATGGACAGTTTCTCCGAATTTGTCCAAGTACCTTTGTATCTATGAATGCACATAATACTTTTGTTTCCTTGCTGTGCACAGTGTTCTATATGAAGGGAAGGAGCGCATAATTTCGGGCTGCGAGGTGATTCAGGCTACTCCGTATGGCCGTTGCGCTAATGTTAACAACAGCTCGGCTTCTTCGCAACGCATCTTCATCACCTACCGAAGGGCCCCTCCAGTCCGACCTCAGAACTCACTGGCAGTAACAGATATCTGTGTAATTGTTACCAGCAAAGGGGAAACCCCTCCTCACACATTCTGTAAAGTGGATAAGAATTTAAACTGTGGTATGGTGAGTATTTGTAAGCTTGAGTTTTTCTTTCCTTTTTTAACTCAACAGGTCTGTTTAAAGGAGGAGCTCCTAGAACTCTTCTTGGCACTATTATAATTGTGTTCTATGACTACATGATAATTCCTTCATCCTTTATACCATGTGTGAGATGTCAGTTTTGTAGGTTTTGTTGCTTTGATTTCCTTTTGTTTTAGAAATTACTGTTTTGTACTGATTACTCACTACTTCAGTTTGCATATTCATGTCTAGATGCTATTTAGGAGTATTGCAATGATTTTTTTTTTTTTAATTATCTTTCTACCACCCTTTGTGAATGCTGACTCTTGGGATGAATCAGAAACACTTCTATCTTAGTTTTTCATAATGCCTTTGTTACTAAGAAATTGTAAGGGTGATAATTACTGCTTACAGTTTCTCAGTGTGCTTTACTTAAATTGATTCTCTTTTATTTAGTCTGTTTTGCATTTAGTTTACTTGGAGTGGAATAAGTGGGTTTTTTTGAATGGTAGAATGTATTTAGACAAGCTGCAAAACCACTATGTCTATAACCAGTATATAGAAATATGATAAAAGCTTCAAGTTATGATGATTAGAACTTGCCTTCCCCTCATGAGGTTCCCATAAGAGTCTCCTTTAAATAACCAAGGAAATATGAAGGTAGAAGTTAATCTGCTTCACTTTTGCCTGTTCTTTTGTTGAAATAAGTGAGAGAGTAGTGTGGTGGTGTGGTTATTTTATGTAAATCCTGTAATCACTAGAAAAGGAGAGAAGGTTGAATTCTTGTCTTTGTCATTTACAGGCACTCAGCAACCACTCATTTTTTTCTGTGATGCTTTTTGTTAAATGTCTGATTTGTTTGTAAAGGGAGTATATTCAAACGCTTGATTTCTATTGCTTATTGTCATCTTTGCTGGTTCTAAGATGAAACTTGTGTCTTTCAGTGGGGTTCCAGTGTATACCTTTGTTACAAGAAGTCTGTGCCAGCTTCTAACTCTTTAGCATATAAAGCTGGTAAGTAATTTTAGAAGCTATCTAAACATGCCAGCAAAAAAAATTCAAATGTCATGTTGAAATAGAACAATAATTGAAACATTTAATTGCTCTCTGTCAGGATACTGTTCCTGGAGGATGTCAGTTGAAATAAGCTTCTAGAATGCCTTCTTTGCTCTCCCCATTTTTTCCCAGGAAGAAAAAAAAGCTTAATGGGAATAGCATCGTTCTGTATTTTGACAGGCTTGGTAGCTTAGGAGCTTTAGCAACATTCATCTTAGCAAACATTTCAGATGTAAAAAAGGACTTCATATTTCTGGTGTCGGTGATAATGGAGAAGGAATAATTAAAATCTTGTTCAGCCTTACTTGTATTTCTTTCTATGTCTAAACATCTGTTTAATTTGAAAGTTAAATGTGTTTCTTTCCTTCAGTTCCGCAATGATATTCTTGTTCCTTATTTGAGGACAGTGAAAAATATTCTGAAAAATAAATGACAGGTCTGGCTTTTAAAAGTTTTTTAATGCATTATTACAGATTTTTTTGTTTCTGAAGAAGCAAAAAAAAACTTCTAGAAGCATTTCTGCTGAGCACTAAGTGCACCAAATTCCTTTGAAAAAAGTAAACTACCACATAGAAGTTGAAAGCATTGACAATGAAGTCCGTGTTCCACAGAACAAGCAAAATGACCAGCAGTAGTAAACCCCTACTTCTATGCCTTTTTTCTACCAGCAAGAGTTAGCTTTGTTTCTGAAAGCTAAATAAACAATTGGTTTAAATTGAACATACAGAGTAGCAGAGAATGTGGACAGTCAGCTGGTTCATCCTATTTTCAATGAAGGTATTACTGATATTTTATAGTAAATTATCACTTTCTTCATAGGAATTTTTAATAAAATCCATTCCAGTGGCTCATTTAAATAATACAGGTAATTCCCAACTGGTTTGATGTTAAAATCTTCACTGGGTACTGTTTCTGAGCAGTTATTAAATGCATAACGGCACAGAGGATAATTTTGGTATTCATACACTACTTTCAAATGATTGATACTTGGATGGCTATGTCTTACTGTCAAACAAAAGACTTCATATTTGCAGCTATAATCTTCAGTCATAAAGTTCAGGTAACTGTTAGACGTAGCTATATTTTGTGGAAAATGTATTGCTTGCAATATTTAGGCCCTACAAAATGAATATGCTTACTTTTCCTTTTCCCTTCCTTGAGGCTTAATTTTCAGATATCCTCAAGAGAACTATGAATCATTTCCACTGTCAGACTCAGTACCTCTCTTCTGTCTTCCTATGGGAGCTACTATTGAGTGCTGGGACCCTCAAACCAAATATCCACTACCAGTGTTCTCAACATTTGTACTGACCTGCTCTTCTGCAGAAAAGGTATGGCTCCACACTGTTTTTGCTTTTATTTCTGATGGCTG
Organism: Dasyornis broadbenti; assembly: GCA_013397935.1. Taxonomy (NCBI): domain Eukaryota; kingdom Metazoa; phylum Chordata; class Aves; order Passeriformes; family Dasyornithidae; genus Dasyornis; species Dasyornis broadbenti. The sequence continues at coordinate 1,327,176 of VZRN01004184.1, forward strand.
CTGTGGAGATAGATAGGGATTGTTTCTTCTGTGTTTGAGAAATACATTATCTAATACTTCCCTTATAATATTATGTTTCTTAAGCCTTCATGTAAGATGAAAGTGAACCAAAACAGAAGCAGCTGGAAGAGTATGTGCAGTTTACTCCTGTGTAGGCTGAACCATACACTTAACAAAATCAAAGTTCACCACACATGGATTTCCCTGTTCTTTCATGTAATGGGAATGGAAATGTGGTCTGTATGGTAAAGGGAACTTAGCACATGTGTTAGCAATGTAGCAAATGGTTACAGATTTCATATGGTTACCTTAAAAGGCACTTCTATGTGACTTTATGTTACAGGGCTCTGTCCATATCTCTGCACATGAATTGGAAAGTAGTTACCAGAAAACAGGAGGGGCAGGGAGAGGGAATGTGCTGAGAGGTAACAGGTAAAAGGCTCTAATGAGCTTCCAACACTTAGTGATCTTGTTGAATTTGCATAAAGGGATAGATTCAGAACATGATCTGTCTTCTGCATCTGTGTAAGGCCACCAGCACTCAAAGGCATCAAAAATGTGTTGTATGGCTTGGCCTCCATGTGGGAAGGTAGTAGAGATACTCCTGATGAATCAAGGGAACCTTTGCTTGGGGTTGGTCTCCCAGCTGTTGTTTCAGCTTGCCAACTGTGTGTGTGTGCAAACTGTGTAAGGGAAGTAAGGGGTTGTAATATGTGATTGGCTTTCTGTATAAATGTGTGATTAGCTCTCTAATACACAGCAGTTTGGCTCTGTTGGTGATAACAGCTCAACTTCCACTCTGTCTCACTCTCCTAAAAGGGCAATTTATATACTTCTCCATTTCCAAAAAGAAAAAAATATTTTTCCAAAATATTAATGCTTCTTTTGCAAGGAGGGATGCAATAGCTGCTGTTTTCTTTGCTTGTTCTTCTTTTGCTAAGCTTGCCAGAATAACTCAGTTACAAAACTCAGACAAATAGGGAAGAAATATTAGAAAAGGTCATTATCTGTTTAGCTTGATAAAATGAGGGAAGTCTAAAATAATTTTATTGTTTAGTTTCTGTTCAGTAAATTCCCCTATCATTACCAAACTTTTCATGAAGGTTTGGGTTTAAGGTTGTGGTGGTGCGTTTGACCAGATGATTAATGGATAAGGTTTTGTAACAGAATGAAGGTTTGGTTCCTTCTCTTTCAATTCACTTAGTATGAATACTTTGTTGAGGAAGGTGCAATGAAAATGAGGAAGACAGTTCAAAGGATTTTGTTTACAGAGTTGCTTTGTGTATGTTACATAAATAAAGTAATTTCATAAGGTACCAGCAAAAGCACTGTCGTGTGTGCAAATACCAAAGATTTAAAGATGCTTCAAAAGTTCTAGTCCAATTTTCTGTTGAATAGTATGGCTGCTTAGCTGTTTTTCTTCATCTTTTAGGTTTACGGTGCTGCTATCCAGTTTTATGAGCCTTATCCCCGGGAGCTGCTAACAGAAAAACAGCAGTCGCAGCTGGGTCTCCTGACAACTGTGGAAAGAAAAGTGATTACATCCAAGTCCATCAATTCGAACAAATGTATCTGTCTTCTCTCACATTGGCCTTTCTTTGAAGCATTTCGAAAATTTCTTATGTTCATCTACAAACTCTCTGTCTCTGGACCTCATCCTCTTCCCATTGAAAAGTATGTAAAACATTTTTCAATTTGATGTGGGAATGTAGTTATAAGCTCAAGAAATCATGTGGTTTGTGCATGTCACAGTTACTTAGTTGGTATAGTTGATCCATCGTCTTGTTTGCACTGTTTAGCGTATGTTATAGTGATAGAACTTACTGCTGCCTCTGTTTAATAGTACTGGCTTTTGCAGTGCCAGCAAAGCTAACTGGATTTTACTCTGGGTTTTTTTTTTTTTTCAGAATGTGTCAAACCTGTTTACTTTTCTTTTAGTTACATCAAATACAGAAAATGGCTGAGCTGTGATACATGCTACATTTGCAGTCCTGAGTTTTAGCTTAATAAATAAAATTTATTTATTTATTCAGGAATGCTGTACATTAGCAGAGAATAACTATGTCTGTTTCCAAGCACTGCAGCTAATCAGGCTGTCTGTGAATGTGTGTGTAAACTGCAGAAGACGCTTGTCATGGTCCTGAAAGTTTGCTGAAAAACAATGCTGCCTTCAAATACTAGACACCTGGCAATGAAGTATATACTTTCTCCTAGCAGAATCTCTTTAGAAACTCTGTAGAACAGGGTTCGGCTGCCTGGGATTTCAAGTGGCTTGCCTAAATGCCAGTGTGTTCTTATCTTTTGCTTACGTGTCTGAAGCTGTCAGTGTTAGTTTTCAGGCACGAAATGTGAGTTGATGAAGCTTCTTTGTTTTAGTTTGCATCAATAGGCTCTTAAACTTATCAAAATAGTAAAGAAATCACAACAGCCTTTCTAAAACATGCTAATGTTAATTCTAACATGTGGTTAACATTGTTTTCAGGCCTTCATTACTCCCTGGTGCTGTTTTTCTAGTATCTTGTCTTCTTTGCAGGCATATATCCCATTTTATGCACAATATACCTTTCCCTTCACCACAAAGGCCAAGGATTCTTGTGCAGGTAAGCAAAACATTTGCATCCATTTTAAGCTACAGCAACAGCAAACCCTCTCTTGCCTTTGGTCTCTTCCTTTATGCTTTTTACTTGGCTATGAATACACACCTGCTGGAAGGCAGAGGGGAGGAGATGGATGGGCTGGCCTTCTCCCTCATTGATATAAACCTGGGACAATTTAGCAATTGAAACTAAACTATTTCAGACTTCAGGTGGTGTGGATGGCAGCAGTGTCCTACTTGCACTTTTGAAATATTTGCCACATATTACCCTTTCATTTTATAGGCACCATTTGCATTATCTCAGTGTAGGGTTGTTTTCTGTCTTTCCCTCACTTGTCCACCCACTGCTGTGGGTCAGAAGTTAGTCCCCTGGGGCTTTGTCTCGTGTGCTTCTCTGTTTAATCACCTAGCAGCAGTTACATGCTCAACACTGAGTCACAGGCAATTTCCTCTAATTCTCAGAATTGTTCCAGTGACTAATACAAGCTCTGTTCACTTAGTGAACCCAAGTCCCAAAGACACTGTGTCTGTATGCCAGGCAGTTTATGAGACTATGGACTTATTTTTATATTGGAATATTATATTGTATTAACTTTGGAGTTGTTCATATCAATCACATACTACTTTATGTGTTTCAGCTTTCTGCCCATGATGCATTAATATTGTCACAGCCAGTTTCTACACCATTGCCATTAAGGTATCATTATTAATGCTTTAAATGTATGCTACTTGAAAAAGTCAGAGGCAAGGAGGAGTCAGTCATTGAAGGAAGTCAAATATTAGTGCAATATCATTAAGTATTATAAACAGGAAGCTCAGTAAGCATTTATAATGTTACACAGACTTGTCTTGACATAGATGTGTCCCTTGTGGAAGTATAATATCACTAATGATCCTGAAATAAAGATGCATTGCCACATTATTGTAGGAACTCTGAAAGAGTAATGAGACGTTTGTGAGAAAAAAATACGTTTATTTAAGGATCTTGTGTTTTCAGAACAGTAAGAAGAATTAGTTTTTAATAGCATAGAGACTGCTATCTTGTTTTTTTTTTTTTCCTTTTTGGATCCAAGAGAGACAATAATATCAAATAGTTAGGTGAAATCCTTGAATGCACAAGTGTGGAAACATTTCATAAATTCGAAACTATGCATAAAAATTGGTATTTGTGCTTGAGTTGGTATTTGATGCAGTCTCTGTGGATATTGCCTGTATCTTCTGGGTTAGACATCCTTATGATTGTGACATGTGGTTTTGTTTCAATGCTTTTGTTGATTTTTGCTTTGGTTTTAAGTTGAAAACCAGAATCTTCTCCGCTTTTATTCTCTTGACCCCAAAAGATTATAATATAATATTCTTTATGTGGAAGAATCCCATATATAATCATATTTTTTACACAAGCACTTAGGTGAAACATTGCAGCCAGCCACCAAATTGTAAAGCAATATGTAAGCACTTTTTTAAGGACAGATTTTACACCCCTGTATTCATAAATGTCATTACAATTCCTAAATGTGTATAGTCCAAACAAATTAAATGGACGGTAAACTGTAGAAACTAAAGGCATTTTGCTGTCAGAATGATGGATTAATTTTGACTCATACTGGAATTTGATACTGTGATTCTAAGATCAAATGGATACTCCAGTATTTTTGTGTGAGGTAACTCATCACATGAAACTGCTGGTGTTATTTTTGTTTGAATTAGTTGTTAACCAATTAGACTTGTTTTTCTGTTATGAAGACAAGATGTCTGTGCATCTGTGAGAGAGAGTGCAGTGAACTACGCAAGTTCAGCAGTAGCATGGTTTAGCATATGTTTCTTTAGAAATAGAATTCAATTTTAGGTTTCTTTGGGGTAGTGTAAGCCTTAAAATGACATGATAGCTATTAGTTGCATAGGTAGGTATTTTAGGTGTGGTAATATTAGCACCATTCAACTAGTTGATCCCGAGCAGTTGTCAGAAATTTGATAGAACTGAATTTTTTTTTAAACCCTGTAACATTCTTCTTTTCTTCCCCCTTCCCATCCACACTTTAGTGGAGCAAACTTTAGCACTCTGCTTATGAATCTTGGACCAGAAAACTGTGCCACTCTGTTACTCTTTGTATTACTAGAAGGCAAGATCCTCCTCCATTCCCTTAGACCAGCTGTATTGACAGGAGTTGCTGAAGCTGTAGTAGCTGTAAGTACAAAGTGTTCTGTGCAGCAGTGAGAGAAATCCATTTAAACACCCCAGTTGTAACAAGGCTTTAAGTTAAAATGATTAATATACTAAGTGGTCATTTTTCCCAGCAATAGCATTTAATTCAATTACCCTAGCTAGTAAATTTTAGAAAGATCATAATTTTTGCATAGCTAACTGAGAGTTGTACTGTAAATAAATGATTAAACTTGGGGTCTTTTTTCTGACAGTGTTACAAAGCTTTTAGCCATTTCCTTTCAATGTCCTACATGTAACTTCTTGGTTTTTCTTTTACAGCATCTGTTATCTTGTTTTAATGTGTTTATTTCATTTAATTTTTCCTTCAGATGATATTTCCATTTCAGTGGCAATGTCCATATATCCCTCTCTGTCCTTTGTCTCTGGCCACCGTACTCAGTGCACCTGTTCCATTTATTGTTGGAGTTGATTCACGATACTTTGATCTGTATGACCCACCACAGGATATTGTGTGCATTGACTTAGACACAAACATGGTCTACATGTAAGTTCTATGGAGATTTTACATTTTTCTGTAGATGGAGAGATTGAAGTGCTCAGGGGATAAAACTGTTAAATGTTGTTTGATCCAACATGGTTTGTTTCTTACTGTCCCCTGTTCTTTTTTTTCATTTCTCATGCTTCAAAGCAAATTAAAACTTAATAAGTCAAAGATCAACACTTGGTGGTTCCTATAAAAATAAGATGTAGATCTTGGTATAAATTTAGTAACAATGGTAAGTAACAAGGGAAAGGATTGTCCCCCTCTACTGGACACTGGTGAGGTTGTATCGCCAATTCTGTGTTCAGTTCTGGGCTTTTCACAACAAGAAAGACATTGAGGTGCTGAAGCATATCCAGAGAAGGTAGTGAAGAGCCTGGAGCACAAGGGTTGTGAGGAGCAGCTGAGGGAGCTGGGGTTGTGTAGTGTGTAAAAAAGGAGCCTGAGAGAGACCTCATCACTCTCTACAACTGCCTGAAAGGAGGCTGTAGCCAGGTGGAGGTCAGCCTCTTCTCACAAGTACCAAGCAGCAGGACGAAAGGAAATGGCCTGAAGTTGCACATGGGGAGTTGTAGATTAGATAGTAGGAAAACTTTCTTCACTCATGGTCAGGCATTGGAACAGACTGCTCAGGGAAGTGGCCGAATCACCAACCCTAAGGGTATTTAAAAGACATGTAGAGGCAGTGCTTGGTTTAGTGGTGGGCATGGTTTTGTGGTGGTCATGGCAGTATTAAGTAAGTGGTTGGACTTGATGATTGTAAAGGTGTTTTCTAACCTACCTGAACATGAATGCTTCAGGATCTTTCATAACTCTTGAGGCTGTCTTGCACTTGGTCTGCTTTATGTGAATGTTAATAAAGAAAATTTTCTAAAGTTACAAGGGTCAAATTTTTTGTGAGACCAATTAAGCAAAATTTGGTGTCTTTGCTACATTAAGTCTAAAATATTTTCATTTAATAATTGTATTTTTAGTACTTTTCCTAAATTGAAGGTATTCCTTGAACAGTTTCTTTGCACCTTCTTGAGGAGAGGCTAATTCAGAATAACTCTTCTGAGTTTCTATAATGTGAGTACAAATAACTGAAATTCAAAACCAGTTTTTTCAGGTGTTCAGTAACTTTATTAATTACCTTTCCCTTTTAAATTAATTAGATCATAAATGGAAAGAGCCATCTATTTCAAGATGAGGGTGAACATTGCTAAATCAAGTGCACATCTTTCTCTGTGAAAATTTAGTTTTATTTGTTTCCTCATGTCACTTTTTAACTCTTGACTATTTTTTTACTCACTTGAGTTAGAGTTAGTAATTTGATCTGTGAATCAGTGAAATGCTTTCTTGATTTTTACTGTCTCAGAAGGACCCGTCCTCTATTGATGCAAATGTTTCCTTTACATTAATGAAATGCTTTGTTTTTTTAATAGCATCACAGGAAATGGTAAACAATGGAGCAAATCGTGTTTATTTTTTTATTTGGGTTTTGGTTTTCTCCTTCCACTAGGTCCCCATAAAAAACACTTCAAAAAGCATTTTCATCACTTTATAACAATGTATTATGCCACCAAGAGAATAATTATAGGTGTTGTGGAAGAAGAATATATTGAAGAAAGTCAAGAAAGATAACTTACTTATTTGAAGATATTTGCAGTGAAAAATATCTCAGTATTTTTGTTCATAAGTAGAATGGAACTTGAGGATTGCATTGCAGAAAAAGGGAGAAAGAAACAGGAGATTTTGCAGGGAGATAAGGATATGAAGATGCTTTTAGGACTGTTAGAAAGACCAAGTACCAATGTTACTTGGACTGGTTGTTGAACTGAAAATCTGCTAGTGGCTGACCTCTTATAAGGCAATCAGCTGGAATGGCTTTCCCACCTTTCCTTTCACTGTCTTATAAGCCCATTTCCCTTTCAATAGTCAAGTGATCTTTTTTGGTTTTACTGCCTATTTTGCATTTATCTCATCTATACAACTTATTTGACTTCCAGAGGAGTTTGGCATTTGCAACATTTGACTTAGGTAAATGTGAGGTATTGGTACCTGCATTATAAAATGTTTTTAACCTGAATAAGACTAATTCTTTCAATTTTGGACATGTGTAGGTAACCCAAAATCTCTATAAAGCACTTTGTGTTGAAGATAATACAGAATTATGACAAAACTGCGTTATTAGTGAATGAAAATAGTTTCATTTAATTCTATCTACATCAGTTTCTGCTCGTGTTTATTTCTATGGCAGTGTGGCAGTGCTGGCATTTATTTGTTTGTTTAGGTGTTAAAACATTTAACAGCACCATTGATGACTTGGTCATCAATAGATGAATAGAAAAATAACTTCTGAAAAATTTGGTATTTTCTGGTACATCAGTCTGTCTCATGTTTTCTAGAGCAAGTTTGCTGCTTTCTTATGCTCTGCCAAAAAATACTGAAGACCTTTTATCCATTCAGTATCTTTCTTTCTGCTTTTAACTTTTTTTTTTTTTTTTTTTAACTGCCTCTGTGATACTTAAGGGGCTTCCAATGTTAACTAACCTTTTTAGGGCAAAGATTTGAGAGTTTGTTTTATTTTTATAGCAGGTTTTATCTCCTGGCACTTTTGGAATGGTACTACTTATATTGTTTATAGGAGTGCCACTATTTTGGGGGAAGAATGGGGAAAGGAATCCATAAGCATGGAACTTTTTTTTAGCTCTAGAAACGTTGGCTTCTTTCCTAAGATACTACTTTGTTCGTGCCAATAGAGCAAATAATTATGGAACAAATATTTCACAGATGCAAAGGGCTAAAACAACTAGTGCCAATATCAGCTTGGATAGTAAAAACTGGTTAGGTCTCATGGCCACAAGCTTTGTTGTACTCTCTGTAAGAGTGATTCTCTTCCACCTTCTGCCTTCTAGAAAGAGGCATAGGAGTTCTCAGGATTTACTCCCTACCGTTTTTTTTTTACATCCAACTGCATAAAGAAGGTCTAGCATTGTGTCCATTGTTCTCCGTAAAGAAGATGAGCATTTCCTTAGGCAATTCCCACTGCTTAATCAACCAGACTGTTTTCCAACAGTGAACTGAATTCCCAGTCTTTCCAGTACCTATTAGACTGTGATTGAAGATGGGACTGGGTTGCCATAGACATATAGCAAAGTACCATATGACCATCAAGTTCCCAGACTGCTCTGGCCTTTTTCAGTAGCAATTCCGTGTTGTATTCAGAACTGTCTTTATTTGTATCAGTAGCAGTATGGTAGGTTTATGATACAATAGACTTTTTATAATTATCACATACAGAATAGTGTGCTTAAATCGTAGTAGCAAGAATGGTAAAAAATCTGAAAGGGAAATCATCTAAAAATTCTAAATCAAATCTTAAGGCAGATCCTCCTTGCAGACTGGAGAAAAGTCTGCTCATTACTCAATTAATACTGTTCTGTATCTGAAGAAAGGAAATTCTGAGTTATGTTACTCCCATTTTTTATTTTTAATAAATAGATACAGTGACAAGATTTTTCAAAATAATTTGAAGGTACTGTCTTCTGTATATGAAGGAACTTAAGGCTATTGATATTACTCTTTTTTATACTGTCTGTATTTTACATATATTTTTTATCTCCTGTATTTTAGATCAGATGATAAGAAGAGCACCAACTGGAAGCAGTTTCCTAAAAAGCCATGTAAAAATCTGCTCAGCACCTTGAAGAAATTGCACCCACAGCTGGCAGCAGGTGAAGTAGATAAAATAAAATTAATTCTAATTAGTCTGTAAATGTAATTCCATCTATCATATGAAGTGTAAATTATTTTTTTAGCCTTTTTTTTTTTAATGTGACTTCTTAGAATTTAATCTCTTTTTTAGCCTTTACTTAGGTCACATCCAGCCTCTCATCCACCAGTACCCCCAAGTCCTTCTTAGCAGAGATCTGTTCATCCCCCAGCTTGTGTTGATACTGGGTGTTTCCCTAACTTACGATACTGCACCTTGCACTTGGTCTTGTTAAATCTCATGAGATTCCTATGGGCGCACTTCTTGAGTTTGTCCAAGTCCCTCTGGATGGCATCCTATTCCTCAGGCATGTCAACAGCATCATTCAGTTCAATGCCATCTGCAAACTTGCTGAGGGTACTGTTGATCCCTTTGTCTGTATTATTGATGAAGTTATTTAATAAGACTGGCCCCAGTATGGATCCTGAGGGACACCACTTGTCACTGATGTCAACTATAAACCATTCACCACTACACTCTGGATGAGGCTGTCCAACCACTTTCTTACGCATGTAATAGCCCACCCATCAAATCCTTCTCTCTCCAATTTAGAGACAAGGATATTGTGGGGAACTGTGTTAAAGGCTTTACAGAAGTCCAGATAAGTGACATCTGTAGTTACTCCCTTGTCCACTGGTGTAATCACTTCACTACATGAAGCCACTGGGTTGGTCAGGCAGGATTTGCCCTTGGTGAAATTGTGCTGATGTCTCGAGTCACCTCCCTGTCTTCCCTGTGCCTTAGCACAGCTTCTGGGAGGATCTGTTCTGTGATCCTCTCAGCCACAGAGGGGAGGCTGACAGGGTGGTACTTCCCAGGGTCCAATACTAGTGAATATCTCAGAAAATGACTTTTCTAACACAATAATGGAGTAGCTGAATTTTGACAAAGGGTTTTGTCAAAAGAAAAGACTGACCCTTTTCAGCCTAATAGCTTTGACAGATGAGAGCAAAGTTCTAACTGACCTAACAATTTTCAGGTATTGTTTCTTTCTAACTGTCAGTAGGTTCTTTCAGGTTCAGTGTATAAAAGTTTACATCATTTCGGGGAAGGAGACAATCTTATAGGTATACAAGATACACAAAATTCGTAAATTAAAAAATCAGAAAATGGTATTAATTAAGAGGTGGATGTTCTTGCCTTAGTTTTCTATAACTTATGTTTGCAAATAGCTTTTACTTCATCTGTTAGAAAATCTCAACTTTTATGAGCAAGGTATAGCATACCTGATAGAGAACTACTTCCTACTTCTAGCTTGATCATAGTGTCTCTTAAATAATTTTTCTATTTTGGCAATATTACAGAAGCTATGTTGTAATATTTAGTTATATTTATGTAGAAATATTTTTATTATTATAGCTGATATTTTTGTTATAATAAAAAACATGGAACTGTCATTTTCAGCAGTAGTTGCTGCTGTTTTTTTAAGAATGCTAGAGTAAACTGTTAATGTCCCTTACTTGTTTCCATCACTTGGTAAACTAGCATGTTACACTCTTTGTTGGAAAAATGGTTTTAGATGCATATTCTTCAGAACAGGGAAAACATGGTGTAACAAATGAGTGATTTAGGTCACTTGAAGAATCACTGGCCATAGTAAGTTTCATATAAATTTGCAAAAGTGCAATGAAGTTCAGTAGCAAGGTTCACTCTATCACTGATGACCTGGATGAAGCATAAGAAGGAAAATCAGATTAGAATCAAGGTAGAATGACTGTAACAAATACTGGGAAGGCAAAGGGAGTATAAAAAGCTAGGGGAGACCCTCCTTTTAGAGTAGAGTCTAGAGTTTCAGAGAGGACCCACTTGCTTTCCTGATGGAGCCTAGGTGCAACTGAATCCAAACTCAGCCTTAGACTAAGGCGCCAAGTCCAAACTAGGCCCCAGGTTTGTCTAACAGATTTAGCAGCACTTAATTGTTAACTGATTTAACATTTACAAAGTGATTTAATAGGATTTACTGTAAGCACCACAGTAACTTAATTACAGATCTGTGATGGAACTATTCATACTATGCTTGCCATTGGGTATTTAAACCCATTCACACATGCATGCACACAGACCCGAAGAATTGTTTGCAAAGGTGTATATACCTGTTAAAAATTCACCTTGAGTTGAGTGAGATACTCACATCAGATGCCTTGGCAATGCTCAATGGGTGACAGGTTGAGCTTTGAGGATTGGGTGGTACTGGGGGGTAGCCCAGACCCTGTCAGCAGGTTTCAGCAATGGTCCTCAGAGTATTGGCAACTGAAGAGCTGGTGGGCTCCAAAAGGTCCCACTGAGGAGGAGATGCTGGTGCACTCACAGCTGCCCAGGAGAGATCAGACGGCCTGGCTTACAACTAATCTTCATAGTGTCACAAGATGATTATCTTCAGTTGTCTATCAGTCTTCATCCTGTGGACTGGAAAATACTGAAATTTTCGTCAAAAGTCTATTTATAATAATTCTGTTCAGGCTGTGATTCAGGCAAATAGTGTTCCAAGGCTATCCATTAGGCAGCAGCTGTTCTTTAGGCAGCAGCAGTTCCTGAGAACAGCCAATGTTTCTGATAAGCTCAAGGGGATCTTAACTGCTCAGGAGCCATTAATCAAGGCCAAGGCCTAAAGAGATTGCCTGATGTGACTGGAGATTGTCGAGCAGCCCAAAAGGAGCTGGGTTGGGGCAGGGAGTGGAAAAAAACACTGCACATGTTGCCTTGTGTCTGTGTTGATTTATTATTGAAAGACTATATTCAGTTGAGTGTGAAGTAACATTAACTGAACTGACATCCTTGTTTTATGTCACAGGCTGCTCCATGAGTTAGAAAAATACACTTTTGAGGTAACCTGCCTTTTATATGGGCCAGTTCAATTGGAAAATAATCACAGGATGTCTAGTGCTTATCACTTCTGATTATGGACAAGTAGAAAAAATTACTTGAATGCACTGAATTTTTATTAAAGGATCGTATGTGTTGCTCATTGCTAGTTCACAGGAAAACTCAAGAAGGCTCTGCAGTGGAAATGACTCCTATAGAGGCAGATTTCTCCTGGCAGAAGAAAATGATAGAACTTGAGATGGAGATCCAGGAAGCTTTTCTCCGTTTCATGGCATCTATTTTAAAGGGCTACAGAACATTCCTCAAGCCAATCACTCAGGCACCTTCAAATAAAGCAACTGCTGCCGATTCCTTGTTTGATCATCAAGGTGAGGGTGGGGCAAACCTGTGGCTGATAGCATTGGCAGTGTTCCAGCTTTAGAGTTGAAGAGCTGCGTAACTTTTAAAGGTCAAAGTTCCCTTTGTCTGTACAATTCTTGGCAGTATTTAAAATTGCAGTTATCTAAAGTTCAGCTATTCAAAGTTGACTAGAACACAGATACACACATATAGAACTGCAGGTTTGCACTAACTCTGACATTAAAAAAAGCTTTTTTTTTTGTGACATGATGCCCTCTCATCATGGCATGTTCTGCAAGAGCATCTCTTGGGAATGAAAAAATACTTCTCAATTCCTATGAAGCAAAAATGCTAAAAGAACAGTAATGAGGAATGAAGTTATGGTCTTGATATAAATGGAAAAATAGTAGAGAATGGGGCAGAGATAAGAAATATAGCAAAGCAATAAACCATCGTCAACAAATGTTATTTTCCTCATCACTGTTAACTGTTCAGATCTGTTAATGGGTTGAATGCTACGTAAAATGTCACGGGGGGGGGGTTGTATGTAGTGGTGTTTTGGGCTTTGTTTCTTATTTTGGGGTTAATATTTTTTTTCTTTTAATTACTGGAGGAGAGGTTTGAGAAGAGATTTACAGGTAATTATTTAGAGAGTTTTCAATATTATGAGGCCCATCACCTTTTAGGATAAGGTAATTTTTATTTAAGTATTGTTTTAGCTGTTGAATGCTTTTGTAGAAGGGCATCTTTTTCTTGCACAATGAATCAGCAAACACAATGAGAAGGGATTACATGGATGTGATTGATTGCCAAGGATTGTTAGCTATTTTTAAAAAATAGCTATTAAAAATACTGTTATTTTAGTCTTCCAAATGCAAGTAGATATAAATAGTTGTTTTTATTTACAAAGCAAATATTTTATGTATTATTACCTAAATAATTTATGTTGATGCTTCATGTGTTAATTTCTTATTGAACTTATAACTGGCATTTAGATGTGTGTTCCCTTTTATAATCAGGATTTTTAAAAAGCAGAGACCGTGCCTATACAAAGTTCTACACGCATCTCACCAAAACACAGATATTCAGCCGCTTTATTGAAGAGTGCAGTTTTGTGAGTGACAAGGATACTGGCTTGGCATTTTTTGATGACTGCATAGAAAAGGTGAAAAACGTAGTAATACTACTAAATAATATTCTTCTGTTCACTTTGTGTTACTGTCCTGTCTTTTAGTTGAGATGCTACATAACTTCTGCAGGAAGTGTTCGAAGGGATTGGAATTCTTGGTGGTTATTGCTGAGTCATTTTCTTTTCTTCATCATCTTACATAGTCATAATTTCTGGGTTGTTGGAGGAAATTTTAATTAAAGGTCTGTAGATTTGAGTCTATACGATAATGTGAGAAATACCAATAGCTGACACTTTAGCAAAATGGCATCCATGTCTTCCCTTTAAATGTTAATTATCCTCCCTCTAATGTGGAATTGCTACTAGTGGTTATCTGCATTGTTGTTTTTCCCACAATTTCAACTTAAAATGTGCCTAGTGTTTCAGAGGTGGTCAGAACTGGTTTATGTGGACAAATTGCCCTTCCATTACATGCATGTTATAGGAGAAAGATTGCTGTATTCCATTCCTTTTTTTTTTTTCAAATGAAATTGCAGCAGTATGTTTCTGGTCTAGATAGGTTATGGTGTTTATAGCTTCATCTTTAGAATTCCAAGATCACAATATAAAAGTTAGGAACTAGAGAGTTGTATTTTTTTTTTTAAGGCATTTATATATGATTGTTTCTGGGCACAACCTTCATTTTAATTACAAGTTCTTATAGACTGAGTCTTTGATTCAGGATTGATTCTAATCAAGTTAACATTTGTAAATGGGCAAAAGTTTATTTATCGATTTTTTTTTTTTTTTTNTTTTGTTTTTTTTTTTTTTTTTTTTTTTTTTTCTGCTAAATATGGGGTATGCATCTAGAGAATACTTTGTTAATAATCTGTTATTACTGCAGATTGTCATATTGAAAGTATGTGCAAAATAGGGATTTCTTTCAACTAAACTAAATGAAGGCACTTCCTTTGATAGATCTAGGATTTTGTATTTAATAGATAACGTTGACAGATTGAAAGCGTGCTGATTAGTGAATTCTTTACTGAAGTATTTGAAATAAAGCTTAATTGCTTCTACAGTAATATGGAAAATTGCTGTTTCTTCTTTAATATTTCAGCAAATGATACAGCTTTAATAGAATTATATAGGGTTTTGGTTTTTAGTTGAGAAGACACTCTTGATTTTTTTTTTTTTTTCTTTTCCTAGCTCTTTCCAGATAAAGGAATGGAAAAAGGAGAGAAGGTACTTTGCCCTTGAAAATGTTTAGGAATATCTGATCATGAAATAAAAATGAAAAGACAAGGCTGTGGACTTGATATTTGAGTAATTCGAATACATATAATTTATATAATATGTATCCAATCAAATACAGCATACATTAAATATATTTTTACATAGTCTAACATAGTTGAAGTTAAAAAGGACATTTTGTTACAAAGCCAAAATCTGTACTTAGCATACAAATTCTGGTTTTAGGTCGATGTAGATTCCATTGAAGATACACGCTTGATTGAGCTTGATGAGTCACAAAAAAGTGAACACACAGTGTTCATAATGCCACCAGAACCACCTGCTGATGATGGACAGGACCGAGTGCCAAAATACAGGTACAAGTTAAACAGTCACACAGAGTGAAACTAGAATGCTTACAATGTTTAGCAGGGCAGATGTTCCACGTTGGTGCAAGATTTGCCCTAATACAGTGTTCAGAAGAACTCTTAGAAAGATATGAGCTGCCCAGATTCTGGTAAGTTTCTGAAGCACTAGAAGTCAGGTTTTTGTGTGTTAGCATATGTGAGGGCATGTGGATTATAGTAGTAATTTTTCAATAGCTTCTTGCCAAATTTATAGTAATACTTTTCTGCCTGTATTCAGTGTCCTTCTTTGTGTTTGAGCTGTTTGTGTGTCTTTTGTAGCAAGTTCAGTGCACTTTTTTCCATGCTGGGAATGATGAAGGGTGGGTTATGAATCTACCCAGTACTACTGGTCTGCAGATGATGAGCCAAAAGAACAAAACATGCACTCCACCTTTAAGATTTCTTGCATTCAGTCTTTTTCAGTCCTGTGCAGGAAGTCTGGAGTTTCAGACCCTCTGAGTATGATTTTTTTTCTGCCTGTCTCTCTTGAAGATCATGAGGGTTCTGTTTTTTGCTGTTGTCCTTGTTAATCATCATCTGTGCTCCCCTGACCTTCATGATATGGTTTAGCAGTCTGGTTCTTATTTCCATGGTCTTGGACAATGCCTCTAATGTCCAAGGCATCTTCTTGTGGTATCTTAGTGAATAAGGCTAAAAGGATCTTGCTGTCTTCTCTTTTTTTCTCCTGGTTTTATTCTCCTGTCTGTCATTTTTTTCCCATACCAGTTGTCTTTGTATGGCTTTCCTGCTATGAGTAGGTATAAAAGAAAAGCTTTTATTTTCTGTTTTTTTTTTTNTAGCTATAAAAACTTCCCGCGACTAGATTTCAAGCTCTTTGACAGGCCACAGGAGCTCAAGCTCTCCTTCAGCAGACACCCAGCTGGAAGCAGCATTTCAAATAGTCCAGCACTCATGGCAAAGAGGACAAAACAGGTCAGATGAGTCTCACTGTAATCACTGTGTGATCACTGAAAGATACTAACTTTCTTGGTTAAACTGCCACTGCCTATTTTACAGAGACCAAACTTCTTAAGTGTTAGAAGTTTGGTCTCTGTAACTATTGAGAATGAACATTTGCAAGTAAAATAAATAGAAGAGATTAAAAAATTAGCATCTGAGATTACAGTTTATTGTCAAATGCATTTTTAAGCTTTAGACTGTAATATAAAATTAAATTAAAATTAATGCTTTAGTGCAGGAAAAAAAGATTGCTCCTGATGCTAGTTTTTGCTTGCAGAGAGTCTTAATAAGAGAGTGGCTGAAAGGGATCTGCAGTTGAATGTGTGTCTATTATTATTAAATGCATACTCTTAAGAACCCAGGATCTGAGTTAGATTTCTAGATTCATGATGTTATATCTTTTGTCTGCTTTTTTGTTTCACCCTTACAGGAGATAAAAACGGCCCATAAATTAGCCAAGAAGTATTACGTAAGCCCCTCCCAGTGGGCTAAATGTCTCTTCAGTCATAGTTACAGCCTGTGGTTTATTTGTCTGCCAGCCTATGTCAGAGTTGCACATCCCAAGGTCAAAGCACTGCAACAGGCATATGATGTTCTGATTAAAATGAGGAAAACTGATGTGGAACCACTAGATGAGGCAAGTGCAAATCACGAAAAGTTACCGTGAATGTGAAATAGAAGACAAGGTGCAAATACAGGGTGTTTTGCTGACTCTACCGGGTTTAGCATACTTATTGTATGACCTGTGCTAAAGCCACCTTAAAATCACCCCAAGTCTGTTTAATGATGGCAACTGGAAATTAATTTTCTTTTCCATCCCCAGCATGGTGTCTGCTGGGTTAAGACTCCAACTTAGTGTTGCTAGTCTTCTCCCAGATGACTTCCAGAAGGAAGTTCTTGAATATCCCTGTTTTTAAAATGCACTTTTAATTAATGCATTCTTTCTTTAATTAATGCAGCACTTTAATTAGTGCAGCCGTACTGCACTGAAGGGTTGATGGGTTTGTGTGCAGCATGCTGTTCTTTCAGTAGTATTCACAGGCACATAGCAGCAAGTTACCCTGCTTTTCACATGGGCACCTTACCTCCTTCATTTCTCATATAGAAGAGCTGAGTGGGGAAGAAAAAAAATCAGTATGCTCAACAAGAGACTGCTGATGTTATTTCAGGTCCTGTGATTTCCTGTTTAATTTTTGCTCCCTCTCCTGGCTGTGGCATGTTATGGACTAAGTAGTTGCTCTCATGCGGCTTTCCCTTTTATATGTGTTAAAGTTGGAAATCCGAAAAGAGCTTAAGATGTTTCAAAATTCTTGTCCTTAGTCTATTTACGTGTTTCTGTGTCTTGTCAGGTCTGTTACAGAGTAGTAATGCAGCTTTGTGGACTGTGGGGTCAGCCTGTTCAGGCTGTGAGAGTCCTTTTTGAAATGAAAAATGCTGGAATACAGCCAAATGCCATTACCTATGGTTATTACAATAAGGTAAGGGACCAGTATCTTTTGCAGTTGTTATTCCCAATGTCCTGTAACATGTTTTTAAGGTTATTTCTTTAAGCTCTTCACTTGGATTTGCTGATTCTGTTGGTCAAGCAATCCTTTTGGACCTGCTTTCAGAATAACTGAATCTACATTATATGGTTTCACACTGTTAAATTTAGATTCCTGTGCTGTTTGGCTAACCAAAAATTCTATTGAAATACAGATTTATACTGCTTCCTTTCACAACTTTTGGAACCATCTAGGGCTTCTATGTCAGAGAAATCTATTCTAAGGTGTATTCTTTAAGATAGCAGGATCCAAGATGGATGAAGGCTGGAATTAGGCTAGTTGAAGTAGCCTCTCCCTCTTTTCCTTGCCTCCAAGTTCCTGTAATATGCTGATGAAAACTATAAACTATAGTAAGGTAACTATAGTTTATAGTAACAATGGTAAACTATGTCAAGGATAAAGAAAAGAGGTACTGCTATGGTCTCCTGTTGCTATTCAAAATATATAGATAAAAACAAAACCCACCTTACTTGCTTAAAGAAATCTTGATCCATTGTTTGGTTTTTCTCAGCTGTTGTATACCGAGCTGTGGAATAAAAGAGACGAGCTAGCTCATAAAATTCAAGTATTTGTCCTTCTTCACATGGGTGACAGTAAATGCTTTTTTTTTTTGATTGGCGAGGGGAAAAAAGACTTTTCACCATACTGTATTTTTTAGTGTAACTTCCTTACTGTTTTTGTTTTTGGAAAAATGTCTCTTTCTGTAGGCAGTTTTAGAGTCATCTTGGCCTAGCAGTAACCGCAGTGGCATATTCCTGTGGACAAAGGTACGAAATGTAGTTCATGGCACAGCGCAGTTTAGGCAGTGCTTAAAGAAGTCAACGCAGAGCCCACGAGTGCCTGTTATATCAGGTAATAAGTTAGTTGAAATAGATTAATTTCTGGTGAACAAGAGCATGACATTTCTGATGGATTGCAGCTAACACTGTGGCTTTTTCTGAAAGTGGAAAATCTGTCCTTAAATGTATAAAAATTGATATTTGCCAACTTGATGCTTGTAACAGGATTAAAATGTCTTTTGCATACTGCAGAATTAATTGACTGATTTCATATTCTTATTTTATATGTACAAGTAGAAGTATTTACTGTGGTCTGAAGAGGTTAGATTTGTTTGAAACCTGAACAATTAAGTCCTCTCTTACTAACCAGCTCTCATTCATGTCTTTAGCTCTGCGGAGTGCCACGGGTGGAAGTGATGGGGACATGGTGAGCCATGGTAGCGTGGATAGTTCTAATGATGCTAACAGTGGGGAGCACAACCTCTTCGTCAGTGACTTAGTCAGGCTTGAATCCGTTGATAATCACTCTAGTACAGGTACTAGATTCTGCTGGGTTTACTACTAACACTTCCCCAAAAGGCTAAATTTTCTAGTCTACTGTTGGTTTCCTCTCCACAACTACTACTTTCCCTTCTTGAGGCTGTAGAGAAGTGTGGAGTTGACTTGTGTAGAAAAAGAAGTACACATTGTCGAACATTCCTCCTTTACTGCACATCATGCTTTAGTTTAGAATGAACCATAGCAGAAGTACTGTTACATTAAAATAAATGTTCTGCTGTGGTCTCATGCACCGTGCTTTTTGTGTTAACCTTCAGAAAAGGTATGAAGCCTCTGACATATGAGGCTGTTTAATTTTTGCATGTTGTCATTTACTCATGGAAGTGATAGTCTGTATCAGTAAAATCTTTCCATGAAAGACAAGAAGTGATAGTTGGTGAGGTGATTAGAAGGTAACACTTGAAAATGTTTCTCCTTGATGATATCCCAGAAAGGTCTAATTAACATTCATGGAATTAGTATATTACGTTAGGTTATAGTAAACTATACTTTTAAAGGCCATATTCAAGTGTCTTAATAGTAGTTGTTAAACTTTGAAATAAATACAGAAATTATCAGAACCTTGTCATAAAGTTTTAGGAGACATCGTGGGAATGGAAAGACAGGTGATAAGCTGGAGAAAAACTCCACCTTCAACATAGTGTGCACTCCTCCAGACAAACTGAAGTAAAAAGAGTGCACAGGAAGTTAATGATTTGATATGGCAAGACAAAATTCATGGTTCTTCATATCTGCTTTAGTACTGATCATACCTACCTGTACACAGTCACAACTAAACTTCCTTTCTGTATGTACTTCAAAACTTAGGGTAAAAAATGGTTCTTGCACACTTCATGTTTTTAATATCTTGAGCCCTTCTCGGAAGAGAACTTTGAGTCTGATTCCTGTGCTTCCTCTGATATGTCTGCCTAGATTACTGAACTTCCCTTCTCTCTGCTCTCTGTTGCTCTGCTTTTTGCTCTTTGCTGTCTCTTGGGTGCCGCATTTGTCCTTGGCTATCACGGTGTGGGGTGCAGACAAATATGGTGTGAAGCCTTGGATGCACGTATGCATTATTTCTACCCTTGAATGTTACTCCTGCAGGTAATTTACCCATTTATTGATAGGGTATTTTCACTTCTGCACAAGGCAGGGATACTAACGTTATTGAAAACATGATAGAGAGAAAATAAAGACCAAAGAATGTCAGAATTTAATTTTCCATGTAAAAAGTTTTTAATATAGTAGCCAAGTGTATAATGGCTGCTCAAATTTATCATTCTTGTTTACATATTTGTTATATGTTGGTAAAATAAATAGCAGTAATATGTATGGTAGATAAATTATGTCTGTCACCCAGGTTTTGTGGAGCTTCCTAATACCTTTCACACTCAGTAACTTACACTTTGATCTTTTTTGGTACAACAATATGTGGTAATAAGTATTCTAAAGTATATAAACAATCCTGTTTAATGTATTGCTGAGAAATATAGCCATATAGTATTTTTGTCTTCTTGCACATGCAGCAGCTCTTCAGATAAAAATAATAGCGATAAGAGACTTTCTGGATTGTTTCATATGATAAACTTCTTGGATTACTGTAAACTTTTTTTTTCTTTTTGAGTGAGTTAACACCTATCAGGTTTAACTGGTATAGCAGAGGAACAGACTTTAAAAAAATGTTTACAGTTTTACCTTTTTTTTTTTTTTTTATTATGATTTATACGTTGGCATATAGTGCAAAGATATAGCACAGTTTATGGTACAGGTTTTTTTCAGGGCTGTATTCACTGTTAGAAGCTTGCTCAGTTACAGTTGTCTAAATGTCTTTTGTTAATGCATTTAAGAATTTAGCTTACCCAGCAGTTAAATATTTCATGCTAATGCAATAGGAAAGGAATGAAAGCAAATACAGTGCATTAAAAATAGTTAGTCGCTATAGTGTTTCTAAGGAATAACTGGTATTTAATATGATTAGAAGAGTAAATTTGGATTGGTATAGGGTAATTATCTCTGCTGTCATATTCACCGAGATCTTTCCACAAATTAGACTTTTTGGAGATCTTACGATGAACTTTTCTGAAGAAGCAACATGTGAAACAAATAAATTTCAGTTCCTTTTGTTTTCTTTCTGAAAAACAGTTTTAAGAAGGAGAAATGAACTTGAAGCATGTGTTTATATTTCTTCAAACAGGTGGTCAGTCAGACCAGGGTTACAGATCCAAGGATGAACTTTTGAGAGATGGTGAGGATAGTCTTCCTGCAACTGAAACAGAAGTAGAGAAATATACTTCTTCTAATGCTGAAGACTTAATAGGAGGTTAAGTATGCATGCCTACGTTGGCGAAGGCTTTCGGTAATAAATGTGCTTTATGCATTAGACTACCACAGATATTCAATGTATTGAATTAATAACATTAATACTCAGAATACAGCAGATTCCATGTAGTTATATTACTTCTGTGCCCTAAATGATAGCATGCGTGTAAGTAGAAATAGCCTTTTATTAGACTAACTTAATGTAGATGGAAAAATTGGACTAGTGCTGGGGTTCACAGTAATTGAAATTCCATTCTTCTCGTTTATCTATTTGAAAGCTTGACAATTTTTCTAGCTGTACCTGTTGACCTGATAGGAGGCACTGCTTTTTCTTACAAACCCTTCCCAGCTATAGACAGCCATCTCCTGTGTTCTGTTCAAATTTTTCCCTTAGTTTGTCTGTATTTTGTTGTTTTCATTTCTGAATTTGTTTCATATCTGAGTTATGAGATCCTTTATGTGAGTTAGGACTTCTAAAGCTCCCATTAAACAAGTAGTCCTGCATGAAAATCTGTGAACTACTGTTCCTACTCTATTTTGCTTGGTTGAAAAAATACCGTGGGGAAAAATTGGCAAATGCTCTAATGCTGTGAACAGTTAAGCATTCTGCATAATGCTGGCAGCTGTCACCTCTCTGGCTATTACTTCCAGGAAGTTCTCAGTACCTGGTAGGACTGATCATTTGGTTTATTACATAAGGGGACAGTTGGAGTTTATGTGTTACATAACAGTGCAAATGAAGTTATTAAGCTCAATCTACTAATGTTCACGTTCTTTCTTGCAGAGGTTTCTACAGAAAAATCTCATGAAAAGCAAGAGCTGAATGTAGAAACTCCGAGTCCAAGTGATCCACCTGCGTGGGGTAACAGTATTGTGAAAGTTCCGTCTGGCATTTTTGATAGCAGTGGAAGGAAGAGCAGTGGTGGTGAGTCACTGGGTGAAACAGAGCTTGCTAAAGTCTTGATCTTGTTGTGCTGTAGTGTTTTGCAATCTGTTTCATGTTATGGAAAGAAACAAACCTTTTGTTCAAGGTGCAGATATCTTCTCACACAGTGTTAGCTTTCCACCATTATCCTGTGCAGGTGACTTAGAAGGAACCTCTGGATTCTAAGGTTGAAAATCACTGTTCGGTAGATTGAAATCAAGACTTTATCTGTCCTACACTGAGAGTGTTTCAGTAATATACTAGAAGACAAAAAGAAATAGTGTCTCTCCTCTTGATTTTGTCATCTAAACCTTGCTGTTCTTGGACAAGTCTCTATTCCTGCAGCTTACATTGCCAATCTATAATGCAGGAACAATGTGTGTTGTCTTTGTGCTGTACAAAATTTATTTACTTATCTCGAGATTTGTGATGAGGAAGATTTATGGATACATAAAAGCCAAAGCTTGGGGCTCATTTTTTTTTTTTTTCGGCCTTTGTGTCTGTCCTTTACTAAGGCAAGGTAGTCCAGCTTCAGTGCAGCTTGACAGCAAAGAACTGAGTCTCAGGTAAGAAGTTGCCTGGAATATTTTTGGCAATTATGAGAACTGATGGCTAGCCAAGAAGCAGAATTGATGTGTGACTTAAACATCGTCCAGCAGTGGATATGGTGCAACAGGTCCTCTCTTGAGGTCCTAATATGGTAAAATTTCCATACTTACAGAGGTTTTTATAGCTAGCCCAGCTGTCTAGGCAGTAAATATTCCCAATTACCCTGAAGAAACAGGAGTATTTATAAGATCAGTTTATATCTTCCACATGCTGAATTTAATTAGCATTTTCTAAATACACAGCTGTGCCATGAATGTAATAATGCATCTGTATTGGCAGACACACGTGATAGCTTTTTTCAGAACCAGAATGAACTATGGAGTTTGATGTTTAAATCTGTCAATCTAGTTCTTGGGGGGAAAAAACCCAAAAACCAACGAGAGCAGTTTTACTTAGAATTGTAGTTTCCTTTAGTTCATGATGTAGTACCTACTCTGTGGGTGTTGGCACAGGGAATGGAGGTAGAAGCCAAAAACAGCTTTGATTCCAAAGTGTAGATGGCCTTGGATCTACAGGATGCCTTTGCAGTCAGTGAAATAACTTATGAATGCCAATGTAACTTCTTAATGGAGACTTTGAGACTGTGGTATTCCCAGTCTTCTCTATTTAAGGAGATTAAGGACATTTCACTTGATTTGAGGAAATAAACATTTTTGTTGGCTATGGATACCATATTATTAATGCATTTTCTCTTTTAGAAACTGTTTCTAGCCCACTGTTCGTAACTCAGGATTCAGTCGAAGATTTAGTCTTTGGTAATGTTTCTCCTAAGAAAACAAGTGAAAGAAGACAGAAGAGGCAAAAACTGTTCTCAGAGAGAAGCTGCAGTTTCAGCAGTGAAAGCAGAGCTGGAATGCTGCTGAAAAAAGGCAGCTTGGACTTGAATTCTAAAGAAATAGCAATAATGATGGGAGCAGATGCCAAGATCCTAACAGCAGCTTTATCTGTGGCCAAAACTTCATCCTGTCATATGAGTAAATCCCACAGCTTTGAAAATATCACTGACCAGCAGGCTTCTGACGTAAGTGGCACTTGGAGTTGTGTGACTGGGAGTGATTGGGACCTAGAGCATAGGTCTTCACCAGTGCTGGAAGAACCTGGGGAAGGGCCAGAACATCTTGAGAATGGAAGAGCTGGAAATATGACCACAGTGGAAGACATGAACCTTGAGCAGTCAGCTGAGTCTAAAAACCAGAAACCAGAATCCAAAGATGCAACTGCTAAAAGAAATAGCTTTTATGGAGTGGCTAAGCCTATTGAAAGGGAAGATGTTGAAGTAGGCTTGGACCCATTGTCTTTGCTAGCTACTGACAGCATGCAACCAAGTTATCCAGAACCTGGGGAAAAGTTGGTGTCACCAGTTGCAGCACGTAATTTGGCAGATGAAATAGAGAGCTATATGAATTTGAAGAACCCATTGGGCAGTAAGTTTCCCAGCATGGAACTGCACAAGCCAGCTAAAGAAGCAGAAGCTTCTGGTACACTTGGTCACTCCCAAGAAAGAAGGTCAAGCCTGCCATTGGATCCCATCCTGCCATCCCCCAAATGCTATGAAGATCGAAGAAGTCCTTCTGTCTCCAGATCCAAAACATTTACTGGACGATCGAAGCAACAAACCCATCTACAAGTTCAAAAGGAGCGGTCTTCATCTTTGACTGTACTGGGTCGTTCTTCTCCACATGGCTCATTGGGAACTGTTGTAACAACTTTATCCAATCTGAAGTTAGACAACATACTGTCTGGACCAAAAATGGATGTTTTGAAATCAGGCATGAAGCAGGCTGCCAATGTGGCCAGTAAGATGTGGGGAGTTGTAACGTCAGCATATAGTTATTCAGATGATGAGGTAAGTGTTTTTTTAAAAAATATAGGGACACAAAGTTAGAGGGGTAACTCCTGTGTCCAGAAGATTGCTTCTCAAGGTGCTGGTTTTTGTTAAGTATTGACTCTTGTTATCTAATAAAAATTACGCTTTATCTATGGTATTTTTCCTTGCTCTTTTCAGACAAAAGCAAATTAGGTGATCTTGATGCAATAAGTTTTAGCTCTTTGTTTTCAACATTTTCTCCATTTATTTATTTATGTAACTTTTTATTTATATGTAAAGATATTGAACCAAGAAACCCTAATAAGAACAAATTTGTGACACCTTAGGTGATGACATACTGCCTATCTTACTTTGGAAAACTAGGTTGTGAAAATAAATCACAAACCCAGGAAGTCAGGTTGGTGAGGATTAAAGTTGAAAGAAATAAGGTACAGCCTGAGATCTAGTAAGTTTACTTGTCAGGAATTTGGAAACTAAATGTTTTGGTTCTTCTGTGACTAACAGTGTCTTTTTCAGGGTAAACTATATCAGACTGTAATAACAAGAATGAAAGAGGATATAGAGGGATGAATATTGTAAATTCTTCTTTTCTGTAGGTCTTGTTATGGTGCCTTCAAACAGTGTTCTGTTAGAAAGGCCTCTACTTTATGCAGTTAACCTCTCAATCTGGTGTTTAGTTTTAAGGATCTTTTGTCTCTTCTCTTCAGGCTATTAACTTTTTTTTTTTCCTTTTTCAAATGGTCCTTTCTTTGTCCAGCTTTCATAAAAGGTGGGGAAGGGGAAGATAACTTTGACTTTATTTCTATGCGAAACAAATTTAACTCATGTTACTAATAGGGTATGTAATATTAAATTAATAAAAGTAAGTTCTTATTTTTTAACCAGATGTTGCCTGTGACAATGAAAACTCACTGCCTTGCTTTCTTTCCTGAGATTTTTTCCTATGACCTATGTTTTCTTTCTATTAGACTGATCTGTTGCATAGAATTCTGTTTAATGGCACGTAATTCCAAGGATGTGACTTATTTTACTTTTCTTCAAGCGTCCTTTCATTCTCCCCTATTTTATTTATTTAACTTACCTTTTTTAAAAATTCTAATTATTCTAGTTTGTTGCATTTGTGTTTTGGTGACTGAGTTATTGCTGCATCATTTCAGCTGGTATGTTTCCTTCATGTCTTCAATTCTGAAAATATGACTTTAACTTGAACCTTTTTTCTGATAGTTGCTTCATTTTGTGTAATGTCTGACAAATAACAGTCTGCATAATTTTTCCTGTTTCTCGTGTAATGAAGAAATTTATATCCCTGATTTTTTGTCACTCAGTTTGTCAGTTTTTCAATACCTTCCTGCTTTGTCCAATATCTGCACTTCTTGAGGCTACATAGATTTGTCTTACATCTAATAATTTTTTTAATATCAGGATTTATCTTAATCTGCTAGTTTGTTTATTTATTCTTTAGGATAAAGATGGAAGTCAAACAATGGATGTGGAAGTACTCAATAATGCTGTTTTTTCTTCTTGCATTAAAGGAAGAAAGCCATCGACCAGACTGTAACTTCCCTGTGGGTTTTGAAGATAATATTTTAGGAGATAATCTGTCATCAAGAACTGGAGTCCCAGGCCTCCTTACAAATGAGCTTGCACAAAGCACTACTAGTCTTGGCAGTAGCAGCAGCAGTGGAGATGTAGGAAGACAGCATTACAGTGCAGGTGAGATTATTTGATTTTGTTTTCCCCTGATAATTTGATTATAATACAACAAACAGGGAAAACTGTCACATGTGAAATTGTTCTAAACAGTGGAAGCTATGATAATGTGAAATTATTTCAAGCCTTTAAGAGAATTACAAGCAAATTTTTACTTCCATTCTGTACTCTTGTCTTGCAGTAGCAAATAGCTAATGCCTCTCTCTTTGCTGAATGTGTAAAAGGCTGATACAATACGCAGGAATTTAACCATGAAAATACTTTCTGTGTATGTGGTAGTAAGATTCCTAAGTCGTTATAGCAAGGAACACCTGCTCATTCCCATAAAGTTGTAAGACCCTGAAAGTATTGAAATATTAATACAGAAAATCTGAGCAGTTTGAGAACTGCATATAGTTGCATAACTAACAGAGACAGATCATTTGAGGGAGGAAAGAAGCAAACCAACCAAAACCAAGCTAACAAAACAACCCTGTAGTCCCATGTGCACAAAAACCCCAAAGAAATATACACTAAAAGTTCTTCATCTTTACCGTGGAATAGGAGGTGTAGGATACATACTTGATTTGAAGTTATGTAGGTAAATAGTTGATGGCTGTAAGGAAATTGTCCTTCCCTCCCCACTGCCAGCTGTAAAACTGGATTAAATAAATCTAGTGATTTTAAGTTCAGATTTAATTCAGTTAGATTTGGTTCTTATTTTGAGAAAAAAAGATGTGTTTCTGAACCAGCTGTAGGGTTGGTTTAGGTTTCTCCGCAGTACAGTGCCTCAGTGATGCAAATATTGGAAGCCATCTGCATCAAGAGAGGAAGAACTATCTTGCATAGTGGAGATAAGGTGGCCCTGTCTTGCACAATCTTGACAAGATGTGTTCTAGGTCCAATTAATTAGGAAGGTTATAAGAGCTAACTATAAAGAGTGGCAGCCAATAATTGTAAAAGTTGTTCACAAACCTAATCTTGACCTGAAAAAACACAGGAGCCTTCTTTACGGTGAGAAGATACTGGTGGTGAATTTGGAATAGAAAAGTTTGGACTGGTAAAAAATAATTCTGATAATTTTGCCTTCTAGGAGTGCCAACCATTTCCATCTGGCGAATATATTCTAACTCCTTTTCCCTTTTCCCTGGATGAGGCTCATAACCATAAAACTTAGCATCACCAAAGAAATAATATTTGATTTAGTGCAGCGTTAAGCAGGGAAAACCCAAGTAGAGTAATGGCATATTTGGCATTGTACTCTCACCTGGTACTGTCCTTATGTTTGCTGCTTACATATGGATGCATTTTTCAAGAAATCATTATCAACTTTTTAGAGTATATACATTGAGCAATCTTACTGCTCTTTGCCAGTCTATTTTTTGTTTTTGTTTTTCTTTTGCTAATCTGTGTTTTATTATGTTAGAAAAATAATCTTGAAATGTTAATCACAAGCATTATATTTATCTATATTGTAATTATAATGTCAATGAGTTACAGATACACATATCTTTGGAGACCTTTTGATACAATTTTCTTGCCTTGGTTGAAGAGCAATTATTTTCTCTGGGAATGGATTAATTATTCTTTGCTTGAATACAAAACTCAAATGATTCTTTTTGTACAGGTGAAGTTTCATTCCCAAAAAGTATGAAAGTTCTAGATTCAGAGAAATCAGAGCACAGCTCTTCACATAATACTAGTTTATCCAGCATTTTCCAGAACTATGCAATGGAGGTAAGATTAATAAACTCATAGACGAAAGCTATAATTATTCAATATAACTGTATGCATTAATTACCTGTTTAGTTGCATTGTGGTTGGTTTCTTCAAAACAATTTTTTCTTTGTTTCTTCTGCAGAGATGCTTAATACTTGTAGCTTAGAGTGCAACAACAGCTTTAAAAAAGGTGATGTCTTAAATACTTTTATGCATCCCTCATATATAGAGAGGAAAAATGTTGAGGGAAAAATCAAAACTTAAAGTGATGGGAAGTTAGAGATAAAACAGGATCTTTTGTGGGGTTTTGACTTTTTTTTGTCCTCATGAGACTTATGTGTTGTTACTAAATAATTGTGATGAGTTGGCCACAGGCAGCAGCAAAGCCTTCACACAGGTATTTGCTTACTCCCCTCTCAATAGAGGAGAGAATTAAAAGGGCAGAAGGAAAAAAGCTGGAGGGTTGAGATAAAGACAATTTAATGAGTGACTTGGAGGGAAAAAATTAAAAAAGAGGGAGACACAAACAAAAAAAAAATTAGTAATGCAGAGATCAGTCAGTAACCTAACACATCAAGGAAGAGCTACCTTGGAAGAACTGTACACAGAGTTTTATCTCTGAGCATGATGTTACGTAGCATTTTAGTCAACTTAGGTCAGCTGTCCTGGCTGTGTCCTCTCACAGCCTCCTGGCACATAATGAGAAAAGTCCATGATGATGTATAAAGCCCTGTGCAGTAATAACTAAAAAAATTGGAGTGTTATCAATCAACTTGGAGCTGATTACCAGTCTGAAACACGGGACTACAAAGAATGCTAACAAGAAAATCAACTCTATCCCAGCCAAACCAAATATGCTTTCAGATACATAGGCAATGGTGACTGTGTTTGCCTTGATTGCTTTTCTTTCAGCTGCATTGTTATTTTGCTAGGTCCTGTGTAATTTTCATTTACATTTGATGCTCTGGACATCTAGGCTTGTCAAGCTTTTGCACTGCATTATATGAAAAGCATAGCATAGTAAAATAAAAATACCATTAATGGCAAATATCTATATTAGGTCTAAAATTTGTTAGAAACTGTATTTGATGATGGTTTTTGGGGTTCTTCTCCCATGCAAGTGAAACAATGAAATAAGAGGAGCAAGGTGTATAGACCATTCTTCAGTTAGTACAGGATTAATTTTACCGTCTTTTCTCCAGTTCTGTATCGTGTTTAGTGGTGAGGTTTTTATGAGATAAAGACTCAACTTTCTGGTTTTCTGCCTTGTACTGGGTTTGCATGGCAAGGATTTGGTAGCAGAGGGCTACAGGAGTGGCTTCTCTGAGAAGCTGCTACAACTTGCCCCCACGTCCAACAGAAGCAATGCCAGCTGGCTCCAGGTTGGACCCATCACTGGCTAAGGCCAAGCCCATCAGTGACAGTGGCAGCAATACTGGGATAGTGTATTTGAGAAGGGGGAAAAAGTGCTGTGCAACAGCATCTGCAGGAGAGGAGTGAAAATATATGACAGAAACCGCTCTGCAGATACTTGGGTCAGTGCAGAAGGAGGGGGAGGAGGTGCTCCTGGTGCTGGAGCAGCCATTCCCTTGCTGATCGTGGTGAAGACCACAGTGAGGCAGCTGTGCCCCTGCAGCCATCTATCCCATGCTTGAACAGATGGATGCCCAAAGGTGGCTAACGCTGTAGATGGGAGCCCATGCTCCTGGCAGGTCATATGACATAAGTCATAAGACATTGTGAAGTCTTCATAGAAGCAAGCAATTGTAAATGGTAAATTAGTAGCTTTTTAGGGTAATGCTTCTTCCAGGTCAAAAACTAAATTACTAATATCTTCATTTCATAGGTAAAAATTAATGTGGATATATTCTGAGTATGGTGAGAAAGAAGTGGTGAACTCATTTTTCCCCACTGGCATTCTGATACCTGTTAAACTCCTATGGGTACTAAGCTTATAAAAAACAATTATAAGAGAACTCTTATAATATTCATTCTTTGCTGTTCTAGGTCTTGATGTCAAGCTGCTCTCAATGCAGGGCTTGTGGTGCTTTGGTTTATGATGAAGAAATTATGGCTGGGTGGACAGCAGATGATTCAAACTTGAACACTACTTGCCCTTTCTGTAAAAGTACTTTCCTACCTTTGCTTAATGTTGAATTTAAAGATCTTCGTGGCTCTGCAAGGTTAGTGCAGTTTATAGATACTCTCTTTCTGCCTTTGTACCTGTGCATGGTTATATTTTTTCACAAGCAATCTTTGATGTCTCTCCCAGTCTTAATGTGCACAAGAATGTCACTGCTTATTTGATGGTTGCAGTTGTACTGAAGGAAATGATAAATCATGTAAAGTATTGAATTGCAATGTAAACCAGCCAAATACCAAATAACTGGTTGCCTTTTTATCGCTCTTTCCTTTCATATTTTCTTTGTAAGTACAACTGTATGAAAGGTGTAAGTCTGTTTCCAGTTTGTTTCAATTTTGAAACAAAACCTATACACCTTAAACTTTATAATAGCATATGAAGAAGTTTTTAAATCTGTCAGTAAAGAATTTTTCCCCGATCAAATTTGCTTGCAACTTTTAGTTCCAGATGCTCCAGCTTATTGTTTTTCCAGTTTAAGCTTCTCTTACTGTTTTTACTTCTTTCATTGGCACTGTGAAAAACAGAACTTAATTTTAAGTTCCAGTTCTCACTGTAGCAGTTATTGCTGTGAAACAGAGATTCCTGCTAGTGTTCTCTAATGCAGAAATCAAACATCTGTAGCAACTGTAGAGGGTGTACTTAACGGACTTGTCAAAGCAAAATACATTCATGTTGTCTTGTGCTTGTAGTGGTGTATGATCATGCAGTCTGTAATGTCACATTACAACAGCAACTATTTTCAGTGATGTGTCAGCTATTAATACACTGTTTCTGATTTGGAACCATGACAAACTAAGATCACTTGTAATGATTTATATCCAGTGTAGGATTATTTCTTTTCAAGATCAGATCTCTCTGTGTTTTAATTTATTCTGCCTGTATAAGTTGCAGGGATGAGAATAGAATGAAGTTTATTTCCTATCGTCAGACATTTTAATGTTGTGTTTCCTTTTTTTGCTATTTTTGAAAAGTAAATGTAGAAAATAGTAAGTTTATTACTTTATGCTTATATCTTTACCTTTGTCTTTTTCTTCCCTCTCATTCATGTTGTAACTTTAGCTTTTTCCTGAAACAAAGTACCTCAGGAGATAGTTTACAGAGTGGTACCCTTCCATTAACCACGGATCCCCTGGAGCAGAAACAGTTGTCCAGTCCAGCTGTTGCTGACTTGATCAGTTTTTCAGATCACGTGCAGTCCAGCCACACCATAGCTGAAGAAACCAGCTCTGCAGCTGAGCAGGGGTAGGTAAAACAGGATTCGTAGTTCTGCCAGAAATGCGTCAGTACTTCCATACTTCCAAGGGTAAGGTTGGCTTTTATACAAAGTGTGGTGAAGTACAAGTGTAACTTGAAGATCATCTCTTTCCTCTCACTCTTCTTGCATGTTTTAACCATGTTTTCATCAGTTTGAAGTAAACTCATTCCACCAAGTGAGTAGGTTTTAGAGATACAGCTATAGAAATAAAACTTCATGTCCATCTGCTGTTGATCAATAGGCAAAACCTCTACTCAGAGTGGTTAATACACAGTCACCTTTTAAACTAACTCAGAAGTTCAAGCATTGCTTCTCCTTTCCTTGTATGTGTGATTTAACAAGGAGGACACTGCATTATGGGAAAAAGTAAGTCCATTCTCTAGAACACTTTGTTTGAGAGAAAGCTCTGGGAGCACGCAAGACGTGTGCTGAGACTGTGTTCTATGTCAAACAAAACCTGTGTAACACTGAAACTCCAAAAAGAATACCACTTTTGAAACAGTTTGAGGAAAAAGAGCATTAAGTGGAAGGTGTCCTGATGGAAGACGGAAGAACTGAAATAATGCTGCTATGAATTGTGACATTTTTTCTGGGATTGGTTACATTTAGTTGTAATTGTTTGGGGTTTTTTTAAATCATTATTCAATTTGAAATTCTGGAGTATTAATGCCTGAGAGTAATGAGCCAATGCCTGTGTTAGACAGCTAAAGCTTAAATCAATGCAATCGTAGTTAGTCTTAATACACTAAAAATTAAAGGTGGTATTGGTTATGTTAACGTCTTAATCTTGATGATGTATATATTTAACTAAAGTAAAATTTAGGACTGAAAGTCACCTGTAAATAATCTCTTCTCTCTCTCTTTGCAGATTATGTGGAAGCAGACACTTTCTGTTTCACTTTGTTTGTTCTTCTGTATTAGAGCTGAAGTGTTTTTATCCATTATTTCAGTTATAAGGAGCACAAAGTGAATATTCCCAGATCTGCAAATGGCTTGATTGCATGTGTTAAATCTGACAAGCCTAAGTTTACTTAAATTAGCTTGCTGGATGAGTTTGACACAATTCTGGTTTTTTTCAATCATTTTGGCATGCAGTTTTTAAATTGCTTTCTGTTATATTGTTGATTATGACACTTAGAATGTAAAGGAAAGAGGAAGTAAAACTGAGCATAGTCAAAACAAGATAATCTTCACAGGCTGGAAAAACTGTAGACTGTTGTTTTTCTAAGCAAGGTAAAGCTGTACCAGAGCAGTGGCACCTGTACAAAACTGCAGTGCTTTCAGATTCATGTCTTAGGTTATACCTAGGTGCTCTTTTGGAGGGATGTTTATGCTGGTCTGAGAGGCATTTTGTTCTGCATTCCCTAAACAAGGGAGCTAGGTGGGAAAATATAATTTCTTATTAATAGAGAAGATTAATTTGGAATCTTTACTCAGCTTCCTTCCTGTTGCCATAGAAATGCTGAATAGGCCCATATTAACATATTTTCTTCTAAAATTCACGAAGTGGTGCAGTAGAAGAAGAGGCTACAGATCCCAGAACCATGAAGACACATGCCAATAATCCACCAAAAAGGGGAGTGTCCTTGACTCGGAGCCACAGTGTTGGAGGTCCACTGCAAAACATAGATCTTTCCCAGAGACCATCTCATGGCATTTCAACAGTTAGTCTTCCAAACAGTTTGCAAGAAGCTGTGGTAAGTCTAGAAGCTGCACATTCACTTGAGAGAAAAATATTGAAGACAATGAACTTAATAATATTCTACTACTAGCATTCTTGTCCATTTGGGGAATGGGAACGACCAAGCATATTTTCGCCTTACAACTGAAAAAAAAATCTTAGTTCACGTAATCTAAAATTGCTTTTTCAATACTTCGTACAAACTTGATTTGGTTCTGCTTGATTTGAAATGTTCTAACAGAATGAAGCTAGTCTTTTTCTTAACCGGTAAGTTTAATAGTAAAGCAAGTCTCCTACAGCAGACTAAACACAATAACGCAAACAACACAGTATTGCAAGAGTGAAAGTTTGTTCCATTTCTGTGCTTTTACTTACACTCTTGCTATATATTCTGTTAGGTTCACCTGTTGAGTGGATAGAGAACATAAGAGGCTGTATTGAGACTCTTACCTTAATTGTGAAACAAAATTTTTCTCCTCTCTTTTGGTGCCTTTTATTGTCCAGAAGCTGCCTTAACATGTGAATTTATGATTCAGTTCCACAACTGATGTAATTGCTGACATTTCTGTTCAGTTTCCATTGCTGCAGGCTTGGTACTGGCTACCAGCTTAGATAGCTTGAAACTGCATGATCAGGAACATGTTCTATCAAATTAGCATTTTTTTCTTGTTCTTATAATAGTGAGAGCCTAGGTGATTGATCTTTAAAGTTAAGAAACCCCCAACAGTCAAAACTGCTGATGCCATTAAAGTTACTGTGTGTTCAGTAGTTCCGGAGGCTTCTTCCAAATGCCAAAAGAAATTCTGCAATGAAGGTTTCCAGGGCAAGTAATCCTGAAAGTTATTTCTGGAAAAAAATCTTAGATTTTTTGAAAAAAACCAAAAAAAACACCAAAAAACCCCCAAAACCAACCAAACAAAAACTAATAACCAAAAACCAAAAACCAAACAAAACCACCAAAAACAACCAAAAAATCCCACAAAAAACACAAACATCCAAAAAACCCCACCAAACAAAAAAACCAAACCAAAAAAAAAAAAAAAACCAATTTTTTTGTGCGTGTTCATCTGTTTTTAGGATCCTTTAATAAAACGACCTAACCCTGCCCCTGTATCCGTACCCTATTTGAGCCCTTTGGTACTGCATAAGGAGCTTGAATCACTGTTGGAGAATGAGGGAGAGCAAGTAATTCATACATCCAAATTCATCAATCAACACCCTATAATCTTCTGGAACTTAGTCTGGTACTTCCGAAGGTTGGATCTGCCTAGCAACTTACCTGGACTCATTCTAACATCTGAACACTGCAATGATGGAGTGCAGGTAAATGGCTTCCTCGTGTTCGAACAGCAGGTATTAACTGAGTTAATTGGGAGTTCAAATAAACTGGGTAGATAGTTTCTGAACAGCTGAATATAAGTTCTTGGGTGTTTACAATACAAATAGACAGGTTTGTTTTCCACAAGGATTCTTGAAGGGAGATGTGTGAAAACAGTCTTCAAATTCTAGTCAAGATGGTCTCTTTAAAAAAGCCAGAGAGTAAGATTCATTGAAGAACAGGAAGGAAGGAAACAAGATGTGTCTGTGAAGAACTCAGAAATTTTAATATATTGCAATACACACAGGGTGAGTTACATGCTTGAGTTTATAATCTTTAAAGTTACTAGACAGTGTTTTTTGTTCTCTTCCAATAATAGGTTTGCTATTCAAACTCCACTGAGTTTCATTACTACATGACTAGAACAAAGGAATGTAGAACAGGTCGCCTTTCTAATTTGAAGGAGTAGATTGAAACCAATACCATTTTTATGTGTAGGTACAAACACAAAAATTAAATATGTATTTCTATATGATACATGCAGAAAAAGTAGCATTTTCCCATCTACTTACACACACTTCAATTTTAAAATTCTTTCCCTCAATTTTCTAAAAAACACCCACCTAGAACTGAGAAAAATTTTCCAAGAAATGTAGTTGAAGACAGTACTAATGAAATCTAAAGCATCCTGGAAAACCACAACGCATTAACAGGGAGAACTGCAAGATGGGACATAATGTCATGTAATTACTATTTAAATAGACACACTAAGTGGTAATTTTTCTTTCCTGGTAATTCTTACTGTATTAGGGATTCCAGACGGACTTAATTTTATAAAGTAATTACAGAACTGTTGTTTTGACTGCATATATTTTTAATGGAAATAAATAGTTCATATTTGTATACCTATGAAGATACTTTCTGCTTTCTGGGAAGGCCAACATGAAGACATGCATATCAAAATGTTCATCAGGTCAGAAAATACTGTGGTGTGGTATGGTGTGATGAGTAGTATAGATCAAGTAAGGTA
This sequence comes from Dasyornis broadbenti, assembly GCA_013397935.1. NCBI lineage: Eukaryota > Metazoa > Chordata > Aves > Passeriformes > Dasyornithidae > Dasyornis > Dasyornis broadbenti. Next base: position 1,362,477 of record VZRN01004184.1, read on the forward strand.
TTTGGTGCACAAAATATATTTCCAGATATATGTTCATAAATACTTTCTTTAGATGTCTGTAGAAAACTAAATGGTCTTCATACATTAGGATAAAATAGAAAAGGTAATTAAATGTTGCAGTACTTGTGACTGCTCTGGTTGAGTGCAGTTTACTGTAGAAGATATCATCTGCTCCTGTTCATTAGATTCAAGTTAAGTAAATCTTAATCTGCAAAATTAGTAAAAGAGCATGGTTTTTAAATAACGTAATACTGTACTGGTGTTTTAAAAACTTTTTCACTTTCTCATGGTTTTTTTAGCTTCCTTTGACATCTCTTGCTCAAGATAGCAAGCTAGTATACGTCCATCTTCTGTGGGACAATATCAATCTCCACCAAGAGCCAGGGGAGCCCCTGTATATATCTTGGAGAAATCTCAGTAAGTAAAACAATTACTACAGTAAACAGAGGGAGCAGAGACTATGGAAAGAAACCAATGTTTTACAGTGGCTGAAGTGTACACAGCCCATCAATTTGAAAAAATTTCGAAGTCTGTGAAACATCCGCAATCCCTTAGATACTTCACATAGTTTGGGTATCAAATTAGTTGTGAAAATAAGTTTAATCTGTTCATCATATGTCATACACTTATAGACAGAGTGGGAGGAATTGCTGTGTGCTCTAGATGTGGTGCTAAATAAGCCTCACCTGATCTGAATATTTCACTGCACTATCTGGTGATAGCCATGCAGGCATGTACAAGAAGGCTGTATTACAAAAGTGTATCGTGTACTTCTGTAAATGAACAAACCATCACAAGAGCAATTAATAGATACATTTGGCACCCCTCTTGACTGTCAAAAAGTAAGGTCAAAGAAAGCCTTTACCTAGCATGAAAACAGGCAGACTGGTTATAAGAAATTCAGAAATTCATTACTTCTGATCATGAAAAAACCCTTGTTGACCTAAACTTCTGAGTCTATATTTTAACATTTAAAAACTACACTAAAAGCTATGTAGTATGCTGATTTTGGTTCTGAGAAATTAAAAAGGGTTTGTTGAAAATTGTCCTAAAAATAAGGCAACTGATCAGAAAATTACAGTCAAGAGCACAGAACAACATGTGGTATTTCTCTCAGATTCTGCAAAGCATATTGATTTAACCATAATAGATTAAAAGCATTCCCAAATCATCTAGCCATGGATGAAGATGCATAAATATATATATTTATGTAAAAAAAGGAGCAAAAGGCCTGTTTTAGATGTGGAAGAGAAGTAATAGGTTTGCAGACAGACCATATGGCAGTATCAGAATATATTTTGAAAACACAAAACTACATTTGTATAGCATCATATATGTCAATTTTATGAAAACATCATGTTGGTGTGGTGAAGATTGCTAGGCTTGGTCTGCAATTCCTTTACACACCATGTGCTTATTGTGTAATCTGTAGACTTATGTCTTTGCCAGTACATGGACTTACTACTTCCTCATGAGTCACTGTTTTCCAGAAAGTAATAGTTCAGTGTTATTTTGAATGTGGCATTTTAAGTAACAAATCATGATGGTAAATATCTTGAGCATTTTCTTTCCTGTTTGATTCAACTGTGAATTATCTATTTTAATATGCATCCTGAAGTTACCAGTTAATTGTAGGTGGTTTTTAAGAAGGGCTTTGATAAGAAAAGGTTCTTTGCTAAGAAAAGTGACACTTCTATGTTATTTCTTTTCCCTTGCATAAAAATAATTCTTAAGTGAATTTAAGTGACTTAACTTCTTAAGTGAACTTAAAAATAGTTCTTGCAGTGAACTTAATTTTTAAATACAGCAAGAAATCTGAGCTAACCAACTATCACAGGAGACATCTGATGCTGGGTACTTTTCAGTCTCTTGTATTTCTCGGTTGTGTGGGACCTCTTGCACATGGATATTTGATGGCATCCTGTCACTTTTGGGTAAAGTTACTTTAGAGCGAAGACTATACGCAGACAAAGTCCTTCCATTTTAAATTTCTGTAGATTTAGTAGAGGTTCTCTATGTGTATCTCACTTTTGGAAATCCTTCTGCTTATTAAAGTGAAAAAAAAAAGAAATTACTTCTTTAATAGCCTGTATGGTTGCACTTCCCAGATTCTTCTGAAAAGAGACCCTCCACACTGGCAGAGGATCAGCAGGCAACAAACACTTTGTTAGAGAACATCAAACTAAGTATTCAACACAATGATGTTATTAAGCCGATCAACCTCCTCCTACAGAAAGTTAAGGCAGATGTGAAACGACAGAGGTAAAGAGATCATTTCTTCTTAGTTTCTCCACACTAAAAATTAAATAAGATCAGACCATGTAAATTTCAGAGTGGTAATTTCATTAGGATCTCTGGGGAGGATTCAGTTTCGTGTCCACCAAAAACCATGCACAGGTTTTTATGCCCAGGTTTACAAACAGATGCAGTCTGTATCCAGATGCATAGTTCATCCAGATCAAATGGATAAATGTGATTCTTTAATAAAAATTGACATTTTACTAATGAGTAAGAAAAATGCAGGTATTAATTATGTAGATTTTGATGTTGCTCCAGATCTAGCAAATTGGTAAATACAAGTGTACAGTATCCTGTTGCAGTGTGTCGAATATTCTCCCTACTTATGTTTTTTGAAATTCTAGCAGCCTGGAGTACTGGCTGTGAAAACTGGATGCAGCATGTTCCATAAAGAGAGTGGGACGTGTAAATAATTCTTGTAGAGTACATTTTGTAACTTGCACTGCAGTTCAAGGAAGGCTTTGTACAAAAGCACAGACCTTGAAGTCAATCACAGCAGATACAAGATAAGTTTGAAGTCTATTATGCTAAGTCATCTTCGTTCTGTGTTTTGTAGTTACTAAAAAGAAACAGAAACTGATCTGCCTAGAGAAGCATCTTTATGATTTACACAAGGGGAAAAAAGAATATCTGATTATTTAGTGATACTCATTTCTGTGATAGAACATGACATTCTGAAACAAAAACCAAAAGTATGGGTGATCTGAAAGAAACCCATACGCACACAGTGCTTCGTGGCCAGGCAGGAATGAATTAATAATAAATAAGAAAGTGGTGGTTAATTTTATGTTTCTTGTTTGTTTAGCATTTCTATGGCAGAGGAATTTTTAATAGAAAATGTAACTGCTAGGATCTGGCAATAATACAGCTTTCTGCATTAAGTAAAAGTATTCAGGCATTAGAAGGGCTTAAGCTAGTAGTCATGTAGGTTGATCACTTTCTTCAGAAGCAAGGTTAACAGAACAGTTGCAGAAACTACCTGATGGAAGTCTTCAATATTGACTTTGTAAACAGGGTAGTTGGTGCTTTCATTAACTCACCCTTCAAAATATTCCCCTAGGAGTTTTTACAGGGAAATTCTTTTCCTGTCTCTGGTGTCTCTGGGAAGAGAAAACATTGACATTGGTAAGTAAAAAATACTGTGAAATGCATAGTACCTGTGGATATTTTATATGTAAGCTAGTGTAGAAAACTGACGAGTTTCTAAGATTCAGTTGTGTTTTAGTGAAAAGTACTGGGCTGTCAGTCTTTAGGTGTTGCTTTTATGTAATAATTCATTTATGTAATAATGTTATAATTCAGATGGGACCATTAATTTTGATTTTGTTTTGAAATAACGAGTTACTTTCAACAAAGAGTATTGAAGAGCTTGAAGTTTTCATTCCTCATGTCTGAAAGCTTGTTTCTAGTCTTGTCCAACCTTTTCCAAACCATACATTAGTCCTATGTCATTTAAATACCTGATTTTCCACCCTCTTTTGTTCTCTTCTATCCTGTCCTCTATTTGGTACTATGCAATCAAAGTGACTCCCTTATGTAATGTGATAGGGGAAATACCTTAGGATCAGGCAGATGGAACTGTGAAAGAAGCAATGGGTGTCCACTGTGATGTGTTGTGGTGCCACCCCATCGTATGGAGATGCTTTTCAGGTCCTCTGAGAAGGTGTATTTTGGGGAAAAAAAAAAAAAAAACAACCATCATCTAGTCAGTGAAGATAATTTTGTTACTATATAAAAATTACCAAAAGCATTTTACAGGAATAGTAGTATGTGTTGTACACTGTTTCTTAAATAACCTCAGCTGTGCTTTTTCTATTCCAGAGGTCTTTGATAGTGAATACAGACTTGCACTTAAAAAACTACCAAAGGAAGTTCTTGAAAAGATGCAGAAAATAGATACTCCACCAAGCAGCAGGGTTGAATGTTGCAGGAAGTGCTTTGGAGCACCTCTAATATAAAAACAAGGAAGATGCACACTAAACTTTTGAGAGACAAAAACAGAGGTGAACAAACCAGGAGTATGGTGATATATAAACTTTTGAATCCCAAAAGGTGTTAATTGGGCAATTTGTCAAACCAATTTCATTGAGCTGCAAGTTTATTCTTCTCTTTCATCTCGTAAGCATATTGTAAAGTATGTCAAAATGTTTTAAAATTATGACTTTGTTTTAGTGGTTGATCTGCTTTTCTGCCATATATATTCTTTCATTTCCTCAAATTTTTCCTCCACAATATCAAGTTGTTCAAAAAGATGATGACTAAACAGCAGTCTCTAGTTGGTGACTTTCTTAAAGGACCACCAATATTTGTGTATTTTAATGAAATACTTTTCCAGTACTCAGATTCTTTACTGTTTCTTTAAAATGGCCTTTACTTAGAGAAGTATGCTTTTGTTAGTGTGTGTCATGGTTGTATGAATGTAAATATTTGAAACCTTGGATTGGAATCTGCAACGCAGTTGCTTTTGTCAGATCACAGTACCTAAAATTGCTACCTTTCTCCTGACTCTTGTCCAAATCAGTATTCTGAATTCCCTTTTGCTGACCTTTTCATAATGTGTGTCTATAAATTTGAGAAAACAGAAATTTATACTCAACTTTCCTATATTCTCTATCTGATAAACTATGAGATCCTGTAAATGTACTGGCCACTTTCTCCAAAGATAGGCTTCTACACTAAGCAGCTCAGAAATGGATGGCTTTCTAAAAATTAGGTAGGAAGCTCAAATGGCATTAGAATACACACAAGGATTGTAAACAGATACTGCCTGAAAAAAATTATGCTTTATACTATTTGTGTGTGTTCTTAAGAACTGACTTCCTTGAATTCTTTATCACCCCCTCCCTTGGTTTCATACTAGCCTGTGGGTTAATTGTTTTGCACTGATAGTCCAGATTCAATATTTCAATTAAAATGTATTTATAAGTGTGGTCTTCAAGGTGTATATTAGCAGAAATGAAGTGCTTATGTGTATGCTCTGAAAAGATGTATCCATCTTTTGGGTTGCTTCTAGTAGATAAGACATTTCCTCACCTCACATATTTAATTGACTACAGTAGTCGTAGTCTTGGCAAGGAGAACCTGGATACCGGTCAACAGTTTAAATGTTTCTGTTACTTGAAGAATACGATAAGATTTATTCCAGGTTTTTGCTGAAATTTAGTGATGTGGCTTTCACAATGGAATAATTCCTAGAGAAAAAAAAGATATTTGTAGCATGTAAAAGGAACATAGCTTAAAATATTGATTGCTTCTGGGTATGAATGTATTTACTTGATACTACTCTTAAAAATTTTCATTCTTCAAAGTGATGAGGGATGAAGATCTGTCTGAAACAACTTTTACATGAAACAATTAAAACCAACTTTTTTTTTTTTTTTAATGAGACAAAAAAAGGATTTGCACTATTTGTGACAAAATACATTTGCATCATAGACTGATGCCTTGTAGTTGATCTAAAAGTGCTGATCCTAAGTTCATATGGGGATATTACCTGGACAGATTCTGTCCTGATAAAACTATTGTGCTTTCTCAACAACTAAAAGCAAGAAAGCACACAATGACTTTTTTTTATTATTCTTTGTTCTTTGGGTTTATGTATAGTTGCTTGCTGATATCTGACCTACATCACAATTAAAGAACAGTTGTTGATTCCTCTTATTTTCCTCTCTTCTCCAGTTACATAATTGGCATGGTTCAATCTTTCTAAAGTTAAAATCTGTCTAAAGCATTGGTCCAAACAACTTAATTTTCTACCAATCAAAGCCAGCAATTTTTTCTGTATAACTCTATACATTAATTTTCAACAGACAGCTACGCAAAGACAATTTTTGAGTGTGAAGTGGACAAATCTGTGATTATGTGATGCACCTTGCAAGGACTAAAGTTTTAGTTACCCTTAAGTTCTCCCAGCTCATTAAATTACAAGGATAAATCTATCTAGTGAGTGCTGTTTTAGATATGTGACATCCAAATAATTTTAAAACTTAGCAAATAATATTATTATTAACTAATTTCTGTAAACATATCAACTTCATTTCCAAACAACTTTCTCCTCTGTGGCTGAAAATATAGATTAATCAGGTAGTAGCATTGTAGACAGCAAAGCAGATTGTGTCACATCATCTAGTGCTAAATATTAAAATTTTCCCAGGTATATACACTAAACAAACAGAAAACCCCAACAAAATTAAAGCCAGAGGAGAAAAGGACAGCTGCAGGATTGAACTTGCTTTGATTTGCTCTTGCCTGTTGGCATTTTTGTACACTACAAATTAACTTCTATTCCTGGTGTATGCACCTGGATTTCAGAGTGGTAGAAATCCTACATGTAGCTGCTTGAAATCTTGAATCTGCATATTGGAATTGATTCTTTAATACAGAATAAAAAAAGGAAGACCTTATCCTTTTTAATAGGGATTTTTTTAATGCTTCGTTTTTAGTAGCTAACTAATCAGTTGGTTCTTGAATGTAATCCTTAGCTCAGATGAAAAGGGAGTTTTCTGAAAACAATTTGTTTTCACCTCAGAATATGCTTTTATCGGGAAAAAAAGTAAGAGTTTCACAAAATCTGGCCAAAAGTAAATAGGGAGAAGTTTCAAAAGCTTTTTTTGTGAGTTCATCACAAACACTTTTGTTCTTTTGAAAACTGGGCACTAAAGGCACACTTCTCTGCAATTTAGTTGACAGGATGAACTTCTTGGGCTATGTGGGGATGACTTAGTTACCTACAAATGCTTCTAATTTGTTTGACATCCAACTCCTAGGAATCCAAATTTATCTGAATCTGTAATACATTACTGATCTGGGCAAAGTGTTGTGAAGGAGGGATGTGGATAAGCTGGTTCTGTTTTCCTGTCAGTATACACAGAAGAAGTAGCATTTTGCTCACTTGTGAAAACTCTTGCCTCCACATACTCTCTCTAGTAGCTCAAGAGCCAGTGTTCAGGAGGAGATGGCTCTTCTGGGTGTATTTTGTAATTCCCACCTAAAACCTGAGAACATGTACAGATCAGCATTAACTTCAAAACGTGCGATGTGTGTGCACAGTGAGGGTGTAAAACCTGACAGGAGCTGTGGATGCAAACAATGAAATTTCAGGTACACCCATGACTTCGAAAGTTAGTAATAGAAGAACAATTATTAAAAAGAAACTTCCTTGAATTGGTATCCTAAGGATGTTGAACTGCAGCCAGTAGTGCAAAGAAAATACTGTCTTGCACCTTTCACCCATCTATAAGTCAGTTACATATACAGCTTGTGTGCTCATATGAAAACAGCTGGGGTTTTTTTGTGGAATTAAAACACAAATGAGGTCTTAAATGTTTAAAATCAGGATTCTTAAGTTATACAGCTTTTTTTTATGAATTCTATTCTGGCAGATCACCAAAACCTAACAACTTTGAAAACCCTGTAGGCCTAGGAGACTGCAGTGTTGACATAATAATTAGTACCAGTTTTTACATGTTACTAGAAGCATATGTATGTTATTTACAGTCATATCCTGTCTTCATATTTTATGTAACTCAAGTTTAGGCAATACAATTATAATGGAAAATATTTTATTTAGTACACGTGTTTCCAACTAAATTAATTTTGTGAGTAACTTAGTCTTATTCCTGGTGGAATTTCACATTGGTTAAGCTCAAGCTATATTGCACTTGTGAATGAGAAATTTTAGTCTATTTTAACTGTGAATTAATGGCTTTTTGTATTGCTGCAGCTGAAAGAATATTCCTTTCATTGAGTTTACTGCTTTCCTTGAATAACTGCAACATAGGGGATATTTTCCAATTGTATATTAAATTAGATCATAGAAGTTATATTTTTAAATGAATTGTTAAAATGTAAGGAACTGAAGAATCCACTCAGTAGTTTTCTCTTTTTAAAACTCCTAATTAAATGATTATTTCAATGCAGATAACATCTATTTCATTAACAATAAGCAGGTAATCTTATTTACCTAACTGTACATTTTAAATGAAAGGGTTCTCTTTTCCTTTCAACTAATAAAAATCTTAAAATGCATTCTGTATATCAGCTTTTCACTATGGATCTTTTTAAAAACAAATACCCTTGTAACTTTTAAGTGTTGAAATTGAATGGTTGAATTGAACTCTAATTCTGTACTCTCCTGTGCTGTATATTGTGATGCATACATGAGAGAATCAGATGACGTCTTTATTTGTTCTTTCAGTCTGCATCAACCAATGGTGCAAATAAAAGGGATTGTTTGCTGTTGTTTAGAAGCACATTAAGCTCCTGTTAGGAGCTTAAAATAAACTGTGTTGTAATGAGGATGAAATTATGTAGTGTGAATAAATTATGAATTTATTAAGTCAGCTGGGAAGCTTAAGGCAATAAAATTTGCACTGGTTTAGAGACTGTTTTGAACTGTTGAAAAAATGGCATCCATTTACTGTGCTTTGATTAACAGTTGTTTCTCTGTAATGTTTTTGTACATTTGACAAAAATTTGGGTTTAAAAGGGCACTCTCTATATTCTGAATTCTGTATAGATATTCTAGACTAAGAAACTATTTTTAATGTTATTCCCAAAATAAAATATATATGCATCCTGTGTAAAAATGTCCATTGTTCAGCTTTTTTCACCATTGGAATTTATGTGACTGATAGAATTTAATCTTAAGTGCAAATTCAACCTATAGTTAGGCAAAAGACTTTTGACTGCCTTTTTGGATAATTATTTCACAGTACCTCAGTGGTTTCTGAATGGTGGGGAAGAGCAGAGGCAGGGAGAGAGGGAAATAAAAGATGAGATTCACTGGTGGAGCTGTGTCGTCTAGAGAGGGTGACTCTGGCTGTCCTCAGCAAGAACTGGGCATCAGGAGATGTAAGAGAAGTTGAAAAACAGACTGAGGGAGACAGAATCCATGAAGCTCTTGTTCATAGGAAAGGCATGACCCCTGGCTTTCTGAGGACAGATCTGCTGCTCTCTACAGCATATTGGTGGCTTGGAAGAACACTTCCCAGGAGTTCTGGTTTCTCAATGGCTTTGTAATGGGGACACAGAGTGATGCTTTCACTTGATGCATCCTAGCTTGCAAAAACAGTGGTGGACCTCTTTCCTCATAATAAGATTGCAGGATAATATGTAGTTTCCAGGGATTTTTTGGTTTTTTTTTTTTTTGGTTTTTTTTGTTGTTTTTTTTTTTTTAATGGGACAGGGATATGAGTGAGGCTGAGATGAAATATAAGTAGTAGAAATTGCCACTTACTGCCAAGTGCTTCAGGCCTTCACATTAACAATTGAGTATCTTTCAAAGCCCCTCGCATATGGCTTCATTAATCTGACAGTAACAATAAGAATACCGGACCCTAAAGACTTTTCTCAGTGATGAGACTGATATGCATAGCACAAATCGGTGTCTTGTGAAGAAGATTCATAGTAAACTCATCTTTCCAGACCTATTTTTAGACAGGGAGCTGAGGAACAGTCTTTTGGACTTGAATGTCTTGTAAGCATCACACTGACTTTCCTTTGTTTGACTTTCCATTGTTTTCCTCTGACTGGTTTTGTCACTGCTGTCTTTTCAATAATGCTGCTTGCTAAGAATGTTACCCTGCCTTTGCATTTCCTACCCTTCATGTAGTCTGTTGAAGGAGGAGGCAGAAAGAAGGAGAATGCTGCACAGGAACAAAAGCTTCCATTTGAGGAATCCCCACAGATTGGGTTTGAAGCTGTAGAGGGGACGGAACGGCCACTTCCTGTACCAGAATCAGGTGGAAAATTTGAGGGAATGTGATGGTTAAGAACATAGCAGAAGGTGCTTGCTTAAGGAACCTCTGATCCTTCATGTGTTGAGAGCTACCTTGAGTAGTAGTTCCTACTCATTAGAGGTAATTCCCCCCAGGCTGGAGCACTGATGGGGCCCACAAGTAAACTGAAAGGTCCTGCCTCTGTGTAGGAGTAATTGCATGTGCCATTGCAGGCTGAAGAGCAGCTGAGCAGGAAAGACCGTGTGTTCCTGGTGGGCACGAGCCTGACCCTGAGACAGCAGAGTGCCCTCACAGCAACACAAGCCACCAGTATCTGGAGGTGAGCTAGGCTGAGCATTGCTAATACATGGATGGTGATCTTTCCCCTCAGTGTTGGTGAGACATATCTGGGTCCCATGTCCAAATCTCAGCTGACTAGTACAAGACACTTTGACATCCTAGAATGATTCCAGGAAAGGGCCACAAAGGTGATGAAGAGGTTGGAACGTGTCACACAAATGAAGGCTAACAAAGCTGGCATAGTTCAGGCTGCAGAAAGCTTAGGGGCAGGGAGAAGGAGAATCTATTCCATGTGTCTCTATACCAGATGGGGTAGGTGGGAAGTAAAGAAGACAGAGACAGAGTTAATTCAGTGGTGCCAAAAGAGGAAAAGGGCAAAAATTTAAAACACTGAAGTGGATTTTCCTGTAGTTCTACTGTAAGGGTGATGAAACACAGGAACACGCCTGGGAGTTCATGAAGTCTCTTGTCCTTTAAAAAATGCTGACTTGACCTGCCACTGCCCTGCAGGTGTTTGCATTACAGTTTTCCAGGGTTGCCTGGAGGACTCTCCAGGCAGGAGTCTCCAGTGTGGATAGGTGGCAGCCAGAAACTGCTGGGAGGAACAGAGGCCCATTTCACCTAATTATGAGAGTAGTTTAGAGGGATATTCTGACATTTTTGTTTAGGTTTCCTCAAGATACTTTCCTTTGGCATTTTTTCCTCATTTGTTTTCTGTGTCACACTAAAATTAGACCTTGCCAGTTAAAAGTGATTATGTATGTCAATGGTATGTGTATTCTGTTTCCTTTGGTTGTGAAGAGATGAAATGGCAGCCTGTCAGGTTCTGACCAGGGTCCCTGTTACTTGCCCTGAAGAATAAGCTGTCTCTGAGTTTGCAGCCAAGCTTCAGACTTGCAGAAAAACTTCACCCTTAAAGAGCAGAAATCCTGCTGAAATTGCTAGAAATTCAAGGAAAAGCAGCTGTTCCCAGATAGCACTTGGCATTGCATTAAGTATTACGGGTTTTGAACTACTGTTAAGGGACTTCTGCAGCTTCTGGCTGTGTGGTTTCACTGCAGTTCCTACTGCAGGTAAAGCCAGAAGTGCCCAGGGGCAGAGAGAACATGCTCTTACTTCATTAACCACTTCCAAGTTGGGGATTTGAGTCATTCATGACCTAAAGCCATAGTGAAAGCAGGTGACTGGGAAAACACAGTATGAATTTATCAAAGGCAAATCATGCCAGGCTAAATTGGTAACTGCTACAGAAAAACAGCATGTCAAAAGATAACAGTATTGTTTAGCTGCACCTTGGCAAAGCATTGGACACAGTCTCCCAAAGCCTCCTCCTGGACAAATGTCAGAGACTGGATGGGTGGTCTGTGAGATGGGCAGGAACCATCTCACAGATGATCAATGTATTTTTCGGAGGCTGGCAGCCTGTCACAAGTGGGGCCCCCCAGCAATCGGTACTGGGCTCCATGTTATAACATCTCTGGACGATGGCACTGAAAGCACCCTCACCATGTCTGCTGTGTCACTAAAGTGGGTGTTGAGATGGACACGTCAGCAGGGACAGCCACCTTTCACAGACCTGGACAGGCTGGACCAGATGATCTTTCAAGGTCCCTGCAAGCCAGGACTGTTCTTTGAGTCTACAAGTCATGATACACCTGGTCTGCATTTAAAAGCCTGAGACTGCAGAACAAAGCAACAGATGAACCACAAAGGCATCTCCAGGAAACAAGTGAGGGAAAACAGTGCAGAAAGGATTTTTTTGCTCCTGGTGATTAGGCCACTTATTTCCTGGCCATGCATCCTCAAGGCTTGATAAAAATAACCAGCATCTCACTGACTTTTTTTCACAAATTAATACAACTGGGTATTAGTTGCACTGCTTCAAAGACTTACTAGCAGCATATACAGCAGTAACAGCATGGCCCTATAGAAGTCTATACTAGATTTAGTAGTAGCCTATTCACAACAATCCTGTTCTCATCCAGGACTCACACCTCAGTGCCTGGTCACCCTGACCTAAGTACCTCTTAACCATATGTAAGTACATTTTACTAGGATTAAAAGGCTAGACACTGTCAATTTCCCTTCTGCAGACTGTAGAATTCTCAGCATTGTGAATATAGCAATTCACAATCGCTAAACGCCACTCTCATACCTACCTACATTTTCTCCACATTAATTTTTGCAGCTGAGAGACTAATGTGGATTAAAAAGGGACTTTTTTATTTAGTGAAGCTCAGGTTTAACAGGGCCTGTGGATCTTCATTTTTTAATTAGGCAATGGCATCTATAAAAAAACCAAACCACTGTTAAATGGTACCCTCTTTATTGAACCAGCCAGCATTATTTAACTCATGCATAACCACCATTATGAGCCCTTTCCCTCTTCAAATTAGTTAGCTGATTTGTCATTCAAGAATAGTCTGTTAAGCTGTGGAAGATGGTTTAAAGCTTGGGTAACTGCTTTGGCCAAGTCTCTTGGCCTAAGGCTTCTACTGCAGACAAATGCTTCATGGCAAATTCTATCATGTCAGAGTTGGGTATCCCTTCACCCTAGGGACAAACCTTAAGTTTAAGGCTAGCAGGTTTGATCCTTCTGTGCCCATAACGTACTGCCAGCAGGTCTCATCTTCTGCAACCCTTGATTTTTTTTGTCCAGATTTTTCAGCTGATGCATTAAAAAACTGCTTCTAACCACGTGGCACCCTGACTTAGAACAGCTTTGCCATGTACATGTGAATAAAAACCTTCCTAATTTCTAAGGTTGTAATGAAGCTTCATGTACTAGAAACACCTATCTCAACAAAAATAGAATCCCAATTACTATTTTAAGAACTGAGACAATTTACTTAGCTGCAGACTATTTTAACATCCAACACATGTATTTTTAACTTGGAGCCAAATTCCCATTACCCTTACCCAGCACAGACTGAATACATTAAAGCTACTGTAGTTTTTGATCCTCAAGTCAAATTTTCAAGTAAAACCTTTTAAAAGGTGCCTTACTCATGTTCAGTACCAATTTCAAAAGCAGAATGCTGCAATACCTACAGAACCACAGAATATGTTGAGTTGGTAGTAATCTGTAAGGATGATCAAGAGCAACACCAGGGCTCCTCACAGGACTACCTACCACTAAAACATCTGACAAAGAGAATCATCCAGACACTCCTTGAACTCTGGGAGGCTTGGGGCTGTAGCAACTTTCCTGGGGAGCCTGTTCCTGCGAGTATCTGAACTGCACTTAATTCTGCCAAGGATCAGCTGAAGGTTTCAAGTTTTACCAATATTATGCTCAGTGTCAAAAAGTGAGTGACAATCTTTTCATATGTAAACACTATCCTGTACTTTGGATTTTAAAACCCCCTCAAAATAGAAACAAGCCACTGAACACTACTGAGTTGCACTCTGCCCACTGCACTGCTGGACCATCGCACAGAATTTTGACGCTGCAGATAAATCCTGCTCATAGCAACATCCATACACATGCAGAAGTTTATAATAAAATGGAACTTCTCAATAAAGACATGGTGGGTACTACAAGTTCTGAAAAGGGAACTGATTCAAGATCAAGGTTTGTGGTTCCTGCTTGGTCTACATGATGCATTTGGTCTGAGCTCAATTTAAAAGACTGCCAGTAACAACATGCACTACAAAGTCTCATACTGGAAGTTCACCACAAAAGGAGTTTATTGGTAATTAAATGTAGAATGTCTTTTTAGTATCAAGTACAACATCTTTACTTCTGACTTGATTCAGATTTGGATGTAGAAGCTCTCAAAGAAGAAAGCCGGCGTCTCTTGGCAATCTGCTCCTGGCGTTTCTCCTTGGCTTCCTGAAAGGCATGGAGTATGCACATGTTACATATTATCAACCACTTCAAAACATCCACAAAGGAACAGATTAGGGAAAATACAGAATCCATTCCTTCAAGTTGAAGTTAATAAATCCAAGTAATTTCCCTTCTTCAGAGGTCAGAAGAATTCTCAAGTATCCAAAACAGCATGGATCTGTATCTTTGCACAGTATGCACCCAAAACTTTAGTAAAGAAACTGATGTAGAGTTCGCAACATACCAAAGGTGCATTTACTCTCCGTTTCTATCTGGAAGTCATGAAACTCAGGAAGTACTGTGCCAAATATTCTAACGGTACTGCTTACTGTACTGCTTCAGCAGTACTTGCAGTTTTAGCAGAAAGAGCAAATGCATGCAAACAAGTACCTTCTTGCCAACTTATCCTTCATCAAGATCAGCTGCTGAATCCTGTTTATCCACACAATCACTCAAATTCTTGGCCATCTTGAGGTAAACTAGAATTCATATGAACTAAGATTGCTATGGCAGCAGTTATCTTCAGAGGCCATAACTATTTGTTGTTTCCTTCCAACTAAGCTCTCAAATTAGTGAACCTGGTTAATTTTTGCTGCTCTACGAGTGGCAGAAACAGGTAAAAATATTCAAAAAAAGCCCAACTGACCAGCTATGTTTATACTCACATTTGGGCACTCATTCAAAATGAGCTAGCACAGAGCAGCTTTAAGAATACAGTCCAGTTCACCAAATCTGTGAATTCTGGGAGATGAGCTATATTCCACAGCTGAGCTGAAAAGGCAAACATACCTTCATCCTCTTGGCCAACAGCTTCGCGTATTCTGCAGCTTCCTCCTTGTTCTTTTGAGTGCGCTGCTTCTTCAGGGCAATACGTCTGCGCTTATGCTGCAGCACACGAGGAGTCACCAGTCTCTGGATCTTGGGAGCCTTTGTTCTGGGCTTCTTACCTGAAAATCATTATGTATCAGCAGAAGTGGCAGAGAACCTTCTGAAGGGGCCATATGCCTCATCTATGTAGTGTACTGTGTATTGCATCAACTATACAGAGTTCAACATTTTGACAGATTCTGCAGGAGAAATTATCATCATATGCAGCATTCACATTATATAGTCTTAATGTTCGTGATTTGTTATCAGCAATGAAGTGTGAATTCCTAGCTTCCCAGCAGGCCTGTCTTTAGTAACGCCCCTAGACTTAGACTTTTTAATAATATGGGTATTTCAAGAACAAGCCATTGTATCCAGCTACAATTTTACACAGGTTTGACATAATTTATCCCAAAAACCAGATCTAAAGTCCACAATGAGCAAACAAAACACACTACCACACACATTGCAAAATTTTACAAAGCAATCCTAACAGACTTTAGCAGTCACATGTATCAGTCTGATGTACACCAGGATCATATTCTTTAATGGACAAAACCATTTCCTATGTGTTCTTCTCCCTAGCAAACTTTCACAGTATTCAAGTTTTATCACATTCTAAAAATCCACTTTTTCCCCCCCAATCAAATGCAAAACCCCCAAAATTAAAATCCTACACAGCAAGAGAGAGGTAGTAAGCAAAGCAGTGCCCTTCCAATAAAAGCTCATTTCAGACTGCCATAAGCAAAGGGGAAAAATCCTAGCATCTTCTCTCTACACTGCCTTTCCCCCACCAACATCATAAAAAATAATGTTTTCTTTTAATATTCCATCTTATATTTAACTTTGTTTTATAAGCAACTACTTTTAGGTTATTCTTAGAAACACTGGTAAAAATTACTTCAGATTTTATCAAACAGTTAAGAACTAACTGTAACAAAACAGACAGGGGAAAGAGGGGTGAAAGAAATGATGCAACCAAGAAACTACTTCTTTTCCACAGATTACAGCTGACAAAGCCTAAATATAATGAGTGTCAGCTCCTGAATGTACTATTAATTGTGCTTCTTTACTGCAAGGCTGGAACACTTTGTTGGCAATTACAGGAACCCCAAGGGCTGTGCTATTGGAGTTCTTACCCTCTTTATTCAGAGGTTTCCTCACAACGTACTGGCGAACATCATCTTCCTTAGAGAGGTTGAACAGCTTGCGGATCCTGCTGGCTCTCTTGGGACCAAGACGACGGGGCACAGTTGTGTCCGTCAGCCCAGGAATGTCCTTCTCACCTTTGGGAATTTAAGTTTAAACATGTCAAGTATTACCTCTACTGAGCACCAGCTTCAGCAGCAAAACACTAAGTTTAAAATACGTAAGAATTTAAGATAATGCTAGGTGATCTTTGGGGTTCACCTGTTAATAGCACGACCCCAGCTACCCTTGCCTGGTTTAACCTTATCAGATTGCTGGAAGCTGTAAGGGATGTTTTAGTGACCTGTTTCAGTATTACAGGAAGGCGATGTTCAGAGGGAACCTTAAGACATATTCACACTGTGAAACTCCATTTCCATTCCATGCAACTTACTGTTACCAAGCAGGCTCCTTCCAGGTGCCTACTTCTACCTACTGCTTGTTTCATCCAGACTCTTACCCTTTTTCACAATAACCAGATTCAGGACACTTAAGTTTGCATCCACAATGCAGCCACGGACAGACTTGCGCTTTCTTTCTCCAGTCCTTCTGGGGCGATAGCACGAGTGGCCCTTGCTGAGCAGAAGGCGGACACGTCCATGAGTCAGGACACCTTGCTTCATGGGGAAACCTTGCTTGTCGTTGCCACCGCTTATCCGGACAACGTATCCCTACGAAAACCAGAACACTTCTGAATTACTCACGTCACTATTACCTCAAAAAGTAGCAGATACCACAACATACTGCTTGGAACAAGGGAGCATCATATCCATCACTGAGCAAGTCACTGTTACCACCAGTGCAAATAACTTTAACCAACACCTTTGGAACAGTTTGGGAATTTTACTGAAGAAACGTAAAAATGTACCTCTGCATACCAGAATTTACATTTAGTGTGATTCACATTCCTTTGAAGTTCTGTTGGAATGTTACACCACGTAAAATCTTGTGCCATTTTAGTCTAGCTTTTTCGCAATCATAAACCTAACTAAAGCCTGTTATCATCAGAAACTGGAAATCTGCACAGAACACAGGAGTGTCTAGAATAGGGATACACAAGTAAAAACAAGAAGTAGAGGTTTTATCACCTTCCTTGTGAAGGTGCCAGCAGAGACTATCAGCTTCCTCAAATTCAACTGCACTATCCATGTTAACATGAGTCCAAGTCCATCCATCAGGCCCTATGTTTTTTTCCCATTAATTAGCAGCAGTTTAAACACAACAAAGTCAGTTTCGAGCACAACAGCACTTTTATACTGCAAATTCAACTTGCTCTGAATACCAAGACAGTACTCAAATGAGAAGCGATTAGCTACTGTGAAGGGAGCAAAAAACGCTAAATACAGGCTTTCAAAGCTAAAAATCCCCCTCACAGATAAACTAAGTGCCAGAAGAGGCTTGCCTAACCAGTAAGTTCAGTACATATACAGCAAGAGAAACTTCCAACACAATTGCCAAATGCACACCATACCAGCACTACAGTGTGTATTCTGAGCTCCTTAAATACAACTCTGACATCCTTCTTCACTACTTACCTTCCACTCCTCACCAAGGGAATCAGCCAGCACCTCTGTGGCCATTCGCTTCTCATAGAATGTCCTTAGCTTACGCTCATCGTCTACTTCAATGAGCTTCTGACAGCCAGTAGCTGGGAAAGAGATGTTGAGCTAGCAAGGAAAAATAGAAACAAAAAAAATAGAACTGTGTGAACTTCTGAATAAACATTTTAACAAAAGAACAGTATTTACCTGATGGTTTAAGCTCAGCATTTCAAAGCTAAAATTTCCCACCTGCTAACATGAATGCTCACCAGCTAAGACCTGTCATCATCATACTCGGGAGCTAAGACAGAGAGCTCTGTGGCCAGCCACACTAGGCTGTACAACTCGTTCAGTCGCACAGAAAACTGACTTTATCGCAGCCAGAGATCGGTCACAGACTACGAGCAGCAGAAACCTGTACCCTCCTTTTCCTGCAAGCCCCTCACAGCACACGCCGCATTAGACAGACACGCAAGTCACTGCAGGTGAACAGCACCTGCCGCAGGGGATCACGATCGCTTGTGCTTCCTTGGGGCCGCTGCACAGCGCAGCGCTGCAGGGGCACCTCCCTGCACTGCCTCGGGAACAGCGCACACGGCGCGTCCCGGCCCGGCCCTACCATCGGCTATACAAGCCTCTCAATCGCAAAACCCCTTCCCAGCCAAGCGGCCGCTCCGGAAGCCCGGCGCTCCGCGGCCCTCCAGTAGCAGAGCCCCGGCCGTGGGAGCAGGGCCCACAAGCAATCCACTCCCATCGGCCCCTCAGCGGCGCTCCAGCCCCACCGCCAGGAACCATCGGCCACCAGCGGCAGCCCTGCTAGCAATGCCAGGGCCATTTACGGCGGGGAAGCCCGAGCCTCCTCCCAGAGCGGCCCCGGCCTGGCGTGGCCTTACCTTCATCCTGCTCTCGTCTCGAGGCCGCGGGAAAAGGCCGCACTTCCGCCCACACTTGTTACATACACCCAGCAACTCTCGCGAGAGCAGAACCACCCGTGCCCCGCGTGACCGGCGCTGCCCAATGGCGAGCGAGGCTTCAACGAGGGCGAGGGGCGTGGCCGGGGTGTGGCCTGGCGGCAGGGACCGGCCCTCCCGCGCTCCCGGGCTCGAGCACTCGGCTCCTCCCTGGGGCAGGTGCGAGCAGGTAACTGGTTCCTCGCGGTGCCGCTCGCCAGTGAGAAGGTGTTCCATAGGAACGGGCAGCGGAACTGCACGCAGGGACTCGCCCACTCCGAAGCTGGGAGGACCGGCACCTGGAAAAAGTAGCGCCATCAATAGGGGACGGACCGGCTTTCAGGGGAAGGCGCGTTGTTTGCGCGGCATGAGCAGCTCCTGCCGGGATGTGCTTCCCGGTTCCCTGCCGGCACTGTGTATCCAGCACTTTCTGCGCACAGGTGCAGGGCCGTGTGGACAGTGGCCGCTCCTCTCCGTCACACCGCTGGAGCTAACACTGTGTCCTCTGTCCAGTTCTGGCCTCCGCAGCACAAGAGAGACAAGGAGATACTGGAGAGGGTCCAGTGGAGGCCCACAAGGATGATCAGGGCTCTGCAGCATCCCTCGTATTAGGAGAGACTGTGGGAGCCTGTTTAGTCTGGAGAAGACTGAGAGGGGCTTTTATCAGTACATAGAAATATCTTAAAGGTGGGTGCCAAGAGGATGGCGCTAGAGTAATGTCAGTGGTTCCCGGTGGCACAGCGTAATGGCTCTAGACTAAAACACAGGAAGTTTCATCTCAATATGAGGAAGAATTTGAGTGGCAGGAGCACTGGAACAGGCTACCCGGCGAGGTCGTGGAGTCTCCCTCTCTGGAGACATTCAAAACCCACCTGGCTGCGTTCCTGTGTCACCTTCTCTCGGTGACTGTGTCGGGGCAGGGGGGTTGGACTGGATAATCTCCAGAGGTTCATTCCAAACCTAACAGTTCTGTGATTCTGTGTGAGCTATTTCTAAGCGTACAAGGGAGGCGGGTGTGCTGCCCGCGCCTGTGGAGATGAGCTGGCTTCTCAAAGCCGCCGGGGAGCGCTGAAGTGGCGCTTCTAGCGCCCGGCTGCCGGCGACCTTCGGGGTAGGCGCAGGAGCCCCAAGCGGGGCAGGCCCCCGCGACCTCTGCCTGTGGAGGGCCGGCCCGAGACCGCCCCGCCCCTCGCTCGGGCCGCGAAGGGAGGGGCGGGGGCGATGGCGTGGTCGCAGCCGCGCAGCGCCGCCGAGCCGGGCCGGAGCGGCGGCCGGGCGGGTGCGATGGGCGCGCTGCTGTGGTGGGACCCGCTTCGCGCCGGCAGCTCGGAGGTGGACTGGTGCGAGGACAACTACACCATCGTGCCCGCCATCGCCGAATTCTACAACACGGTGCGTGGCGGCATCGGTGCTCGGCGGTGCCGGATCGGCGGCCGCCTCGGCGCTGGCGGGGGGCGGGGGGGGGGGCGGGGGGGG